>JASSZA010000363.1:0-416407 GCA_031835075.1 Saguinus oedipus | reverse complement strand
CCTGTCTGCAAGGCCACTGTCCTCCTCAAGGAGCTGTGTTGAATCTCCTCCAATGCCTGATGGCCCCGGACCACACGGTGCTTTCCCACTTCTGTGTCCTGTTAACTGCTGAACACTGGCCAGGGCCACCCAGCCCATCTCTCCCACTGCATTGCAAATGATTGCAAATGACGCCGATTGGAATCGGCTGCCTCCCCCTCCCGCTGTGTCTCAGCACCTAGCATGGGTGAACAAGGTGGGAATACCCTATGGGCAACAAGCTGTCTCCCTCCAATCGCAAGGCCTGCTCCTGAGAACACTGGGTCACATGAAAGAGGGACCTCACACCTCCAATCGCAAGGCCTGCTCCTGAGAACACTGGGTCACATGAAAGAGGGACCTCACACCTCCAATCGCAAGGCCTGCTCCTGAGAACACAGGGTCACATGAAAGAGGGACCTCACACCTCCAATCGCAAGGCCTGCTCCTGAGAACACTGGGTCACATGAAACAGGAACCTCACACCTCCAATCACAAGGCCTGCTCCTGAGAACACTGGGTCACATGAAAGAGGAACCTCACACCTCCAATCGCAAGGCCTGCTCCTGAGAACAGTGGGCCACATGAAAGAGGAACCTCACACCTCCAATCGCAACACCTGCTCCTGAGAACACTGGGTCACATGAAACAGGAACCTCACACCTCCAATCGCAACACCTGCTCCTGAGAACACTGGGTCACATGAAACAGGAACCTCACACCTCCAATCGCAAGGCCTGCTCCTGAGAACACTGGGTCACATGAAAGAGGAACCTCACACCTCCAATCGCAACACCTGCTCCTGAGAACACTGGGTCACATGAAAGAGGGACCTCACACCTCCAATCGCAAGGCCTGCTCCTGAGAACACTGGGTCACATGAAAGAGGAACCTCACACCTCCAATCGCAAGGCCTGCACCTGAGAACACTGGGTCACATGAAACAGGAACCTCACACCTCCAATCGCAAGGCCTGCTCCTGAGAACAGTGGGTCACATGAAACAGGAACCTCACACCTCCAATCGCAAGGCCTGCTCCTGAGAACAGTGGGCCACATGAAAGAGGAACCTCACACCTCCAATCGCAAGGCCTGCTCCTGAGAACACTGGGTCACATGAAAGAGGAACCTCACACCTCCAATCGCAAGGCCTGCTCCTGAGAACACTGGGTCACATGAAAGAGGAACCTCACACCTCCAATCGCAACACCTGCTCCTGAGAACACTGGGTCACATGAAAGAGGGACCTCACACCTCCAATCGCAAGGCCTGCTCCTGAGAACACTGGGTCACATGAAAGAGGAACCTCACACCTCCAATCACAAGGCCTGCTCCTGAGAACACTGGGTCACATGAAACAGGAACCTCACACCTCCAATCGCAAGGCCTGCTCCTGAGAACAGTGGGTCACATGAAAGAGGAACCTCACACCTCCAATCACAACACCTGCTCCTGAGAACACTGGGTCACATGAAACAGGAACCTCGCACCTCCAATCGCAAGGCCTGCTCCTGAGAACACTGGGTCACATGAAACAGGAACCTCACACCTCCAATCACAAGGCCTGCTCCTGAGAACACTGGGTCACATGAAACAGGAACCTCACACCTCCAATCACAAGGCCTGCTCCTGAGAACACTGGGTCACATGAAACAGGAACCTCACACCTCCAATCGCAAGGCCTGCTCCTGAGAACAGTGGGCCACATGAAAGAGGAACCTCACACCTCCAATCGCAAGGCCTGCTCCTGAGAACAGTGGGTCACATGAAACAGGAACCTCACACCTCCAATCGCAAGGCCTGCTCCTGAGAACAGTGGGCCACATGAAAGAGGAACCTCACACCTCCAATCGCAAGGCCTGCTCCTGAGAACAGTGGGTCACATGAAAGAGGAACCTCACACCTCCAATCGCAAGGCCTGCTCCTGAGAACACTGGGTCACATGAAAGAGGAACCTCACACCTCCAATCGCAAGGCCTGCTCCTGAGAACACTGGGTCACATGAAAGAGGGACCTCACACCTCCAATCGCAAGGCCTGCTCCTGAGAACACTGGTTCACATGAAAGAGGAACCTCACACCTCCAATCGCAAGGCCTGCTCCTGAGAACACTGGGTCACATGAAACAGGAACCTCACACCTCCAATCGCAAGGCCTGCTCCTGAGAACACTGGGTCACATGAAACAGGAACCTCACACCTCCAATCGCAAGGCCTGCTCCTGAGAACACTGGGTCACATGAAACAGGAACCTCACACCTCCAATCACAAGGCCTGCTCCTGAGGACACTGGGTCACATGAAAGAGGGACCTCACACCTCCAATCGCAAGGCCTGCTCCTGAGAACACTGGGTCACATGAAACAGGAACCTCACACCTCCAATCACAAGGCCTGCTCCTGAGAACAGTGGGCCACATGAAAGAGGAACCTCACACCTTCAATCGCAAGGCCTGCTCCTGAGAACACTGGGTCACATGAAAGAGGAACCTCACACCTCCAATCGCAAGGCCTGCTCCTGAGAACACTGGGTCACATGAAAGAGGAACCTCACACCTCCAATCGCAAGGCCTGCTCCTGAGAACACTGGGTCACATGAAAGAGGAACCTCACACCTCCAATCGCAAGGCCTGCTCCTGAGGACAGTGGGTCATATGAAAGAGGAACCTCACACCTCCAATCGCAAGGCCTGCTCCTGAGAACACTGGGTCACATGAAAGAGGAACCTCAGACCTCCCATCACAAGGCCTGCTCCTGAGGACTCCCGGCCACATGAAACAGGAACCTCACACCTCCAATCACAAGGCCTGCTCCTGAGAACACTGGGTCACATGAAAGAGGAACCTCACACCTCCAATCGCAAGGCCTGCTCCTGAGAACACTGGGTCACATGAAACAGGAACCTCACACCTCCAATCGCAAGGCCTGCTCCTGAGAACACTGGGTCACATGAAAGAGGAACCTCACACCTCCAATCGCAAGGCCTGCTCCTGAGAACAGTGGGTCACATGAAAGAGGAACCTCACACCTCCAATCACAAGGCCTGCTCCTGAGAACACTGGGTCACATGAAACAGGAACCTCACACCTCCAATCACAAGGCCTGCTCCTGAGAACAGTGGGTCACATGAAAGAGGGACCTCACACCTCCAATCACAAAGCCTGCTCCTGAGAACAGTGGGCCACATGAAAGAGGAACCTCACACCTCCAATCACAAGGCCTGCTCCTGAGAACACTGGGTCACATGAAAGAGGAACCTCACACCTCCAATCGCAAGGCCTGCTCCTGAGAACAGTGGGTCACATGAAAGAGGGACCTCACACCTCCAATCGCAAGGCCTGCTCCTGAGAACACTGGGTCACATGAAACAGGAACCTCACACCTCCAATCGCAAGGCCTGCTCCTGAGAACACTGGGTCACATGAAACAGGAACCTCACACCTCCAATCACAAGGCCTGCTCCTGAGAACACTGGGTCACATGAAACAGGAACCTCACACCTCCAATCACAAGGCCTGCTCCTGAGAACACTGGGTCACATGAAACAGGGACCTCACACCTCCAATCGGAACACCTGCTCCTGAGGACTCCCGGCCACATGAAGGGTGGAGGGGGGCTCACAGTTTCAGGAGATAACCTGGCACAAGGATCAAGCGGAAGTAGCTTGAGAGAGTTGCTGATAGCGCTTTAGAGAAAAGCCTCGTGGGTTCGATCATCTGAGCACACCTGAACTTCGTGGCCCTACGGCCTTGAGGCGGGGGTGGGGGGGGTGGCAGACAGGTGTGCCTCAGTTCTTGCCCTTTGTAGCCTAAATACGGGAGGACGGCTGTTCTTTCAACGGGTTGTTCCATTTCACAAAACACTCGTGAACTGTCCTCAGCAGACGGAGCCGACTTCGGACTGGAAGAAACTCGCACAGAAATGCCTCTGCGAGGCCAGACTCAGGTGTCCCCAGCCCCCTGAGGTTCTTCTCCGCCTGGGACGCGGGTGGAAGTCGCCTCAGAAGTAAACAGAGGACAGGGGAGGCCCCTACCCACTGCAGCCGGGGGCACAGCCGGGGCCTGACAGCCTCCCTGGTGCTGCCCACAGGCAGGTCCTACATGGACAGAGGGGTCCGCTGGGGCCGAATGTGGACCTCCCGCCCGCACCGGGCTGTGAGCTGACGGCGTTTCTCTGAGAAATCTGAATTTTTACAAGGACCTTTCTCCTGTGGTCGAAATCATATCTGCTCATTTTGGAAAATACAGATAAGTAAAGAAACAAAAATAAAAGCTTCTCCCCAGGGAGGGTGCCCTCCAGCTGTGGTCACTCCTGGCTTCTCGGCGACTCTGGGGCCGCGTGGAGCCCGCTGTGTTTGGGACGAAGTCACACACTCGGACTGGTCACTTGCGCTGAGACGCCGGATGAGTGGCCGACCTTGGTGTCCTCACTCGTAAAATGGGTGACAGTTGCCAGGCCAGGGCGGCTGCGAGGCCCCGTGGAGGAGGCGTTTGGGGGATGCGCGCACCCACCCAGCCTCCCCGGCCCCTGCAGACCGGAGCCTGTGCCCGCACCGAGGTCCGCGCGGGAGCCCCTCCTGCCTCGCCTTGAGGACCGGCCCGCGGGACCACTCCGCACAAGGCCGCTGCCCTCGGGCCTCCCGGGAGGGGGCAGAGGGTGGCCCCTGCCAGTCAGGTGCCCTTGGCGACCCTCCCTAGTGGGGATCCCAGCAGCGGCTCCACATCCTCTTTTGGGGCATCCGGTCTGCGAATTTTGGTCGCTCAAAATAGTGAAAAAACTTCTGGGTGCTCCTGAAACCGAGCCCAGAACACGGGCCCTTCCCAGGACTGAGATCCCAAGGCCTGGCGCCCCCGGCCCCACAGTGGGGCCCCGCTCCGCCGCCCGCTCCCGCCCAGCCCCAGGGAGCGCGGCCCGCCGGGGGATGAGGGCTCAGAACACTCCCGAGCGGACGCCGAGGACCACGAACCGCACCCGCGCCACGGCCTCCCTCCAAGGACCCGCTTCCAGGGAGACCCGCCGGCCGCACCCCGAGTGCCCGCCCCGTCCAGGGGCCGCGGGGCCTGGCGACGCGAGGCTGGGGCGTGAGGAGGGTCCTGACGCCGGCGCCCGCCCCTCGGCCTCGCACCCGGGGGTGCGCCCGCTCCGGGCTGCACACGCGGGGGCCGGCGGGGACACCCAGGGCACTTACCCGGGGCTGGCGGGGCGCGGAGGCTCAGGCGCACCCGCGGGGCAGCGCGCCCGGGCCCGGAGCTGTGGCGGCAGCGGCCGGCGCTCGCATCCCGGGGACCGGCGGCGGCTCCTGGGACGGCCCCACCCCGGCACGCGAGCCGCCCCGCCCCGCCCCGCCCCGCCCCGCAACGCCCTGGCCCGGGAGGCGGCAGAGGGCGCCCGCGGGTCCGGCTGCCTCGGGTCCGGCTGTCCCGGCTGCCCCGGCGAACCCGAGGCGCCATCCGCTTCCCCCAGGGTCCGCCCCGTGTCCTTCGCGTCCTGTGGACCCCGGGGTCTCCGTGCTCCGAGGCGGGGGTCGCGCCCTGCGCCCCTCCCCGGGGTCTGTGCGCGCCCCCCTCGGGGTCTGTGTGCGGCCAGGTCTCCCGGCCGCTCCGGACCCTCGGTTCTCCCCGCGCCCGCGTCCCCTCCCAGAGCACCGGTCCCCTCCACGCGCGCTCTTCCTCCGCCCCAGGCCAGGCAGTGCGGACCCGAACAGGCCAAGTGAGGAGAGCGTGTCCCCGCTCGCCTGCCCTATGGGGTCGTTTGGAAAATGTAAGAGGAGTCATTTTTTTGCGAATTATATTAAATATTAAGATACTCTTTGATCCTGAACTTCCCAAGAAGGGGACTTGCGCCAGACACCGCAGGGTCGTCAGTGCGACGTTCGTGGTCCTGGACCTTCCAGGGTTCCACGCGGCAGGTGCGCGGCCCTGGGAGCCTCTGCTCCGTCCACCCCGAGAGCGGGGTCCTCCCTGCAGGTCCCCAGGCCGCACCCCGAGCCCTCTGCGCGCCCGCCGGCCCCTCCTACCTCGGGCTGCGCCCTCTTCTTCCCTCTCCCGGCGGTCCTTGGCCCCCCTAGTCCTCCATCCCCGCGCGCGGGCCCTGACTGAATTCCCCCTAACCTCAGGGGACCCCCGGAGACACCCCCAGCCTGGCCTCGCACCCTGACGTCCCAACAGACCCTGGCCGGCTTCCACCCTTCCGCCTCACTGGGGCCAGCCCCTCCCTCTTTCCCGGCCGCCAGGTGGTCCCTGGAGTCGGACCCCCCAGCACCCGCGGTCCTCACCCCAGCCCGGCCAGCGGCGCCCGCTCCCTCCGCCACAGTCGGTTTTCAGCAGCGCGGCGTCCCCAGGGTCGCAACCAAACCCCACATCCCTGACGCCCCCAGCCCGCCCCGCCTCCTGCGGTTCTCCGAATAAACGCGCCTGCGGGCCTCGGGGCCTTTGCACTCGCTGTCTGTCTTCTGTCTGCTGTCGACTCGGGGGAAATCTCTTTCCCAGACACAGCTCCCAAGCTGGGGTGGGCGAAGCTGAGACGGCCACCCAGCCCCCATCGCCCCTCCCCCGGCTGTAGCTCCCTGCAGGGCAGCCCGGAGCTCCTGCATTCTGCCTGTCCCTCTGTCCCCAGGGGTCAGCAGGTCGGCTCTGCTCACCTCTGCTTAGAGTCTTGCTCTGTCACCCAGGCTTGAGTGCAGTGGCCCTGTCTCGGCTCCCTGCAGCCTCCACCTCTAAGGCTCAAACGATTCTCCTGCCTCGGCCCCCCGCCCCCGGAGCAGCTGGGATTACAGGCATAGCTGGCTAATTTTTTTTTAAGTAGAGACATGGTTTTGCCATCGTGGTCAGGCTGGTCTCAAACTCCTGATCCACCCGCCTGGCCTCTCAAAGTGTTAGGGTGACAGGCATGAGCCTTGTGCCACTGGCAGCGGAGCCCTGGGTGCACACATATTAGTTTTTGATATGGGACAATGTGTAACTATGTTGCTGTATCTTTAAAAATCATTAGTTGTATTTTGATCCAATTTTTGTAAAGTGAATTATGCACAGAAAATATGCGGTTGGAGAACTCTGAGGTTTCGGGTGAACTTTAATTTCTTTTTACTTTTTAAAAAGTCCACAATGCCTGTAAGTTTTTGCAAGAAGCACGTAGTACCTTTTGACCTACTAAAACAAGTACCAGTGGGGAGGACGTGACCATGGTGGGCCCTTGCACGGCACAGGCGAGGTGTCTGCCAGGCCGAGGCCAGGCCAAGGCTGGGCCTGTCGGGGACCTCAGACTGGGAACACGGGTGGCAGAGCTCGGTGGCAGCCCTGAGAACCTGGGCTGTGCAGACGCTCCCTGAACTCTTAGAACTTTCTAGGAAGAGCCACTCTCCCTGCACAGGAAGACAGACCCCGCCCCCCATGTCTCAGCACAAGCACAGGTTCCCTTCCGCCTGCCCCATCCCACCAGAACCCACTGGAATGAGACGTCCCGTTACTCTGTTTCCTGGGAATGGAAGGAGGTGCCTCCTCCTTCCCTCACACTGCCTGCCATTGGCGCAGGCCGTCCGCACCCATCCTTCCCATGCTTGTCCCCAAAGTCTCAGGTCTCTGCTGAACCTTAGGCAGCCAGTGGGAACGCGAAGAAAGTGGGAGGCATTGCCCCTAAAGTCCCCGCCCGGCAGGCAGAGCCCCACGTGGAGTCCTGGAGTCTCTGGGCACCCCACCAGCACCATGGGGGATCCCTCAGCAGCCTCCCATCTAGATGGGCTGTTGCGCGTGCCCGCCTCCCCACCATGAAGATCCAGATGCAGCCGACACCCCTACCCACAGGTTCTCCTCTGCCTCTGTGCCAGGGACCCTGTTCAGGAGGCCTCCTCCCTCCACAGTCAGGACTCACTGTCCCCACCATCACTGAGCCCTCTGGCTCCCACCCACACTCTCAGCAGCTGGAGACACACCCCTTTCTCCTGGACCACCAGTCCTCCCAGGACTGAACTGGAGGGGCTGACATCCGGCAGGGATGACAGCTGGGGGGGACCGGAAGCCCCCAAGGAGCCACCCCCAGCCCTGGGCACACCCACACTGGAATCATGGGTGCACAGGGCCCCAGGGCCATATGGGCTGGATTCAGTCCCCAGCAGATGGATGACCACACAGCAGGTGCTCTCGGCCGCTGCAGTGCCAGGCCCCTCCCAAACAGGCCCACGTTGGTTCCCAGAAGTGTGGAGACAAATCTGCTCTTCACCGGCCTCCAGTAGTGGTGACCTCAACTGACCCCTCCAGTCCTCTCCTGGCCACACCTTTGTCTCCCCCAGGGAGGCCAGGCCAGGAGCCACCAGGGCCCTGACCTCAGAGGCAGACAGGGGTGTGCTGACCCCTGGGGCTGGGCCAGGACCCAGCACAGGCACCCGCTGCTCTGGAAGTGGCTGGGTTTCCTGGGTTCCCCATGACAGCTGTGATGCCCGGTGCTGATGCCCTGCAGGCAGCCGCTTGGGCAGCCCTGGTCACGGCTGGGTTCCCTCTCCCACACCACTTTCTCCTGGAGGACAGAGAAGGATCTGGGGAATTTCGTCTTTTGTCAAAAGCCACTGGGTATCCCCCTGCCCGGCAGAGTCACAGTCAAGGCTCCTGTTTCCAGGTGCATTCTCGTCATTCAAGGTTCACTGTGCTGGAGTCAGCTATGCCTGCAGCAGGGAGAGGGAGGAAGGTGCAGGGGGAGGGGGAGGGGGAGACGGGGAGAGGAAGAGGGAAGTGAAGTATGGGCGAGGCGCAGGGTTGTAGGGAGGTGCAGGGTGAGGGGAGGCACAGGGGGAGGGGGAGGCACAGGGGGAGGGGAGGCAGGGTGAGGGGGAGGTGCACGGTGAGGGGGATGCACGGGATGAGGGGGAGGTGCAGGGTGAGGGGAGGCAGGGTGGGGGAGGCGCAGGGTGAGGGGGAGGCGCAGGGTGAGGGGAGGCACAGGGTGAGGGTGAGGTGCACGGTGAGGAGGATGCACGGGATGAGGGTGAGGCGCAGGGTGAGGGGAGGAACAGGGTGAAGGGGAGGCACAGGGTGAGGGGAGGCACAGGGTGAGGGGAGGCAGGGTGAGGGGGAGGTGCACGGTGAGGAGGATGCACGGGACGAGGGGGAGGCACAGGGTGAGGGGAGGCACAGGGGGAGGGGAGGCACAGGGTGAGGGGGATGCACGGGATGAGGGTGAGGCAGGGGGAGGGGGAAGCAGGGGGAGGGTGAGGGGGATGCACGGGATGAGGGTGAGGCGCAGGGTGAGGGGAGGAACAGGGTGAGGGGGAGGCACAGGGTGAGGGGAGGCACAGGGTGAGGGGAGGCAGGGTGAGGGGGAGGTGCACGGTGAGGAGGATGCACGGGACGAGGGGGAGGCACAGGGTGAGGGGAGGCGCAGGGGGAGGGGAGGCACAGGGTGAGGGGGATGCACGGGATGAGGGGGAGGCAGGGGGAGGGGGAAGCAGGGGGAGGGGGAGGGGGATGCACGGGATGAGGGGGACGTACAGGTGAGGGGAGGTGCAGGGTGAGGCGTTGGGGGAGGTGCAGGATGGGGATGGTGGGGAGGTACAGGCCAGGGGCCTGATGGAAGGAGGGCAGTGGGAGGAAGGAGCATGGCCAGCATGCCCCTGTGCCTCTGATCTGCAGTGATGACAGTGAGGACCTGGGGTCCCTGCCTGCAGATCTACAGGGTCCAGCAGCTGGGGCTCTGGGAGCTGTCCCCAGACCCTGCCCTCAGAAAGCCCTGGACAGAGGCCCCAGCAGGGGCAGAAGCCACCCAGGGGCTGCCTGTCCTGGGAGGCCCTGGTGTGGTCAGGCAGGTGCAATTGTGTCACAGCCATGTGGCGTCTGGGAGGGGCGGAGCAGAAAGTGAACCGGGCACTGGCCAGGACACTTGAGTTGGTGAAATTCAGTTTGGGGATGGTGGGTGGGCAGGCAGAGGCTGTGGATGGGACAGGCCCTGGAGGCTGGGGACATGGCAGGGGCTCTCAGGCGCCTTCCTGTTGATTCTCTGTTGCCCTCCCCGAGTATCTGATTCCTCCAAGATCTAGAAACCAAGGCTCCATCCACTGCTGGCCCGAGGAGGCAGCACCATCAGGAAGAGCAAACCAGCCACACTGCGGCTCCAGGACCGGGCACAGTGCGGGATCCTCACGCAGAGTCCAAGGGTGTGAGGGCAGAGTCAGAGGGTGTGAGGGCAGAGAGGTCAGAGGGTGTGAGGGCAGCGAGGTCAGAGGGTGTGAGGGCAGAGAGGTCAGAGTGTGTGAGGGCAGAGTCAGAGTGTGTGAGGGCAGAGAGGTCAGAGGGTGTGAGGGCAGAGAGGTCAGAGGGTGTGAGGGCAGAGTCAGAGGGTGTGAGGGCAGAGAGATCAGAGTGTGTGAGGGCAGAGAGGTCAGAGGGTCTGAGGGCAGACAGGTCAGAGGGTGTGAGGGCAGAGGGGTCAGAGGGTGTGAGGGCAGAGTCAGAGGGTGTGAGGGCAGAGAGGTCAGAGGGTCTGAGGGCAGAGAGGTCAGAGGGTGTGAGGGCAGAGAGGTCAGAGGGTGTGAGGGCAGAGTCAGAGGGTGTGAGGGCAGAGAGATCAGAGTGTGTGAGGGCAGAGAGGTCAGAGGGTCTGAGGGCAGACAGGTCAGAGGGTGTGAGGGCAGAGTCAGAGGGTGTGAGGGCAGAGTCAGAGGGTGTGAGGGCAGAGAGGTCAGAGGGTGTGAGGGCAGCGAGGTCAGAGGGTGTGAGGGCAGAGAGGTCAGAGGGTGTGAGGGCAGAGAGGTCAGAGGGTGTGAGGGCAGAGAGGTCAGAGGGTGTGAGGGCAGAGTCAGAGGGTGTGAGGGCAGAGAGGTCAGAGGGTGTGAGGGCAGAGAGGTCAGAGGGTGTGAGGGCAGAGATGTCAGAGGGTGTGAGGGCAGAGTCAGAGGGTGTGAGGGCAGAGAGGTCAGAGGGTGTGAGGGCAGAGTCAGAGGGTGTGAGGGCAGAGAGGTCAGAGGGTGTGAGGGCAGCGAGGTCAGAGGGTGTGAGGGCAGAGAGGTCAGAGTGTGTGAGGGCAGAGTCAGAGTGTGTGAGGGCAGAGAGGTCAGAGGGTGTGAGGGCAGAGAGGTCAGAGGGTGTGAGGGCAGAGTCAGAGGGTGTGAGGGCAGAGAGATCAGAGTGTGTGAGGGCAGAGAGGTCAGAGGGTCTGAGGGCAGACAGGTCAGAGGGTGTGAGGGCAGAGGGGTCAGAGGGTGTGAGGGCAGAGTCAGAGGGTGTGAGGGCAGAGAGGTCAGAGGGTCTGAGGGCAGAGAGGTCAGAGGGTGTGAGGGCAGAGAGGTCAGAGGGTGTGAGGGCAGAGTCAGAGGGTGTGAGGGCAGAGAGATCAGAGTGTGTGAGGGCAGAGAGGTCAGAGGGTCTGAGGGCAGACAGGTCAGAGGGTGTGAGGGCAGAGTCAGAGGGTGTGAGGGCAGAGTCAGAGGGTGTGAGGGCAGAGAGGTCAGAGGGTGTGAGGGCAGCGAGGTCAGAGGGTGTGAGGGCAGAGAGGTCAGAGGGTGTGAGGGCAGAGAGGTCAGAGGGTGTGAGGGCAGAGAGGTCAGAGGGTGTGAGGGCAGAGTCAGAGGGTGTGAGGGCAGAGAGGTCAGAGGGTGTGAGGGCAGAGAGGTCAGAGGGTGTGAGGGCAGAGAGGTCAGAGGGTGTGAGGGCAGAGTCAGAGGGTGTGAGGGCAGAGAGGTCAGAGGGTGTGAGGGCAGAGAGGTCAGAGGGTGTGAGGGCAGAGATGTCAGAGGGTGTGAGGGCAGAGTCAGAGGGTGTGAGGGCAGAGAGGTCAGAGGGTGTGAGGGCAGAGTCAGAGGGTGTGAGGGCAGAGAGGTCAGAGGGTGTGAGGGCAGAGTCAGAGGGTGTGAGGGCAGAGAGGTCAGAGGGTGTGAGGGCAGAGTCAGAGGGTGTGAGGGCAGAGTCAGAGGGTGTGAGGGCAGAGAGGTCAGAGGGTGTGAGGGCAGAGAGGTCAGAGGGTGTGAGGGCAGAGAGGTCAGAGGGTGTGAGGGCAGAGGTCAGAGGGTGTGAGGGCAGAGGTCAGAGGGTGTGAGGGCAGAGTCAGAGGGTGTGAGGGCAGAGTCAGAGGGTGTGAGGGCAGAGAGGTCAGAGAGTGTGAGGGCAGAGGTCAGAGGGTGTGAGGGCAGAGTCAGAGGGTGTGAGGGCAGAGAGGTCAGAGGGTGTGAGGGCAGAGTCAGAGGGTGTGAGGGCAGAGTCAGAGGGTGTGAGGGCAGAGGTCAGAGGGTGTGAGGGCAGAGAGGTCAGAGGGTGTGAGGGCAGAGAGGTCAGAGGGTGTGAGGGCAGAGGTCAGAGGGTGTGAGGGCAGAGTCAGAGGGTGTGAGGGCAGAGAGGTCAGAGGGTGTGAGGGCAGAGTCAGAGGGTGTGAGGGCAGAGTCAGAGGGTGTGAGGGCAGAGTCAGAGGGTAGAGCTGGGCAATGAGGAGAGTCAAAGGCTGTGGTGGAGCAGGCGGTGGGGTCAGGGGTCCTTGGTTCTGCAGTGGGCAAAGCCTTCAAGACGTGGCTGGGAGGGCTGCAGGGTGGCAGCAGCAGCTGCCCTCACCCCAAGCATGGGGACCTCGTTGGCCTGAGGCTGAAGGAGGAGCGAGGGCTGCTCCCCAGGTGGGGTGGGTGCAGCTCCTGGACACTGAGTTCAGGTCCCGTGAGGCGAGGGAGAAGTCACTGGGTGCCCGGCCGTGGAGGCCTGGGTGAGGAAGGCCTCATGGAATCGGGAGCTTGGGGCCTGGGCAAGGGAGTTGACCTCACTGGAGTGGAGCTTGGGGTCACCTGCTGCTGAATCATGGGGCTGTCATGGCCTAGGGAGGCACCAGCGTGAATGACAGGGAAACCTCAGAGACCAGCCTGGGATCCCCATGACTGAGGTCACGAGGTCAGTCCCAGTCCCACACACCTTGGGTCTGACCCTGCCATACCCAGGCCTCCGGCCCAGTGATGTTCTGATCCACTAACCACGGTTTCCACCAATGAGAAACCCAGTGCCAGCCCTGCCGTGGCCGCCACAGGGCCCAGCAGACCTGGCCCCACCCTGCTCTGGCTTCTGTGTCCACCTGGGCTTACAGGTGTTGCTTCCTGTGCGTGGAGAGCCCTCCTGGTCGTGGCCTGTCCTCCCTCCCTGCAGCAGAGACCGCCAAGCCTGCATGGCCTCCACCCAGCCGCTCCCCACCCCGTGCCACGGCTTTGGCCCACCTTGCTCCTGACTATGCCCTGAAGCCCAGCACAGCACAGGTGGGTGCAGCGGGTGGAGAGCTGGGAGTGGTGAGGGAGGGGCCCCCAGTGGTGGCTGTGCCCCCGTGTCCTGCTGTCCTGGGTCTTGGGACCAGGGTTTGAGCTACTGGCTGAGGGTCCCCGGTGGGTGGTCATGGCCGCTGGCCTGGCCTCCCCAACTCAGCCTCACCATGCTGGGCCTGTCCACCCCGTCCACCCCCAAAGGAACACGGGGCACAGCCTGTGGGCAGAACACCTGACAAAGGAGCGCTGAAAGGTCGAAGGCCCCTCTCTCTGCGATCTCCCATCTTCTCTCTAAATCCCAGGGTCCTGTCTGGCAGGTCCTACCCGTCAGCAGCTCCCCGGAGCTCCGTGGTGCAGCCACACTGCCCCCACGTGGCCCAGGCTGTGCACAGCCGACTGGCCCTGGGGCACCACAGAGCTGGCTGGGTTTGGCTCAGGCTTCATGGGCGGCTCCTTGCAGGCACCTGAGGATGAGGTCTGTGCTGGCAGCACGGCTGGGTGGGGAGCACAGCAGCCCTGCTTCTCTGCAGGCTGGCAGCCCCTCCCCAGAGAATCCTCCAACTCCTGAGCCCACTGCCCTCCAGGGACCCCCAGTTTTGTGTCAGTGACACCCAGCAGGTCAGCAGGGGAGTCTCCGCCCCACAGCTCCGGCTGCAATTGTCTCCTCACTGCCTCCCCTTGACTCCTGGCGGCTGGGAGCTCCCGGGCAAACATCCCTCCCAACGGCCACAGCCCACCAGCCCGATGGGCTCTCCACACCCAGGGTTCCTTCACCAGCAGGCCGGCCTGATGTGCGCTCGTCCTGCACGCTAGTCCTGCTGTCCTCCCAGCGTGCAGGGCAGCAGCTCCACCGCCCCCACTTTCTGCTAAAGAACTTCTGCTCTGGGCCGGGCGCAGTGGCTCAAGCCTGTAATCCCAGCACTTTGGGAGGCCGAGGCGGGTGGATCACCAGGTCAACAGATCGAGACCATCCTGGTCAACATGGTGAAACCCCGTCTCTACTAAAAATACAAAAAATTAGCTGGGCATGGTGGCGCGTGCCTGTAATCCCAGCTACTCAGGAGGCTGAGGCAGGAGAATTGTCTGAACCCGGGAGGCGGAGGTTGCGGTGAGCTGAGATCGCGCCATTGCACTCCAGCCTGGGTAACGAGCGAAACTCCGTCTCAAAAAAAAAAAAAAAAAAAAACTTCTGCTCTGAAATTTTCAGTGGGTTTTGATCTTGTGACTCTTCACGGGGGCCCCTCTCGAAGGCAGCCTCCCCAAGGCTGCCTGGAGAACAGGGGCACCCCTGGCAGCCATGTGCAGAGTACCTGAGGGTACCTCTACCTCACACCAAGTGTACCACACACCTGTGCATCTGCACCACACACTCAGGTACCTGACACCTTTGCATCTGCACATTTGTATACCTGTACACACCTCTGCATCTACCCACCTGAGCAGACCACACACCTGTGCACCTGTACCACACACCTGTGCATCTGCACCACAGCCAGGCACCTCACATCTGTACATCTGCACACTTGTACCTGTAGCTCACACGACTCCATCTACACCTGAGACCACACACCTGTGCACCTGTATCACAAACCTGTGCATCTGCCCCACCCGTCTCCTGTACCACACACCCGTGCACCTGCACCACACACCTGTTATCTTCTGTACCACATACCTGTGAGGTGCTGAGAAACACACACTTTACCTCCCATCAGAGGAACATCTTGGTGCTGTGAAAAGGAAGAAAACTTCATCCACAACCTGACCTTTTCTCTGTAAGTCTCCGTCTCACTTGGCCTTCACCTGCTTTCTAGGAATATGGAGCTAACCACACACATAGAAAATTCCTTCCCCAGCAGCTGATCCACAGGATGAGCCTCAGCATCAACTGCTGGCCCATGTCCTCCATGCAGGACAAACCTTGGTCATGTGCCCGGGGGCAGGTGTCACATGGGCTGACAGCCCACCCAGCCACGCTGCCAGCACAGGTGGGAATGCAGGGGCCAGAGAGGCTGCAGATCTGGGGCTCGGGGCTGCCCCCTGCACAGGCAGATGGCACGGGCAAGGGCCTGGAGATGTGGCTGGGAGGGCTGCGGGGTGGCAGCAGCAGCTGCCCTCACCCCAAGCATGGGGACCTCATGGGCCTGAGGCTGAAGGAGGAGCGAGGGCTGCTCCCCAGGTGGGGTGGGTGCAGCTCCTGGACACTGAGTTCAGGTCCCGTGAGGCGAGGGAGAAGTCACTGGGTGCCCGGCCGTGGAGGCCTGGGTGAGGAAGGCCTCATGGAATCGGGAGCTTGGGGCCTGGGCAAGGGAGTTGCCCTCACTGGAGTGGAGCTTGCGGTCGCCTGCTGCTGAGTCATGGGGCTGTCATGGCCTAGGGAGGCACCAGCGTGAATGACAGGGAATCCTCAGAGACCAGCCTGGGATCCCCATGACTGAGATCACGAGGTCAGTTCCAGTCCCACAAACCTTGGGTCTGATCCTGCCAGGCCTCCTGCCCAGTGATGTTCTGATCCACTAACCACGGTTTCCACCAATGAGAAACCCAGTGCCAGCCCCGCCACGGCCACCACAGGCCCCCAACAGACCCCCAATTTCTTATCAGTGACACCCACCAGAACCCAAATCTGAAATCTGAATACCCCGCCCACTTCTCCCAGGAAAGTTCTGGCTTCAGCAGGTCCTCGGGGAGGCCCACGTGCCAGTGCAGGGGTGGGGGTTGCAAGGGGATGAGGCGAGCGAGGTTGCAGGTGCCGCTGGGGGACACACACGACAGCCAGGACCGCAGAACCAACGCACACAGCCACAGGCAGCACAGACAGCTGTGGGCACAGATCCCCCGCAGCCTGGCAGGTGGCTCGACCAGCAGAGTGGCCAGCATGGAGCAGGCAAGGGGACCACGCAGGGCCTGGGCACCTGAGAAGGGGCCAGCAAAGGCTGCTAGTGTGGCCAGAGGGAACAGCCAGACTCCAAAGCCCACATCCCTCCTCCTCCCATCCCCGGGGAGCCAGGAGTGCCTGCTCCAGAGAGATCCGTAGCCAGAGGGCCCCAGGACAAGCGCAGGTGGGTGGTGGGGAGGGAGGGGGTCCCACCTGGAGTGCGAATACAGCCCCTGCCCCCCAGCACGCCTGTCCAGTGTTAAGAAATGGGGATTTTGGGCCCAAAGTGGCTCCGGCCGGATGTCGTGGCGCTTGCAAAGGCGAGGCCAAGAGTTCAAGGCCAACCGACCTCAGCAACCTTACAAGCTCTCAATGATTGGCAAAAAAAAAAAAAAAAAAAAAAAAAGAAATGGGGATTTTTTTCCAGGAAGCCACGCCCCCTACCTGTCACCCCCGAACACACTGAGCAGGGGTTTGAACAGGTGGAAGATCCCAAGAGATCAAAACAACAGAGAAAAGCTGTGCAGGCCAGCATGGAGGAGCAGCGTCAGGGCAGACGAGAGGCTGCAGCCCCGACACCAGACACGGCTGTGTAAGGAGGGCAGCGTCCAGAGAACGGGGTGGGGCCCGGGAGCGTGAACCCAGGAGGGCCCGGCACTGAGCAGGGAGGGCCGAGGGGAGCAGGGGACGCGCTGGCTGGCCACGTGCGAAGACTGTGGCTGACGCAGGGCACAGCGTGACTAAATCACTCATGACGGAAATACACGGCCTGCTAAAACAAATTAGATTTCTTCCCCCACATGGAGCAGTTTTATGAAATGTAACCACCTCAACAGAGGATGGGACGGTCCCTCTGGATTTTCACAAGCAGAGCTGTGCACGCTGGGCTGAAGAACGTTCCAGAAGGTGTCCAGGACCTTGGGAGGTCCCAGGCGAGCCAGTGCATCTCACAGTGACTGTCTGGACGACCAGGCCGTGGGGCTTGGTTCTGGGACCCATTTGATTTGAGCTGAAGGCGGACCACGTGTCTAACATTCCCTTTATTGTGTACGTTGCATATTCCAATGACCACAATAAACTCTTTTAAAAAAGTAAGGCACATGAACAGCCTTCTGTGTGCAAGTTCTGTACGATTTTAAAATTCCTACTGACTAATAAAAGCATTTCCACTATAGAACCAGAGACATCTAGAAAAGCTCATGACAGATTTTTTGCAAGCAGAATGCCTGAAACATTTTACCTCATGGCACAATGACAGTCACCAAATCCAAGGCTTGTGTTATAACGATACAGCTCCTGTTAGGGTTGCAGAAACATTAATCAGCGTATCCACATATGTACAGCCAGGTCCCCATATGGTAAAAACACCATCTAACGCATCCGTGTTCCACTCCCTCACAGGTAGGAACTTTGATTTTTGGCTTTTTTCCATTGGTCGGTCCCGCTGCTCTTCATGAGGCCAGGGTCATACGATACTGAAGACCATGGACAGATACTGTTCGTAGGACACCTGAATCCAGCCGTCCTGATCCGTGTCGTAACGTCTGAATATATCCGTCAACCTCTGCGGAAAAAGCAGGTACTTAAATCTCGACAGAAGCAGGAGCAGCGTGCACTGGGAGGAAGACATTAGGAGCACACACGCCATCTCCTGATGGAGCCATCACAGGGAGATACAGGTGAGACAACAGAAATTGTGTCCATTTTCTCAGAATAAAAGTTTTTGCAAAAATACACCACAGTTGGCCAGACACGGTGGCTCACACCTGCAATCCCCCCACTTTGGGAGGCTGAGGCGGGCAGATCACCTGAGGTCAGGAGTTCAAGATCAGCCTGGCCAACATGGTGAAACCCTATCTCTACTAAAAAAAAAAAAAACCACACACAAAAATCTGCCAGGTGTTGTGGTGCACTCCTGTAATCCTGGCTACTGGGGAGGCTGAGGCAGAGTCACCTGAATCCAGGAGGCGGAGGTTGCGGAGATTATGCCACTGTACTCCAGCCTGCGTGACAGAGACTCCGTCTCAAAAAAAAAAACCACCAGGACCTAAGTGTAAATAACACAGCAGATACCAGCTAAACGGCGTCTTCCAGATGGGCTGCTCTAAGCCGTTTCCAAGGGAAGGAAAACATGGCTGTCTACACTTCACTAACCCGCTACTTCTCCAAAGATGAGACTAACTTCTATAAGCTGCAAAACCTAATTCTACACACGCCTGATTCCTTAGGTCAATGGTCAGGCGCACCTCGTGGGCGGCCAAACCCCTCCCGCCCCCACAGCAAACCCACGAGAAGCCGCTAGTCACCTGCAGGACGATGCAGCCTTGGATGAAGTCGTCGAAGGCGATCTGCCCCCGTCCCTGCCTGTCGAACTTGCGAATGAGGATGTCGTGGAACTGGTCAGAGAGGCGGTAGCCTTGAGGAGGGAAAGGCGGCGTCAGGGAGGGCTGGGGGAGACTCGAGGTGTGTGCAAACACCACAGCCTCCTCCCAAGGCCCACAGCCTGTAACACGCAGAGGCCCACAGCCTGTAACACGCAGAGGCCCACAGCCTGTAACACGCAGAGGCCCACAGCCTGTAACACGCAGAGGCCCACAGCCTGTAACACACAGTGCGAGGCTGGCTGGGAACAGAAGTGCAAATTCACTCAAAGGCACTCAGAACTGAGACGCTTCCCGAATACATGGTTCTGTGTGAGCTTGTACCTCCAGTGCGTGAAGCTGCCCCTTGAGACCATCGCCCTGGAAGGAGGATTGCCTGGGAAGCTGCCACTGTCCTGACAGCTGGTGTGAAGTCGCTTGTGAAGTAACCACTCGTCCCAGGGAAGCACTCACAAAACACCCCCCACGGGGCGCCACGCTCAGTTTCGTGAACCCAGTGGAGTTATTTTCTAAAGTCCTTGTTGATTAGATAAGGACTAATAACATGATTATGTTTATTAGATAAGAAAATTCTGGATGATCTGCTGCCCTGGGTTGCTCATCACCAGACAATGTTTTGAAACTAAAATTTCACAGGCGGCTTCTAGTTACACCAAGTGTCAATGTAGGGAAATGGGAGCAGCTGAGGGACGCGCCCCCCACCTGCCACGAGGGACTGAAAGAGCACAGAGGCAGAGTGGCCACAGAAAGGACCAAGTCACTGCAGGGCCACCAAGGGCTAGGGTTCCAATGTCCACAGGGCCACTGCCTGCCTGGGTGCTCCCCGAGCATGTCCTGAAAATGCCTCCCAGGGCAGACGGCTCTGAAGGCGTGTGGACGCACCAGGTGTCCTCGGCCACCCCGGAGGGCATGCCCCGCCTGCCCCCTTCCCTCACATCCCACTATCTGCATGACTGTGGCATCCCTACTGACTCCGGAGGCAAAAGGTGGTGCCAGCATGTTTTCACTGTTCGGCCTCGCCGGAATCTCTGCAGGGACGTGTGCACCTGCACCGACTGTCTCAATCTCTCAGGTGATCACCTCCACAACAGCCATTCCACAAACAGAGTCGAGCACGCAAACAGGAACACAGTGCCCTCCAGAGAGGTCGGGGCGTCTGTCATTTAAGTTCAGGGGTCCCTAAATGTGTGATGGTGGAGCTGCTTCAGACCCTCCTTCCCTGCAAGCTGAGAAGACGAGCCCTCCCATTAAATTCAGAAAGAGACAGCAGAGTAAACAGCTGCCACTTCCCCTGGTCCCCACTACTCCTACCTCCTCACTCCCTGTACCTGTGCTGGGGCTAGGCTTGCTCGCTGAGAACAGAGCCTGGGACACAGACAAAGGGACATTGCCTGTCTGGGTGTGCACGGGGGACAGAGGCCACCACTGGGGTGCAGGGGGACAGAGGCCATCACTGGGGTACATGGGGACAGAGGCCACCACTGGGGTGCACGGGGACAGAGGCCACCACTGGGGTGCACGGGGGACAGAGGCCACCACTGGGGTACACGGGGACAGAGGCCATCACTGGGGTGCACGGGGGACAGAGGCCATCACTGAGGTACACGGGGGACAGAGGCCATCACTGGGGTGCACGGGGACAGAGGCCATCACTGGGGTGCACGGGGGACAGAGGCCATCACTGAGGTACACGGGGGACAGAGGCCACCACTGGGGTGCACGGGGGACAGAGGCCATCACTGGGGTGCACGGGGGACAGAGGCCACCACTGGGGTGCACAGGGGACAGAGGCCATCACTGGCCTCTGCGAAGGCTGGAAAGACAGAGGCACAGGATCTCCCGTCAGCACAGACACCAAGAGCAACTCCACTGCCTCTGGAATTAACTCCCAATTTCCTCGGTCATCAGCGACAGTGAGGGAAAACAAAGACAAAGTCAATCTAGTAAAATGCGGGATGCACAAGGAACTACAAAAGGAATGTTTATCTGAGAAGCCAAAACCTCCGACAGCGTTCTCTGCGAGTTCCTGTTAATGAAAGCCAGCACGTGAGGGCACCACCGTCCTCGGACCCGCTGCTTTCCAAGATCATTCTCCTCTTTTGGACTCCCTTGAAATGTCGTGAAGAAGCCAAGCAGAGCCCTGACCTCCTCAGAAATCATCTATTCCACCTTCAAGGAAAACCAAGCTGCCCCCACGCAACAGGACCAGGCTCCTGGGGGCTCTCCCAGCTCTTGGAGGCCTGGTACACTGCAAAGGACCAAGGCTCCAGAGCAGATGGACTCCGCTCCCTTTTCTGGGAAGGGTGGACCCTCCCTCAGCCTGCGCAGGGTCGGAGCGAGGCAGTGTGGAGGTGCTCCCGACCCCAGCCCTTCCCTCAGCCTGCGCAGGGTCGGAGCGAGGCAGTGTGGAGATGCTCCCGACCCCAGCCCTTCCCTGTCCCTGTCAGGCTCTCTGCTCCAGTTCCTGGGTGACGACAGCATCAGCCAGTGGGGACGGGAAGGCATCTCCCAGGGCTGAAATTCCAGGGAGCGGGCAGTGCTGTGGACAGAGCAAAGACCTTCCCTAAGAACTAACAAGCACGAGGGATGACACCGCCAGAAAATTTCTCTGCCAGCATTTCTGGGTCCGGCCAGTGGGCCTTGCTTGGGGCCTAACTCAGGCAGAACGATGGAAAAAGCAGTGTGTCAAGGCTGTAAGAGGAATTAATGGCACCGACTTCATAAGCAAACGTCATGTGCTCCAGAGACACAGCGAATGCCGGGATTACCGCACAGGCCTTGCATGTGGTGGGAATGCTTTAGAAAGGGGGAAAAGCACACACAGCAAAAAGGTAAGTAACAGCTGAAAACGAGTGACGAGTGACTGGAGGCTCCTTCCACTCCAGTACATTTTTCATTACAAAAAAATAAACTGGCGGTGGCTTCCAGAGGCTGGTGGAGGAAGGGGAGACCTAGAGGGAACGGAGGAGATGGCAGGGTGGTGGAACTGTTCTCCGCCGACGGCCTCTCTCAGAAGGCCCTGCACTGAGGGAAGAATCTCACTGGACGTCTACGGCAACCTCAACGGCACCTGCTGAGTCAGCGGGTCTCACAGCAGGTCTCGAATGTGGGGACGCCTGCAGCACCTTTTCATTCCAGGTCCCTGGGCCTGGCACACAGGTGCTGTTAACAATTAAAAACACGGAGGACTGGGTTATAAAACCCACCACGTGGCCCCATCAGACACCCAGGGGGTGTCTCACAGGCTCCACCACCCGGGTGATTCCCTCGTGCCGGCCACTGAGCTCAAATGCAGCCTCCCTGCTTTTATCTGAGAGCAAAACACATTCCCAGGGGCCAAGACAAGAGAATTTTTGCTTCTAACAGTTACCACGGGAAATCTTTCAAAATAATCAAAATTCAAAAAGGACGGCAATGCCCTTTCCACAGAAGATGTGGGAGAAAACTACTAGGGTAAGCGGAGAAACCCTGCAATGGGTGCCCGCACCCCAGGACAGCTCAGAAGCAATGGGTGCCCGCACCCCAGGACAGTTCAGAAGCAGGGAAGGTTCTGCCACCCAACGCACGCAGGACTACCAGCTCCAGGGCACAAGGGCGGCGTGACTGGCCAGGCCTCCAGCCACAGCTCAGCACAGTTTTCTGGGAAGTGCCCGGCCAGGATGAAGAGGGCTGAGAGACCTGATGGTCACTGGTACTAGGCAAAGGGAGCTCCGGGGCCTGACAGGGCTAGGAAAGGAAGATGTCCGTGGCACTAGAGGTCTCCCGTCTAAAAGTAACTCCAGGCTGGTCCTGAGTCCACGTGGCCCTGGCCGCACTTGGCGCACTGGCCTCCCTGACCCCTGGGACCGCTCTCTGTGGAGGGGGACCCCTCCATGCCTACCCCAGGGAAGAGGAGCTGGCCAGGGTTCCGTCAGTTCTCCACCCAAGGGCACCGCAAGGTCAGCTACATTCCAAGTGCCAATTCAGAGCCATCCCGCCCAAACCCTGGCCCGCAGCTGGCCAGCTCAGAACAGCTTCTTGTGGAGACCCAGGGTCCACAGCTGGCCCTGTGGATGAGCTTGTAAGGTGAGAAAGAAAAGAGAGAGAGAGAAGACAGCCAAAAAGTGCGTGCTGGGAGGAGCCATGAGGAGAGGCAGCGTGCTTTAGGTGAGTGAGACTCCAGATAGCTCAGAGGTACTCAGGTAGAATTTAACTATCCTCACTGGTTCTAAGGAGCCTTTCAAATAAATCACAGAAGCAGCTTCGTAACGGGCCAGGTGAGATCCACCCAGATTAGAACCTCCTGCTGCCAGCTGTTCCTCTGAAAACAGAAGCCCGGCTTCCTCAGACCTGAGACCAGCACAGGAAGCCCCATGGACGGGCCCTAGGGACACACTCTGGACAGGCCCTGTGAACACTCCTGAGACTCAGCACACCCCCACACACGGTGTCACACACATGCTGAGCACACACACAAGCAACACACCTGAGAAAGGAAACGTGTTCCGTCTCTCTGATGCGGTTTCTGAGGCACACGGCTCACCGTCACGTGCGTGCACACACACACAGAACATGTACATGCGGAACACACTTGAGAATGGGCAGTGCTCTGCCTGACGCCGCTGAGGCAACGGCACACTGTCACACGTGTGCACACAGCACGTACGTGCGTAACACACTTGAGAATGGGCACGCACTCCGCCTAACGCCCCTTCTGAGGCGCAGTTTGGACAGAGTTGGACGTGGGGACTGACGGCTTTTTCTAGGTGCCTGTCACCTCTCCACATGCTTTCGTGTCTCACGAAATACAAGCTGCCCTGCCCCACGGTATTTTCATGGATCCATTTAAAATGATTTCAAAAGCCACATTCTCAGTTTTGCTCGTGACGTCATTCCACTTCACAAAAAATGACCGGCTTGCATAGCCCTTATCTCATTTTGGATAAAAACTGCATAAACGTATCCACATCGAATACTGCCTTCCAACATGAGCAATGTCAAAATATGAACCTGCGTGATGTAAACAAAAACTTTACACAGCCTGGTTAAACAATCAGTTAAGTTCGACAAGGTTTACAAAACCTTCCACGGCTCCTAGGTTCCAAAATGAAACATGCTACACAAGCCAGGTGAGTGAGTTACCAAAACCTGAGAGGGCCTGCTTCAGCTCGTTCTTGTCAATCATCCCGGAGTTGTCCCGGTCGTACGTGCGGAAGACGTTCTGCCAGTCCGTGATGTACTTCCACACGCCCGTGAACTCGCTGAAGTTCACGCCGGCCTTGTTCTCACGGTCGAACATGGCTGAGACAGAGGAACAGTCAAGGAGCAAAAGATCAGTCGCAGGAAACTCACTCGAAGCTTCCAACCAGCCCTCAGCCCTCAGCGCCTGGCGGTATCAGCGCTGATCACTAACCAGGGGCTGGGCAATGCATGCCTGTCTGTGAATAGGGCAAAATCCCAGGGGGTGTGACCCCGAAGTCATGGGAAGGCATACTCGCAGCTGTAAGGCAGGCCGTGCAAAGGGACATGCGAGGAAATCCAACCGCAGCCACAATGGAAAAAAGAGCAGACTTTGCACCTCCGAGGCACAGGGAGGCTGAGTGGCCCCAGCTCCCCTGACTCCTGGGTCTCAGCCTAGAGCAATAATCTAACTCCCAGAGCTGACCCTCTGACTCTCTAGGGCCCGTGACACTGGTGAAGGTTCAGGACAGCCCTGTCAGGAAACCCCGCTCTAATTAGAAAAAAACTCTCACCAGGCCGGACACGGTGGTTCACACCTGTAATCCCAGCACTTTGGGAGGCTAAGGCGGGCGGCTCACCTGAGGTCGGGAGTTCGAGACTAGCCTGACCAACAAGGTGAAACCCGGTCTCTACTAAAACTACAAAATCAGCTGGGCGTGGCGGTACATGCCTGTAATCCCAGCTACTCGGGAGGCAGGAGAATCACCTCCACCCTGGAGGTGGAGGTTGCAGTGAGCCAAGTTCGCACCACTGCACTCCAGCCTGGGCAACAAGGGTGAGACTCTGTCTCAAAAGAAAAAAATAATTTCGTATTGTTTTACAGATTAGGGGGTGATAAAAAAAAGAAGAAAAAATCTCACCTCATCCTATTTGCTTTCAGTCTAATTCCAGGTCCAAATACAAAAGAATCTACAACTACCTTTGTATGTAGTTGCAATATGGCTAAAAAACAGAAAATTCAGTCTGAATTGCTGCTGCAGAGAAAATGATAAATCATGTGGCCTCTTTTCAAGCACAGTGTTGAATACAGGACTGCGATTCAACTCCTCCTGTTTGAGCAGAAATGTTACAACCAAATGAAAACCCACAGGATAAAAATCCTGTGAGAAACAGAATCCTCCCAGCAGTCCTCAAGCCCGTGATGCCACCGGGCTGTTTTTCACACGACTACTGAGGACGTGCACTCCGCGTGTGCTGTGTGTGGACCATGCTGCTGGGATGCTGCTGGGTGGGCCGCACGCCACGGGAAGGGCTCAGCAGAGGAGTGGCTCCCAGGCCCATCCTCTCCAGTGGGGAGGTAGCCCCCATCTACCAACACCTTTTCTCGCACTAAAGGCTGAGCCCTGCCACTACTGCACTTACAAGTTTTCTCTCCTTCCATCAGCGTGACGCAGTGACACCTGCACCAGCAGCAGCAGCACGGCAGGATCATCTGGAAAAGCCCCTGCTACCTATGCCCCCCACCCTCACCGGACTCACACACCTCACCACACATGGGCTCCTCAAGGAGCTAAGGGAATCCTCAAAAGACTAAAACTCATGGCTGGACGGGAGGTGAGGGAACAAGCCCCAGGCTGCTCTGGGCAACCTCAGGACACAACGCCATGGTCCCTGTGAACCCAGGATTCCATGTTCCAGAGATCTGGAAGGGGGCTGCAGCCCCCAGCAAAGGATATCTTCCAAAAATCAAGTGGGTGGGGACGGAAACACAACTCTCCTCATCCCAGGCCTGCCCCGGAGCTGCAGCTCACACCCCGGCTACAGGGGATGGAGACAGCATGACTCTCCTGAAAAGCACAGACCAGGCCTGCCTGCCCCGGAGCTGCAGCTCTCACCCCGGCTACAGGGGATGGAGACAGCACGACTCTCCTGAAAAGCACAGGCCAGGCCTGCCTGCCCCGGAGCTGCAGCTCTCACCCTGACTACAGGGGATGGAGACAGCACGACTCTCCTGAAAAGCACAGACCAGGCCTGCCCCGGAGCTGCAGCTCTCACCCCGACTACAGGGGATGGAGACAGCACCACTCTCCTGAAAAGCACAGGCCAGGCCTGCCTGCCCCAGAGCTGCAGCTCTCACCCTGACTACAGGGGATGGAGACAGCACGACTCTCCTGAAAAGCACAGCCCAGGCCTGCCCCGGAGCTGCAGCTCTCACCCCGACTATAGGGGATGGAGACAGCACGACTCTCCTGAAAAGCACAGACCAGGCCTGCCTGCCCCGGAGCTGCAGCTCTCACCCCGGCTACAGGGGACGGAGACAGCACGACTCTCCTGAAAAGCACAGACCAGGCCTGCCTGCCCCGGAGCTGCAGCTCTCACCCTGACTACAGGGGATGGAGACAGCACGACTCTCCTGAAAAGCACAGACCAGGCCTGCCCCGGAGCTGCAGCTCTCACCCCGACTACAGGGGATGGAGACAGCACGACTCTCCTGAAAAGCACAGACCAGGCCTGCCTGCCCCGGAGCTGCAGCTCACACCCCGACTACAGGGGATGGAGACAGCACGACTCTCCTGAAAAGCACAGGCCAGGCCTGCCTGCCCCGGAGCTGCAGCTCACACCCCGACTACAGGGGATGGAGACAGCACGACTCTCCTGAAAAGCACAGGCCAGGCCTGCCTGCCCCAGAGCTGCAGCTCTCACCCTGACTACAGGGGATGGAGACAGCACGACTCTCCTGAAAAGCACAGACCAGGCCTGCCCCGGAGCTGCAGCTCTCACCCCGACTACAGGGGATGGAGACAGCACGACTCTCCTGAAAAGCACAGACCAGGCCTGCCTGCCCCGGAGCTGCAGCTCACACCCTGACTACAGGGGATGGAGACAGCACGCCTCTCCTGAAAAGCACAGACCAGGCCTGCCCTGGAGCTGCAGCTCTCACCCCGACTACAGGGGATGGAGACAGCACGACTCTCCTGAAAAGCACAGACCAGGCCTGCCCTGGAGCTGCAGCTCACACCCCGACTACAGGGGATGGAGACAGCACGACTCTCCTGAAAAGCACAGACCAGGCCTGCCCCGAGCTGCAGCTCACACCCCGACTACAGGGGATGGAGACAGCACGACTCTCCTGAAAAGCACAGACCGGGCCTGCCTGCCCCGGAGCTGCAGCTCTCACCCCGACTACAGGGGATGGAGACAGCACGACTCTCCTGAAAAGCACAGACCAGGCCTGCCTGCCCCGGAGCTGCAGCTCTCACCCCGACTACAGGGGATGGAGACAGCACGACTCTCCTGAAAAGCACAGACCAGGCCTGCCCTGGAGCTGCAGCTCACACCCCGACTACAGGGGATGGAGACAGCACAACTCTCCTGAAAAGCACAGACCAGGCCTGCCCTGGAGCTGCAGCTCACACCCCGACTACAGGGGATGGAGACAGCACGACTCTCCTGAAAAGCACAGACCAGGCCTGCCCCGAGCTGCAGCTCACACCCCGACTACAGGGGATGGAGACAGCACAACTCTCCTGAAAAGCACAGACCAGGCCTGCCCCGGAGCTGCAGCTCTCACCCCGACTACAGGGGATGGAGACAGCACGACTCTCCTGAAAAGCACAGACCAGGCCTGCCTGCCCCGGAGCTGCAGCTCTCACCCCGACTACAGGGGATGGAGACAGCACGACTCTCCTGAAAAGCACAGACCAGGCCTGCCTGCCCCGGAGCTGCAGCTCTCACCCCGACTACAGGGGATGGAGACAGCACAACTCTCCTGAAAAGCACAGACCAGGCCTGCCCTGGAGCTGCAGCTCACACCCCGACTACAGGGGATGGAGACAGCACGACTCTCCTGAAAAGCACAGACCAGGCCTGCCCCGAGCTGCAGCTCACACCCCGACTACAGGGGATGGAGACAGCACGACTCTCCTGAAAAGCACAGACCAGGCCTGCCCCGGAGCTGCAGCTCTCACCCCGACTACAGGGGATGGAGACAGCACGACTCTCCTGAAAAGCACAGACCAGGCCTGCCTGCCCCAGAGCTGCAGCTCACACCCTGACTACAGGGGATGGAGACAGCACGACTCTCCTGAAAAGCACAGACCAGGCCTGCCTGCCCCGGAGCTGCAGCTCTCACCGCGACTACAGGGGATGGAGACAGCACGACTCTCCTGAAAAGCACAGACCAGGCCTGCCTGCCCCGGAGCTGCAGCTCACACCCCGGCTACAGGGGATGGAGACAGCACGACTCTCCTGAGAAGCACAGACCAGGCCTGCCTGCCCCGGAGCTGCAGCTCACACCCTGACTACAGGGGATGGAGACAGCACGACTCTCCTGAAAAGCACAGACCAGGCCTGCCTGCCCCGGAGCTGCAGCTCTCACCCCGACTACAGGGGATGGAGACAGCACGAGTCTCCTGAAAAGCACAGACCGGGCCTGCCTGCCCCGGAGCTGCAGCTCTCATCCCGACTACAGGGGATGGAGACAGCACGACTCTCCTGAAAAGCACAGACCAGGCCTGCCTGCCCCGGAGCTGCAGCTCTCACCCCGGCTACAGGGGATGGAGACAGCACGACTCTCCTGAAAAGCACAGACCAGGCCTGCCTGCCCCGGAGCTGCAGCTCACACCCCGGCTACAGGGGATGGAGACAGCACGACTCTCCTGAGAAGCACAGACCAGGCCTGCCTGCCCCGGAGCTGCAGCTCACACCCCGACTACAGGGGATGGAGACAGCACGACTCTCCTGAAAAGCACAGACCAGGCCTGCCTGCCCCGGAGCTGCAGCTCTCACCCCGACTACAGCGGATGGAGACAGCACGACTCTCCTGAAAAGCACAGACCGGGCCTGCCTGCCCCGGAGCTGCAGCTCTCACCCCGACTACAGGGGATGGAGACAGCACGAGTCTCCTGAAAAGCACAGACCGGGCCTGCCTGCCCTGGAGCTGCAGCTCTCATCCCGACTACAGGGGATGGAGACAGCACGACTCTCCTGAAAAGCACAGACCAGGCCTGCCTGCCCCGGAGCTGCAGCTCACACCCTGACTACCATCTGGGCATGGGGGTACACACTGGTAATGCCACACCTTGGGATGCTGAGGAAGAATTGCTTAAGCCCAAGAGTTCCAGACCAGGCCTGGATGACACAGAGAGACCTCGTCTCTTAGAAGAAACAAACAGAAAACCTGGCTACCTGTACAGTTGGGGAGACCCTGGCCCCAAAGAAACGATGCAGAGCCTCACATAAAGGCTATACATGAACCCACAAAACAAACAAAGTCACAAAAACATCAAGTCAGTCACTATGTGTGGGCCTGAGCAGAACGATGGCTGCAGACCACCTTCCGGAGACGTCAAACATCCTGTAAAGCAGCTGCGTGCTACAAACATATTGCTTTTCAGTAAAACATTTTCTCAAACTTTAAGACTATCATAAATTCTGATTAAAGAAAATCACAAAAATAAATAAGCAATGTCTACCAAAAACAACCAAATAAGACACGAAAATAACTAAACAGTAATTTAGAAACTTTAAATATGTATCATCTTTAGAACTGGAAACTGAAAGGACAGGTTAAACATTAAAAAGTTAGAGTAAAGAATAGAGCAAACACACACGGAGAGATGTGAAAAGCTACATAAGGAGCCCACGCTCGTCTACGTGGAATTCCAGAAGGGAGGAAAGCGATACGGACCCACAGACGAAGGAAACAGAACCTGTACCACGCGGGCTGGATCCAGAGCAGCCCAGGCCGGTCTGCCGGCTGATACTTACATATGATCGACCTGACAGTCACTGGATTAAAGGGAGTCCACGTGCCTGAAAAGAGACAACAGGAGTTAAACTGAAAGGAAATCTTTCGGGGACACCAGCTCCCAGTCCACACCTGCAGGCCCCGTGAAAGGCAGTCCTGGCTCTAGGGCAGTGGTTTCCCAGACGCTCTGGGTGACGTGTCGGCTGCCGTGACTCCCGGGAGGGGCCGAAGCACTGCCCAGTGGGGTCACATCCTGTGTGTGTGGGAGTCCTCCGTGGCTGCCAGACCACCAAGGCCGCCCACAGTCACTGAAGCTGGACACGCACTCTTACTTAACCAAGAAACGCTTCGGTATCATTTTACACACTGAACTTTTCAGGGATGAGGCCACCAGCGAAGTCGAGTAGTTTTAACTTAGTTTTGTTCGAGAACTTCACTAATTACCATTTCAGAAAACCCATCTCTGAGGCCACCACTGTCCGCAGGCACCTGAGCACAGCTGGGTCACTGCAGCATTCGGGCTGGTTCTGCCGACGGGGCAAGTTCCAGACCCTTCCTTACGTTCTCCCTCAGTAATCACGGCAAAGCACGGGGGGACACCCATCACACCTCACTTCAGAATTCCTGACAAACTACAGTCTGGGCTTTATGAGATTTTCCTTGAAACCGAACAGGAAATCTGTACTATTCCCAGATTCATTGTTGAATCTGATATGCCTGAGTGCTCACAACCATTTATCAACTATGAGGATGGAAGATTCACTGATAACCTTCACACAAGAACCTATTTTCAAAGTGATTTGAACCATCAATAATTTCTGCACTCACTAAAAACATATATATATATATACATATATATATATATTTTTTTTTTTTTGAGACAGAGTTTCGCTCTTGTTACCCAGGCTGGAGTGCAATGGCGCGATCTCGGCTCACCGCAACCTCCGCCTCCTGGGTTCAGGCAATTCTCCTGCCTCAGCCTCCTGAGTAGCTGGGATTACAGGCATGCACCACCATGCCCAGCTAATTTTTTGTGTTTTTAGTAGAGATGGGGTTTCACCATGTTGACCAGGATGGTCTCGATCTCTTGACCTCGTGATCCACCCGCCTCGGCCTCCCAAAGTGCTGGGATTACAGGCTTGAGCCACTGCGCCCAGCCACTAAAAATATATTTTTAATGTCGGGAGAGATCAGTGGCTCTCCTCACACCCCATCTGCATTAGACACACAGGTTTTTCTTCTATACACAAACTGCTGCCGTCCTGGGCAGCACACAGACAGTCCTCTGATCTCAGAGGAACACCGTCACACTACGGGTGGCACACAGGCGGTGGATCTGCCTGCACGGTTCCTCATGCCTCTATGTGCCGTCGCTCTGGGCTCATGGGGCTCCTCCAAGGGCCATGGCCGCTCTCACCTGAAGTGCTTCCCCCTCAGGACACACCCACTCTCCCTCCAACTCCTTCCTTTCCTTCCTCAGAGAGCCTTCCATAGGGTGTCACATTCTCCCAGCCCAGAGGTTAAATCCATCTGCTCTGCCTGAGCGCCTCCCAACTTCCCTTTAGGAAGGTTCCAGCCTCCTGCAGTTATGCAGGGAAGGTGTGCTCTTCCCACACAAGCAGGCGCACCCGTCCCACGGCACGCACGCAGCAGCACTCCACCAGCATCTGTGAAGCTGAATCGAGTGACAATCTGCAGGAATACCTTTGTGTAGGCTTTACAGCTATCTGGAGGGAAGGTGGGCAGGCACATGTATGCAGAGGTATCAGGTCAGAAAACCAGTATTACAAAAACAAAGGCAGGCCACAGAGAACCCACAAGGCAAAGAAAGAGGAAAACTCTAAACACCTGGGAGCATCCCTGCCTCACCCAGTTCCATGCAGTCCTCCCCCATTCTTCCCCGCCGTGCGCTGGAACCCAGTGTCAGCACACGAGGGTGACCTGCTCTGACAAGAAGCCGCAGGAGCCAAAGCCACTGGAAGCTTCCCGGTCTCTCCTCCGTCTTCCTGACACAAGCGTCTTCTCCTGTTTTCTGCAATGAAGAGGCCACATGAGTCCATGGCCCTGGACTGACCGTGTGGAGCCGGAGTGGGAACCACAGAGGGACTTAAGCGATGAGACCTAAGCCCTCAAGTGAAGGCTGCACTGCGAGGTGTCCTGATTTTAAGCGGAAGCTTCTCTGGGCCATCTCGGCAAATAACACAGCCGAGCAAGTACGAAACCAAAGCAATACGGTTAAAACCCAAGTGAGATGCTCAACAATGCTGCAGCGCAGGCACAGGGGCCTCAGCGCCATCTGGACAGGCAGGCATGGAGCGGCAGAGACGGGGCATTCCTGAGAGCTGGGGCCCAGGAGGACCCGGACGGCCGTACTGGGGTCTTCTGGAGTATTCTAAGGATTGCAGGAGGGCCTTAGGCCCAGGAGAGCAGAGGTTACCCTTGGATGAATCAAGGATCAGAGAAGCAGCCGCTCCACTAGAAAGGGCCGCTGAGGGAAGGCCACTCTGGTGTCTCCACTCACCTTCCCTGCCACCCACAGCGCGTTGGTCTGGAATCTCCACAGAAGCCAAGGGAGGAAAGCAGAAAGCCTAACGGCCCGCAGCGAGCTGAAGCACTGTGGCGCAGACACTTCACAGCTCAGTACATCATGCTAGATGCACCTGGGCATCCCCCTGAAAACCTAAGCAGATGCTGTGCTTGGCCCAAGACTAGGGAGTCGCTTGTCACCAAATCCCAACCCTTCCCCGGAAGCTCTGGCAAGGTCAGTTTTTGGTGAAAGCAAACGTGAAAGACTGCATGGGGGTCCCTGAGACCACTCTCCAACTTGAAAGGGTACACAGTAAACCAGCAAAAGAAAAGGGCTGGTGGGGAAGCCAGGCCCTTCCAGAGCCCCCACCCAGCGGAGTCACACAGGGTGCGCCGGATTCCTCCAGGGAGGCTCTTCCTGAACCCGGGGTCAGTGAGGGAAGTTCCAGCCACCCACAGGGAAAGCAAGTGTTTGCCATCCATCACATTGTTGGCCAACTACTCAGGCAAAGCAGTGCAGCATGGCTCAAGTCTCTCTCAGTTCCCAGGAGCCAGACAAGGGCCCCGCCTGGGAATCTGCAGGGTTTGAAGAATCCAGGACTGCTGAGTTAACCCTTTCCCATACCAGCAGATCAAATCTGCTCCATCACCAGGGCCAACAAATACCATCACCCACGTTCCTGGGCCCGAGTGAGGGAAGGACAGTGATGGGACTGGACACGTACTTTGCAGGGCACTCTCCTGCTTCTGAGGTCTGATTTTTCTGTTCTTGTAAATAGGGATCTCCAAGAGAGCCTCAACTCTATTTGATCAAAAACACCGACCGGGCGCGGTGGCTCACACCTGTAATCCCAGCACTTTGGGACGCTGAGGCGGATGGATCACGAGATCAGGAGTTCAAGACGGGCCTGATCAACATGGTGAAACCCCATCTCTACTAAAAATACAAAAACTGGGTGGGCATGGTGGCGGGCGCCTGTAATCCCAACAACTCAGGCAGGAGAATCACGTGAACCAGGAGGCAGAGGCTGCAGTGAGCTGAGATCGTACCATTGCACTCCAGCCTGGGCAAGAGTGAGACTCTGTCTCAAAGAAAAAAAAACTTCAAAAGAATGTAAGAATTACTGTTTTTAAAAGTACAGTTTCAAAAATACCCCTTAAAAATGTATCAATGTTACAGTTATATTAAGGCAAACCTACTTCAGAAACACAGATTTAAAAAAAGTTAATTTCTTATAATTCCAAGAGAAAGGTAAATCTTAAAAAAAAAACAACCAAACATCCAAAAAGGGATCAAACTCAAGACAGTCTGTGACACGTTACCGTAGAAACGGCAGAGAACAGTCTTCCTTCTTCACACCCGTTAATCCCTGAGGGCAGCCATTTTTAGCAGCTCTCCTGTGCAAACAAGTCTTATGAAGGAACCAGTGTACCAGCCACAAGCGCCTTCTCAGCGCGGCTTCACCTGGATTTTTACCTTCAGTCTAAGGTTCGATTCAGGTATATTCCCTACATTTTAACACAAGCACTCAGAAGCACAAATTTACCTGAAATGAGAAACCAGGCCATTTTGCAGCTTCAGTTTTTCTGCCGGTATTATAGTAATTAAATTAATTTCTTGATATAGCCTAATGATTTAGTTCTACTATCAAAACAGAAGCCCAATTCTGGGAGAACAATTATTAAAGAAGTCAAACTAATTTCAATCATATTCACATAGGAATTCATATACGTATACGCTGAGGCTGAGGCGGGAGGATGGCTTGAGCCTAGGAGTTTGGGACCAGCCTGGGCAAGGCAGTGAGATTCCATCTCTACATTTTTTTAAATAAAGAAATTCAGAGAAGGAAGTGAACTGATATGTCTCTATCCAAGGCCGAATTTTGTGTGCCTGTACATACAACACAACTACGACCCTTCCCTCACACGGCTCACAATCCAGCATCGACAGGGAACTGCGAAGGCACGTCGGAGACAAGAACAACGCTGATGATCCCACGGCGGGAGCAGCAGGCGTTCACGAAGCCTGCTGTCACTGTACACCCCGAGCCAGGGTTTTGCTCTGTCTCCCAGGCTGGAGTACGCGGGGGGCTCAGCTGATCTCAGCTCAGCGCAGCCTCAACATCCCAGGCTCAAGTGATCTTCTCATCTCAGCCCCTGAGTAGCTAGGACTAGAGGCATGCACCACCACACTTGGCTAATATTGTTCACTTTTTGTAGAAACAAGGTCTTACAATGTTGCCAAGGTTGGCATCCTGAAGGGCAGGTGGGGCTTCATCCTACAAAGAGCAAAGGCAGAGGAAGCTAAGAGCTCAAAGCAAAGGGGTGGGGGACAAGGGAATCTGCGGAACAAAATGGCCAGGCTGAGACATCCAGTAGGATGCCAGCAGGCAGAGGTGTGGTGGGAAAACACGGGGCCACGGGGTGTATGCTCACGTGAGAAACCACAGCACAGGACAGAAACTAAACCAGGCTTCAGATCTCAGCCTGCAGCTGGAGAGCCACCACAGACAACCTGGAAGGGGAGCACGGACAGCACCACGGCCCACTGCCCGAGGCCGTGAGAAGGACCAGAACCCTGTACTCACTAGCAACTGGCCTCATTTCAGAAGGAATTCAGGAAGCATGAAAGACGTTCACAGTACAGCAAAATAAAGTACCTGTTAATTGCGTTGCCTGAGGAGAAAGTGAAGAGGTAAGACCATGTCATAAGTTTACCTCAAAAATTCTGAACTCTCATTACTGGTGAGCCACATATCTGACTTTAAATATTTTAGCAGCGAAATTGAGGAGGAAAATGTAATCAGGTAAAGGGTTTATAAGATGCAAATAGCACAACTACCACAGCTGCTGAGAACACGCGCAGCTCCAGCTCCACGGAGAAACGGGGCGGCCATCTCCCGGGGCTGCGCCACAGCAGGCGTGTGAGCCACAAAGCCAGCATCTCTCAGGGTCCACAGTGACTACAGGCTTCATGGGGCCACATGCCCCCAGCACAAGCTGAGGAAACCTCCCAGGGAGGTCAGTACTCTAAAAATCTGAGCAAATGGATAAAAAACAGGTTGCTGCCAGGCACGGTGGCTCACGCCTGTAATCCCAGCACTTTCGGAGGCCGAGGCGGGTGGACCACAAGGTCAAGAGATCAAGAACATCCTGGTCAACATGGTGAAACCCCGTCTCTACTAAAAATACAAAAAATTAGCTGGGCAAGGTGGCGCGTGCCTGTAATCCCAGCTACTTGGAAGGCTGAGGCAGGAGAATTGCCTGAACCCAGGAGGCGGAGGTTGCGGTGAGCCGAGATCACACCATTGCACTCCAGCCTGGGTAACACGAGCGAAACTCTGTCTCAAAAAAAAAAAAAAAAAAAAAAAAAGCACGCTGCTAAAATGAATCATAAATCTTGCATCACTCACTGGAAAACCTCTCAAAATGAACATCTGAGACATGGCCGCTGAGGAGGGCACTCCGTGGGGCTTGTATCACCGGTGATGAACCACGTGAACCTGGGTGGTCATCTGGCCATATTTAACATGAGATGCGACACACAAAGCCACTTCCATCTATTGTGGCCAACATTTAGGACGGTTTAAGCTATGCTCTGCCAAACCGCAGCCTACCGGATTCCAGCTTCTCTTGACGCCTTTTTCTAGTAGCCCTGTCCTGCACTTACCCCGAGTATAAATAAACTAGCAAAGACGCAAATTAAAAAAGGGGGATTTAAAAATAATGAAAAGAGAAAAATCAAGAAAGCACAATCACTAGTGCAGAGACAACAGAGCTTCTTAATTCCCTGCAAGCAATCTACGTAAATGCATGTGAAGCAACACACCAGCATCCGTAGCCCACACATCACACATTAGGAACTGATGTCAGAATATAAGGTAAACATGTGGCTCTGAAAATACAAATCCTCACAAATCAATAGGCAGTAAGGCTGAATCCAGCCCCCTCCCGCCCCCACAGCACAGTCAGTGAGGCAGCGTCTAGCAGCCATGATGCTCCCCGCACCCCAGTCCAGTCTCTGGAATCGTCAGATACTTCCCACTAATAAAAAGGAGCCTCTCAACATTTTCACGTCTCAAAACTGACCCCTTTTCCAGCTTAAACGGCACGGATCTGGAAAGATAAACTATATACAGGATCGGAAAAGATGACTGCGTGAGGGAATACAGAACAGGGGCAGTCAGGTGTTCAACGAAGTAAAATGTGTCTAATGGTACTGCAGGGGAGGGGGATCAACTGAGCCGAAACTGGCAAGAAGGTAACTCCAGAGAGCCCCCAGCCACAAGGACCCAGACCCCTGCCCGAACGCCCAGTATTCCCACACTGATAAGAACACCTCCCCCATAAATCCCTTGCCGGCACCTCCAACACTCCCGGTCCTTTCCCCAGGAAGCCAGTCCCGGTGTCTGCAGTTCCTGCAGCAGTCACATTCCCACACAGGTGCTGCTCGAGTTCCCCAAGCCCTCCAACAATCACCTCCCAGGCCGCCTGGTAACCCCTCAGTGCCCTCGACGGTCTATGCAGAGAAGCCACCAAGATGCAGTCACCCAGGAAATTCAAGGACCTCCAACTTACCAAAGGGGTTTCTGCGGCAGAGCGCTAATCTTCCTACCCCGCTCCTAAAACCCACACCCTAGTTTTCATTTCTCAAGAAGCCTTTCCCTGTGCTCACGCATGCAGTTGTTAGCTGGGCTCGGTGAGGCACTCAAACCAGCAGCATCTCCACCATGAAGTAGTAATAATAACGTGTCTTGACGGCTTTTTTTTTTTTGAGACGGAGTTTCGCTCTTGTTACCCAGGCTGCAGTACAATGGCGCGGTCTCGGCTCACCGCAACCTCCGCCTCCTGGGTTCAGGCAATTCTCCTGCCTCGGCCTCCCGAGTAGCTGGGATTACAGGCACGCGCCACCACGCCCAGCTAATTTTTTTTTTTTTTTGTATTGTTAGACGGGGTTTCACCGTGTTGACCAGGATGGTCTCGATGTCTTGACCTCGTGATCCACCCGCCTCAGCCTCCCAAAGTGCTGGGATTACAGGCGTGAGCCACCGCGCCCAGCTCCGATGGCTTTTTTGTCCTTGGAAAATCAACTCCAGCGAGCATAGGCTCGCGGCTTCTTGGTGCACAGCCCAGGCCCCACTGGCCCACTCACCGTTGGAGAGCGCCTGCTGAAGCTCGCTGTCCGATATCACCCCACTTCTGTCTTTATCAACCCTGCGACATCAAAAAGACCAAATAAGCTGGCGATCCAAAGCAAAACGAACGTCTCCTGTCAGCCCTGCGCCGAGTCTGGAACCTCCGCCTCTCCCGTCCTGCGGAGGAGTGCGGGGGATGAAGTGCCCCAGGGCCGAAGCGCAGGCGGTCTTCCCCTAAGAGGTCCTCGGTCCTTCGCTTCCTCCCTCGCCTCTGAATTCACACCTCCACCACTTTCCCTATTTCACAGACAAAAAAATTCTGACAACGGAGCCATTCCCCGGCCACGAGTCACTACAGTTTCGGTCATTCCATCAGTGGAAAGGAGACCAGGGACAGAGTCGCCGTCGCAAAGGTCACCTGCCCCGAGCAGACGCCAGATCTCAGCTTCTTCCTTGGCCGCCGGCGTCTTAACAGCGCCCAGGCAGTCTGCTTCCACCGTCCCCAGACAAGCACCCCCGGAGACCCTCGACCTGGCTGCTCTCGGGGCGAGAAAACGGGCCTAGCCCAGAAGCCTGGGGCCGCGATCTCGGGGCTGCAGTGGCAGAGTCTGCACCTCGGAAAAGGCCCGAGGCACGGGCCAGGGACGTGGCAGGAGGCGGGGGCGGCCACGAGGGTCGCGGCAGGAGGCGGGGGCGGCCACGAGAGTCGCGGCAGGAGACGGGGTTGGCCACGGAAGTCGGGGCAGGGGACGGGGGCGGCCGCAAGGGTCGGAGCGAGGGACGGGGGAGGACGCAGGGGACCCGGCAGGGGACGGGGGCGGCCGCGGGAGTCGGGGCAAGGGACGGTGGAGGACGCAGGGGACCCGGCAGGGGACAGCGGCGGCCGCGGCCGCGGCCGCGGCAGAGGCGGAGGCGGGAGGTGCAGGGGCGCTGCCAGGCCGCACCTCTGGAAGACGTTCCACAGGAAGCTCTGGTCCGGCAGCGCCGCGCCCGCAGCAGGGCCGGGGCCGGCCCCGGGGCCGGGGCGGTAGGAGTAGGCGGCCATGGGCCGAGGCGCGCGTCTGGGATGAGGCGCGGGCGGCTAAGAGAGACGGCTCAGGGCGACTCCGCTTCCGGGTCTGCCGGGGGCAGGACCTGGCGCTACCGTCACTTCCGGGGACACAGGAAATGCTTGAGCCCTGAGGGATCACGGGGTCCCGCGCGGCCAATCCCCTCGCAGCCGAGTTGCCGGGCAACGCCCGGGCAGCCGCGGGGCCTGCGCGGTGAGAGGCCCCTGGAGGAGGCGGGCTGCCTGCCCGGTACGCAGAAGGCGCGTGGAGAGTGTCCAGGGCCGAGTCCCGGGACAGGAAGTGACGGTGCCGAGGCCGAGTTTGCCTTTCGGTTCTTGTATAAAAAGTTTTGACGCGAGCGTGATTCACACTAACAGTCGAAAACTCTGGGCGGGGGCGTCCCTGCGCTTTGGGAGGCGGAGGCGGAGGTGGAGGTGGGGGCGGGCGGAGCTGTTGAGCCCAGCAGTTCGGCCCAGCCTGGGCAGCACGGCGGAACTTCGTGAAACAGCCGGGCGTGGTTGGGGCTCCTGCGGGCCCAGCTGCTCCGGGGGCTGAGGCGGGAGGATCGCCTGAGCCCTCAGTCGGGGCCGCAGGGAGCCGAGATCACTGCGCTCCAGCCGGGTCGACCGCCAGACTCTGCCAGAAAAGAATAAAAAAGTGCAGGCCGGGCGCGGTGGCTCACGCCTGGCCTGTCATCTCAGCACTTCGGAAGGCGGAGGCGGGCGGATCACCTGAGATCGGAAGTTCGAGACCAGCCTGACCAACATGGAGACACCCCCGTCTCTGCTAAAAATACAAAATTAGCGCAAGCCCGTAATCCCAGCTACTCTGGAGACTGAGGCAGGAGAATCGCTTGAGGCGGAGGTTGCGGTGAGCCGAGATCGCGCCATTGTACTCCAGCCTGGGCAACAGGAGCGAGACTGTCTCAAAAAAAAAAAGCGAACACAGTTCGGGTGAGAAGCGCAGTGGGCGGCGTTCTCCGTCGTCTCTTCCGTCCTCCAAAGCCTCCCTCCGGGTTTAACCTGCTCCCCCGCCCCCGTGCAGCTGGAAACACTGGGCGCCCCCGGCCGGGCCCTTCTGGTGGTCGCGCAGCCCAGCCTCCCTCCTGAGAGGGAGGAGCAAGTCCTTCGTGCTGGGCGCAGTTCTATAGTGGAGCCCGAGCGCTGGCAGGCGAAACCCACAAACCCCCGGAGCTGGGAAGGGCCGGCTTTGGGCAGCTGCGATCCCGGGGTCTTTCCCCTGCGCCCGCGCGCGCTCTCGGCCTCATTCCATCTCAGCCCTGTGTGCTGTGTCCCAGTTCACGGTACTACAGTTACTGTCATTATTTCAGAGCGTTATTCCCGTCTTTTATGTTCTTCAGCGCCTCCTTCCATGAACGCTACCTTTTTTCATCCTCGGAGTTCCTAAGGTTTTCTCTGAATTTTCACCCAGTTGCCTACCCAGATGTTGAATGGACCCAGAGCCGAGGACGTAGTCTCTTATCAGTGGCACCTGAGACTTTCTTCCCTGTGGACGCGAATCCATTATTCAGCGCTCTGGGCACAGCTATAGATCTGATCAGCTATCCTTTCCCCCAGCTATCTCATCCTCTGTCCCATTTTTCTGTCTCTCTTGTCCACAAGGCATATGCCTGAGGGTTCTTTCAAATTCCTCGAAGAAATTTAGATATTCTGTGGCTTTGGCATTCACCTGTGTTAATCTACAAACCTCTTCTACGATGTGAAATTCTTTTTCAAGATGTAGTAATTCAAGTGGTTCCTAGTGTTCTCTTCATAGACTTGTAAACCAAAAATAAAATTCTTGGCCGGGTGTGATGGCTCACGCCTGTAATCCCAGAACTTTGGGAGGCGGAGGCAAGCAGATCTCCTGAAATAGGAAGTTCAAGACCAGCCTGACCAACATGGAGAAAACCTGTCTCTGTTAAAAATACAAAATTAGCTGGGCTTGGTGGCACATGCCTGTAATCCCAGCTACTGGGGAGGCTGTGGCAGGAGAATCGCTTGAACCAGGAGGCAGAGGTTGTGGTGAGCTGAGATCGCGCCACTGCACTCCAGCTTGGGCGACAAGAGCGAAACTCCATCTCAAAATGAATAAATAAATAAATAAAATTCTAAGTCCCCACCCCATCAGAATGGACCCCCTCCTCTGGGCCAGGGCACTCCAAAGTTGTGGGTAACACCCCCCAGGGGTACTGAGGAAGGAGAACTGTCCAGATGCCAGGCACAATTAGTGCCTGAATATCTTATAGTGTTATTACTCAGCTGTTTCCTTTATATAATCCTTTATATATAATCATATATTAGTTTATAGAATTAGTGCCTGAAGTATAACTTACTGCTTACATATATCCAGCTCATATAACCATACTTAATACTTATATCTAGCATACTTAGTTCTATATAATCTTTCTATATAATCATATAGGTATTGTAGTCGAAGCTGTACTGACACATTCAGTGCTGATTTATATAATCCTTCTATATAACCAAATAGTAGTTTGTAGTAGGAGGGATGCCCAGAGCAGTCACAGAACAGAAGCAGCACATGGGAAAACAGCCAGACCAGGACGAGACCCAAAGACCCCGGCGGTGGCGTCCGTGCCTGAAAGGGCATACGCTGTGTGGCAGGCTTGGAGCAGGAGCCTCTCCTCCTGATAAAGGAGCTGTGGTACCTGCATCTAGTTCCTGTGGAAAGTCGGCCTCAGGCCTGAGATCCTGGAAGTAACCGAGGGAGAAGAACCCTCTGGTGTGACCAGTCACGGCGGCTGTACACCCTGTCAGTCTTTTCTCGCTTCTGTGCTAGCTCAAATCATCCCCCATAAATATCTTAAGAGAAGAGCACAAGTCTGTCAGCTCCCACTGCATTGGCTCACGGTATCCTTCTATTGGAAATCCTTTGAAGCCTCCAGCCCCCAGATAAGAAGTGTTGCGCACGACACCTGTTGCACACAGCTCATCTCCTTGCCTCACTGACCTAATGGGGGTGGACCCCTTTTCTGTATATGACCCTCTACTACTGTGCATGGGAGGGCCCCCTGCTGCACACGGCCCACCTCTCTGCCCAAGTGACATAATGGGGTGGCCCCCTTGCTTGTGACTCATGTGATTATGTATGCCCTATTACTGAGCCTATAAATGACCTCACTACGACCCTGCCCCCTAATTCTACCTAATAAATACAGATGCTTCAGGGTATTGGGGGGCCCTCGCCGATCTCCGCTCACAGGTGATGTGGCCCCCTGAGTCCAGATGCTCTTCAGCAGTTCTTCAGTGTCCTGTCTCTTTACTTCTCGGATCCTGCACCTCAGCACAGCATAAGGGACACCCCACGACCCTGTGGGGCCCCTATGGCCCTACAAAAGTTACGTGAAAACCTGGTTCAGGCCATGACATGAAGAGGGTGTTGGACATGCCTCCCTGTGCCCCCCTCCCTTTTGGAATTCCAGGAAAGCCAACACAGACCTTAAGTCTGATGATAAATACAATCTCTTCTCTCTGAAGCTTGCTACCCCAAGGCTTCATCTGCGTGATAAAACACAGCCTCCTCTCATAACCCAGACATTCCTTTCTGTTGGTAATAACTCAATCAATTGCCAACCGGAACATTTTAAAATCTACCTATAATCCAGAAGCTCCACTTGGAGTTGTCCCGCCTTTCTGGAATGAACCAATGTGTATCTTAAATAGATTTGATTGATGTCTCATGACCCTCTAAAATGCATAAAACCAAGTTGCATCCCGACCACCTCCTGAGAGTTGTGTCACAGGCACGGTCAGTCTATTTGGCTCAGAATAAATCTCCTCAAATGTTTTAGAGTTTCACTGTTTTCGTTGACAAAGTATTCATATTACTTGTTGAAGAATCCTTCCTAGAATCTTCCACGGCTCTTTAATCTGTAGTTTCCAAAGTCCATCTTTATTCTCCCTCCCGTCACTGGCTTCTTTTTGTTCTGCAGCACTCTGAAAATACTAACAACTATGATTTTTGTGACCTAGTTTGGAAGTTCCTTTTACAGCGAACCCCTCAGTGAGAAACAGCTCAGTACTGGACGCAGTGGCTCACGTCTGTAATCCCAGCTGGGAGGCTGAGGTGGGAGGATCACTTGAAGCCAGAACTTCAAGACTAGCTTGGGCTATTTTAAAATTAAAAAAGGAAACATCCGTGACTGCAGCAGGCCTCAGCCTCCCTCTCCCAACAGGTAGCTGGGCTCCGCCAACTGCTGGTGGTCTCCAACCTGGAGTTCCACAGCCGTCATCATGCACGGCACCCAGGAGTCTCAGTAACGTTTCCCGTTCAGTTCTAGGGGTGGAAAATGCATTCATTCAAGGGAGGACACACTTAATCAATGCAACCAGCTAGAGTCCACCCTAATATTTAAATATGTTACTGTTTAGTCCTCATCATGCTATGGCACCATATCCACAATTTACTGAAGAAAACCATAGTTTAGAGAAGGTAACTTGCCGAAGTCAAGCAGGCAGATCTTTTTGTGCTTCTATGTCTTCTCAGTGGCAGCAAGGCTGACTCTTGAAAGGGAGGTCAGTTACTATGAAATTAGGGTTTAAAGAAAAACACCCTGCATGCACGCCCATGTCAATGTCCAAATGGGCGAGTCTAGAACAAGAAATACTGGCCTGATACATACACAAACCACGCAGCTGCAGTCCCTGCCTTTTCCGCAACCAACTGTAAGTGTAAGGGTTACTCTCTGTGAGGTTTATTGCAGAGTTTAAAATGAGAAAACTGAGGCCTGCATGAGAACAAATAGATGCCAATTTATTTGGCTCCTGGGCTACGTTCCGTGGTGCTGGGGAAAGAGACCAGAGAAGTCGCTGGACTTAGCTCAGGCGTGGGGTTTTATAGGGAGTGAAGGCGTTTGATTGGCTGTGGAGAAACAGGACGTGAACGGGGCAAGCTGCTATTGGTAGGTAGGCGGGATTTCCGGTGAGTGGGCTAGGTGCCCAGTGCAGAGCTTAGTGCTGAGTGCAGAGGGGATTTCCAAGATGAGCTAGGTGCCGGGTGCAGAGCTTAGCGCAGAGGGGATTTCCAAGGCGGATGGGCGTATTGTGGTGATGTAATTCCCGGTGGGGAGGGGGATGGGCGTGTCCAAGCTCCCGGTGAGGCAACCAGCCGTAGAGTAAGGAGCCTCCAGCCCTGAATCCTGTCGGTGCCTGGGCTGTGCTGCGTGGGGCAATGCTGTCTTCCCCAAGTCCTCTCCACATTCTCAGAGGTGGGAGTACTGCCACTGATGGGGGATTCTGCCTGAGTCCTGTCGCCAGGGGGCGAGGCTGCAGCGGAAACCACCATCTGCCAACAAAAAGCTCCCCTCCCAGCCCTGGTTCTGTGGACTGAATCACTGGAGCATTGAGGTACCACTATCTCCTCACCTGCCTCGGATTCAATTTCCTCCTAACCAGGTCTGTTCTAAGTTTTCCAGGAGTTGAGAAATTAACTGAAAGATATCACTTTCCTCCCTGTGTTAACATAATGTATCCAAATACTGTGTGAGTCTTTCCTCTGGTCTAATTTCTCTGAGCTAATTTGAAAATGCCTTTTCTGTTTTCCTTAGAATGTATTTTTTTTTTTTTTTTTTTTTTTTTAGTCTCTGGTTGTAAAATCAGGGTAAGAAAAAGAAAAAAAAAGAGGAGTCTTGCTCTGTTGCCCAGGCTGGGGCGCAGTGGCTTGATCTCGGCTCACTGCAACCTCTGCCTCCCTGGTTTAAGCAATTCTCCTGCCCCTGCCTTCTGAGCAGCTGGGACTACAGGCACCCTCCACATGCCCAGCTAATTTTTGTATTTCTAGTATAGATGAGGTTTCACCGTATTGGCCAGCTGGTATAAAACTCCTGACCTCATGATCCACCCGCCTCGGCCACCCAAAGTGCTGGGATTACATGCGTGAGCCACCGTGCCCGGCCTCCTTAGAATTTTTCTAAATGTTTCTGGGCGCTTGTGTTCCTGGGGCTTTCCACAGAGCCCCCTCTTGTGCATCTGATGGCTTTAGCACATAGAGGCCCTCGACAAGTGTTTGTTGAATGAACAGATGACCATCTGTCCTTTGTGTGAACGAGCATACACAAGTCCACATTACGTTGGCACATGCATCCAACAGCCCCCTTCCAAAGCCACCTGGGTTCACTTATTTTTCTGAGGATCACTGACCGCTGCATCGTGACATTGGCACTCAGAATCTTTCCTTTTTCAGTCACTTTCCCTTTTTCCAGATTCCAGCCATGGAATTCCAGGGACAGAGCCAACCATGCCTGGCACCCCCTCCTGTCTTGGGACTACTTTCTCCTGTGGCTCCCGTGTTCCTTCCAACATTTTTCTGCAAGAATTCAGTATGGAAGAGAGTGACCTACCACTTTTTAATTTTTTTCCCTTTTTGCTCTTGTACCAAAGACTGCTTTTCACACAGGCGTTTCACTGAGTAGTGGACACTCAAATAGGTGCTGTTCAGTGTGAGAGGGCGTGGGCAAAGGCCACGTCAGTGCTGGCCGATGGAACTTCCCAGCGATGCCACCGTTCCGCAGCTGCTCAGTCCGGTGCAGGTCTGAGTATCTCAGACACAGCTCACCTTTTTCCTGCCTTCGATCCGTGTTAGGAATTATCCGCGCCTTCTCTCCGGGCAACATTCTACGTTCTGTTTATATTGACCCAATTATTTTACTTCTTTGCTTTGTCCTCCCTCCTAACAGGCATGGGTTCATTTTGAAACCTCGAAACCCACATTGACAAACATTTTCAATATGAAACATCGTTCCTTGACTCAGTGGTTAGTGGAGTACTGTAAGAGTTTACATTTCAGACCACCCACTGCCCAATGGCTTCCTTGGTCTCAGTCATGAAAACTGTCTGAAGCTTTGTTCCTGGTTCCTTCATAGACAAACACCCAGCAGTTATTTCTCGGAAACTAAACTGGCCCTTCCGTTGCCATCCTGTCATGCTTCAGGGATGCCTGTGCTATTTTTTTTTTCTTGAGATGGAATTTTGTTCTTGTTGCCCAGGCTGGAGTGAAATGGCTCGATCTTGCCTCTGCTTCCTGGGTTCAAGTGATTCTCCCGCCTCAGCCTCCTGAGTAGCTGGGATTACAGGTATGCACCACCATGTCAGGCTAATGTTCTATTTTTAGTAGAGATGGGGTTTCTCCATGTCGATCAGGTTGGTCTTGAACTCCCGACTTCAGGTGATCTGCCCACCTCCACCTCCCAAAGTGCTGGGATTACAGGCGTGAGCCACCGTGCCTGGCAGCCTGTGCCATCTTTTGATTCTTTGTCCTAACACTTAAATGTTTGCTCAAACACCCGTGTTAACACTACTGTTAGTTTACAGAAGGCTTGGGATTTACTTTCTTACTGGCTGGGATGAAGCTGCCTGAGGTTGCCAGGGGTCTCCACCTGTTGTTTTTCCTTCATTTATTGGACCGTGTCATCCCATTACATGTCTGCCATTGAGGTTTTCAAACTGTGGTCCCTGGGCATGTTAGAAATGCCAATTCTCAGGCGTAACCAGGACTGAATGGAAGTTCTGGGGTAGGGTCCCTCCAGGTGACCCTGTTACACACCTTGGAGAACCATGGCATTAGAGGGTGCAATCTGACAGTTCTCTAACTGCCATTCTTTACTCACTTATTTGCAGAGTTCTTCCACAGACCACATGTCCTATCAACTAGGTTTCCCTGAAATGTGATTTGTAGAGAAAAGCCAGGATAACGCTTCTCTTTCTTCGAGTGTCCATTCTCAGGGTTAGGGGTCAGTGCCCTAGTTACCTTCAAGAGTGACCAACCGCATGCTTCTGTTTGGTTGGTTTTGGCTTTGAAACCATCACCATGAATTCATGGTTTATTAGAGACCACAGTCTAGATGCTTGATGTGTCTGCTGCCACGGGGGCAGAGCTAGGAAATGTGTATGTGAAAAGAACAAATGAGTTTATATTTGTTACAAATTTAGTGTATGGTTTCACACCTCTTTTTTTGCAGAAAAATATTTGATTTATTTACTGAGACGGAGTCTCACTCTTGTTGCCCAGGCTGGAGTACAATGGCGTGATCTCAGCTCGCTGCAACCTCCGCCTTCTGGTTTCACGCAGTTCTCCTGCCCTAGCTTCCCTAGTTCCTGGGATTACCATGCCTGGCTAATTTTGTATTTTTAGTAGAGACAGAGTTTCTCCATATTGCTCAGTCTGGTCTTGAACTCCTGACCTCAGGTGATCTACTGCTTCGGCTTCCCAAAGTGCTGGGATTACAGGTGTGAGCCACTGCGCCTGGCCTAATTTTTGTATTTTTAGTAGAGACAGGGGTTTCACCATGTTGGCCACGGTGGTCTCAAACTGCTGACCTCAGGTGACCTGCCCGCCTCAGCCTCCCAAAGTGCTGGGATTACAGGCAGGAGCCACCACTCCTGGCCAGAAAAATCTTACTTTTAGCATTAACATAATTAGTTATTAGCTTCAACTCCCACCACACGTAACTTCAAAGGGTTAATGCCAATAAGACAAGTAACGATGAGATGATTGATTGAAATTTAGGATTTCAGTGGCTCTATCTGTCTTTAGACGGCGGCTCACTGAATTTGCTCACTTGAAGCGCTGTGTCCCGAGATGGTCTGACGATGCCTGGAATCACAGGCTGCCTCACTATCAGCAGCCTCATGTGCAGCTGGGCTGCAGAAACCCGTGATGCTGCCCGGCCCAGCCAGCGCCAGGGCACTCCTCAGACTCACTGGATTCTGACGCCACAGCACCCAGGACGCTCTAGGGGCTTTCTCTGCTGGCAGGAGCATGTCCTGGATGGAGTGGGCTGAGTGTGCCGGAGTCGACTCTCCTGAACCTGTGGAGTGTGGGCTGGTGAAAGAATGCACCAACACCCTCAGTGAGCACAGGCCCAGCTGCCCATGAGGGACCCGGCTCCCAGACGCCCGTCCCACCTCCTCTTTCCTGTCTCACCTCCCGTTCTCTTCAGCTGCTGCTCAGGGCCACCTTCTGCCTTGTAGAATGCAATCCAAGGCAATTAGATTCATTTATTTCAGATTCTATTTTTTCAATTTTAGAGACTACCTTAAACACTTAGTTTGGCAGTAAGTAAGACATTTACAATTTCAAAGTCCAAAGTATTACTTCAGAATCGATTTCAGTTTCTTCACCACTCAGCCCATCCCCTACAGCAACGGCGTTAATCTTCCTGCTGTTTGAAGAAAAAGCAAATACACATCTGCATTATATCACAGGTACTCTGCCCCTCACCAGGCCTTCCTCATTCCTTCTTCCTGTACGAGTTACTCACCGTGGGAATTAATGTTCCTAATCCCCGAATGATGGACCTTTGTATTGTTTCCAGTATTACAAATGCCACGGTGAAGAACTTCGTTAGACACACTCAGGCTGTGAAAAAGCTTTCATTTCTCTGCCAGTGTTTTAGAGACAGATTCCTAGAATTGCTAAGTCAAAGGGCAAATGCCATGCAGCTTTGTTAGACGCTGACAAATCCTCTTCCATGAGGCTGCAGCATTCTGCACGCCACACTGATGTGAGTCCTTGTACCCCACACCGACGTGGGTCCCTGGACCCCGCACCGACGTGGGTCCCTGTACCTGTCCTTGCACCCTGCACCGACGTGGGTCCCTGGACCCCGCACCGATGTGAGTCCCTGTACCCACAGCTTCACAAACGAAGCATGACAGCAGACCTGTACTCTCTTGATTTGGCTTCTCTAACTCAGTGTAGTGACTTTCAGATTGACCCAAGCTGCTGTGTGTGCCGACAGTACGTTCCTTCCCAGTGCTGAGGAGTGCCCATCACGTGGGCACAGCACAACTTCCCTGTCTTCTGTGGTGTGGGGTTCTTAGCTACGCACTGCGAAAAAAGACTTCATTCAAAACACACAAAAAAAGAGCTAAATATAATATAAAACCTGCCTTGTCTTAGGAAAAGGTTTTCTGGCAGTGGCTCACACTTATAATCCCAACACTTTGTGAGGCTGAAGGAGGACTGCTGGAGCCCAGGAGTTTAAGACCAGCCTGGGCATGACTGTGAAACCCCATCTCTACAAAACATATAAAAATTAGCTGGGCATGGTGGCTCACGCCTGTAGTCTCAGCTCCTTGGGAGGACTGCTGGAGCCCAGGAGGTGGAGGTGGCAGTGAGCCGAGATCACAGCACTGCTCTCCAGCCTGGGCAGCATGGCAAGACCCTGTCTCTACCAAGAAAAAAAAATTAATAGAAGAAAAAAAGTTTTTCTTGGGCCCGGCATGGCGGCTCATGCCTGTAATCCCAGCACTTTGGGAGGCCTAGACGGGCAGATCACGAGGGCAGGAGTTTGAGACTAGCTTGACCAACATGGTCTCTACTAAAAAAATATATTAAAAATTAGCTGGTGCTATAACAGACTACCTGAGACTGGATAAAGAAAAAAAAATTAGCTGGGCACGGTGGCACACGCCTGTAATCTCAGCTACTCAGGAGGCTGAGACGGGAGGATTGCTTGAACCCAGGAGGCGGAGGTTGCAATGAGCTGAGACTGAAGCATTGCACTCCAGCCTGGGCAACAGAGCGAGACTACAGCTCAAAAAAAAAAAAAAAAAGTTTTCCTTACCAAAAATACACTTTAAGGAACAAATTTATAATATTAAATTGGTGCAAAAGTAACTGTGGCTTTTACCATTCAAAGTAATGGCAAAAACAGCAATTACTTTTGCACCAACTTAAAATCATTTTCTAATGACGAACTTGGAAGTACCTGTCATTGTTCTATAAATAGAACAGCCTAAAAATAACGCAGCAGCCCATCTACTTCAGTCCCTCTGGTATTTGGTTCCTTAAACCAGTGGTCCCCAACCTTTTTGGCACCAGGGACTGGTTTCATGGAAGACACTTTTTCCAGGGACAAGTGTGGGGGTGGGGGATGGTTTGGGGATCAAACGGTTCCACTCCAATCACTGGCATTAGACTCGCATAACCCAGATCCCTCGCATGCGCAGTTCACAGTAGGGTTTGTGCTCCCAGGAGAATCTCCGGGGCGGGGCTCACAGTCAGGCTCACCTCCTGCTGTGCGGCCTGGTTCCTAACAGGCCATGGGCTGGTAACTATCTGTGGCCTAGGGACTGGGGAGCCCTGATTTAAATAATCGAAGACACGCTTACCTAGTAAACCGTCTGTCAAGAAAAAGGAGGAAATGTTCATTTTCTCCATCCGCTCTCAGGCACCAACATCAATTTGAACTTAGAAATAAACTACATCAGGTCCAGGCATGGTGGTTCACACCTATCATTCCAGCACTTTGGGAGGCCAAGGACGGAGGATCACTTGAACCCAGGAGTTTGAGACCAGGCAAGGCAACATGGTGAGACCATTTCTACAATTAAGAAATAAACTGGCTGGGCATGGTCGTGCACACCTGTGGCCCCAACTGCTCAGGAGGCCGGGTTGGGAGGATCACTTGGGCCTCCCAGGAGTCTGAGGCTGCAGTGAGCTGAGATTGCACCACTGCACTGATCCCATCTCAAAAAGAAGAAGAAGAAGAAACCGCAACAAAATCTCTGGATTTTGATGTAACAGAATGCAAAGACAATTACATCTGATATTTTAGGTCAACAAATATGACTAAAGTCATGACAGTAAAATATTTTAAGTGGATTTGGAAATAAAGAAAGTTTGTTCATTATGTTTTATTTTAGAGCTGTGTTGTTTTACGGTCTCACAGAATGAAGGGAGGGACAAAGATCAGTGCTGCGGTCCCCGGCCACTGGGTCCCTGGCAGGCTCCCGGCCACTGGGTGCCCATCTCCCTTCAATGGACTCCTTCTTCGCCCGAGTACAGAAGCTTATGAAGACAGTTATGACATGAACGCGCGCATGAGCTATGATACATAATTACAAAGGCTGCTTCTGTCCTCACCGCCTCTTGTCTCATCAGTAGGAGCGAATGGCTGGGGGGACGGAGGTGCAGTCAGCCTCGTTCAAAGTTTTGTCGATTACAGGTCTATATTCCAGAGTGACCTTGAAAAGAAGGGTCAGTGGTAAGTTAAGCACAAAAATGTACAAAAAGCCATCTCTTGTGTTACTTTTGAAAAATTTTAACTATAAGGCCGGGCGTGGTGGCTCACGCCTGTAATCCAAGCACTTTGGAGGCCAAGGCAGGCAGATCACCTGAAGTCAGGAGTTCAAGACCAGCCTAACATGGTGAAACTCGTCTTGATTAAAAAAAAAAAAAAAAAAAAAAAAATTTAACTATAAAGCTGGGCATGGTGGCTCACACCTATAATCCAAGCACTTTGGAGGCCGAGGCGGGCGGATCACCTGAGGTCAGGAGTTTGAGACCAGCCTGATCAATATGAAGAAACCCCATCTCTACTAAAAATACAAAATTAGCTGGGCATGGTGGCTCATGCCTGTAATCCCGCAACCTGAGAGGCTGAGGCAGGAGAATTGCTTGAAACCGGGAGTCGGAGGTTGCGGTGAGTCCAGATTATGCCATTGCACTCCAGCCTGGGCATAAGAGCAAAACTCTGCCTCAAAAAAAAAAATAGATTTATGGCATGGGAACTTAAAGGTATTTGCTGCAGTATTTTTCAATAACAAATTCAAAAATTATCTACGTGCACAACGGGGGACTGTGTAAATGAGGGTAAATCCGTAGACTGGAACACGGCCACGAAAATGACACTGTGCAAGAGTCTCAGTGCTTTACAAAAATGCTCCCATCATGGAAAGTGGGAGAACCCTCGTATATACCAAAACACTTTATGTTCAAGCTATCTACTTCCAGTTTTTCTACTTCAAAGTAAATATTTATATAGGTTGAACATCCCTAATCCAAAAATCTGAAATTCTCCAAAACTTGAAACTTTCTGAGCAGCAATATGACATTCAAAAGAAATGCACCATGGAGTCGGATCTTCCAATTAGGGATGGTCAGACAGTAAGTATAATGCAAATATTCCAAAGTCTGAACAAGCCTGAAATCCAAAACACTGCTGGCCCCAAGGATTTCAGATAGGAATACTCAAGCTGTGTTTTAAATATGCACACAGAGTAAAGGGCAGACACACAAACAAACTTAAAACCATAATGGGTCATCTCTGTTAGTGAGCTCTTATTTCAATCTCTTTGTACTTTCTAAAATGAGTATGTATTTCTTCAAAAATCAGCAAAACTAGCCAGCCATGTTGGTTCATGCCTGTTGGGGAGACCAAGGCAGGTGGATCACTTGAGCTCAGGAGTTCAAGACTAGTCTGGGCAACATGGTGAAACCCTGTCTCTACAAAACATACAAAAATTAGCCAGGCATGGTGGCACGTGCCTGGGAGGCTGAGGAGGGAGGATCACTTGAGCTTGGGGGAGGTTGAGGCTGCAGTGAGATGAGACCAAGCCACTGCATTCCATCCTGGGCAACAGAGTGAGACTCTATTTCAGAAAAAAACAAAAAGAAAAGAAAACAAAAAAAACCCCAAACCCCAAAACGTTAAGAACAGACTTTTGCTAAGCAAGTGAAGTGTGATTTTTATATACTATCAGAAGATGGCCTTCATGATAAATCCTGAATATGACCGACTGCCTGAATTACAGGCATACTAAATGACAGTGAGAGTCCAAACGAAACATCCAGACGCAGGTAAATGATGATACAACTATCTCTTACAAGCTTTGAAAAGCTTAAGGGTAAAAGCTTTCCATCTTCATTATTTCTGAATCTTAATGCCCAGTGGCAATGCCACATGGTGAACTGCGCTTGCATGGAACAGGGCTGCAAGCCCCAGCACACCCTCGGCTGGCTGTTACCAGGATGCTGCTCACCCAACCCCCTCCTCACTTTCTGCTCTTCTCTGCTTGCTCAGTGCCCAAGGGGGACTAAGGGCTGCACCGCACCCCTCAGCTTCCCTGCTGTTGCTTCCAGGTGGCCCACCTGTGGGAAGAGAGGGGAGTGGCCTCTGCTGGGCTCCCTGGGCTGGGGACAGGTTTCTGGCAGTGGCTGTGTGTCCCCTCCCCAGATCTTGACTTCTCGCCAGGTCTACAATCATCGTCTCCTCCCCTGCCACCAGGCCTTGGACACTTGCTCCTGTCCAGTGACTTCCATTTGGCCCACATCACGGGGCAACCCTTCCTAAGGCTCCTCTGAACCACTCGCAGGCACTGGATTCTGTTTCTGGCCAGAAGCCTGACTGACAGGGTGCTTTTTCAGTGGTGCCTCACATCCGTCAGTGTTGGCTTAAATCTGGCCTGCTCCTCCCCATTCAGCATCAGCAAGGCCAGCCTGCAGACCTGGGTGGGGCCGCATGGGTGTCGGGCTGTGGTGAGAACAAAGTCCACACTGACCTTCCCAGTGCCCACGTCCACATAGGACAGGGTGTGCTTCCTCCAGTGCTCCTCAAAGGGCTTCTTCTGTTGCCCCTGGATGGGTTTGGAGTAATCGTACTCATCAATCCGCACCTGAGGCCAGAAACACCATCACATTTCTTATTACTCTAACAGAGCAATACAGAAAAACAGCAAACATTAAAATGACGTTAAGAGACACATGGCCTAGAACTCATTCCATTTTCACTTCAGCGCAGGAGGCTGGCACCATCAACATGCTCGGAATACACTGAGGCCACATGGCTGGTCAGCGGTGCTGCCAGCAGTGAGTCCAGAGTAATCCACGCCTGCATTTTCCCTTAGACAGCCTTCATGTGCCCGAGAGTTTATCAGATACTTTGTCTTTTTACCCCATGATCTGGGCGACCACCTCAACCTTTTCTTTCAGCATGTTTCTATTTGTAAAAAAATTCTTTTTCTTGGGAGACAGGGTCTCGCTATGTCACGCAGGCTGGAGTGCAGTGGTGATATCACAGCTCACTGGAGCCTTGACTTCCCAGCTCAATCAATCATCCTGCCTCAGCCTCCTGAGCAGCTGGTAATTTTTTATTTTTATTTTTTTTAGAGACAGGTTTTGCCATGTTGCCCAAGCTGGTCTAGAACTCTGGGGCTCAAGTGATCTGCCTGCCTCGGCTTCCCAAATGCTGGGATTATAGGTGTGAGCCACTGTGCCTGGCTTATATTCTAATTGAAACTTGCTGTGATTAACTAAATTTTTGCTACTGGCAGGGCACAGTGGCTCACGCCTGTTAATCCTAGCACTTTGGGAAGCCAAGGTGAGTGGTTCCTGGACAACATGGTGAAACTCTGTCTCTACTAAAAATACAAAAATTAGCCGGGTGTGGTGGTGTGCACCACCTAGATACTCAGGAGGCTGAGGCAGGAGAATCGCTTGAACCTGGGAGGTGGAAGTTGCAGTGAGCCAAGATCACACCACTGCACTCCAGCCTGGGTGACGGAGCGAGACTACTTCATCTCAAAAATAATAATAAAATAAAATAAGAGTAATAAATGTATGCTACTATCTGTATTCTGGCAAACACGGATTCACAGTAAATACAAGTGATTTTCCCATTCACTGTGTTCTTTCCCAGACCCCAGGGCAGGTCACCAAAGTGCTGGAGCTATGAGACCTTTCCCAGACCCCAGGGCAGGTCACCAAAGTGCAGGAGCTATGAGACCTTTCCCGGACCCCAGGGCAGGTCACCAAAGTGCAGGATCTATGAGACCTTTCCCAGACCCCAGGGCAGGTCACCAAAGTGCAGGAGCTATGAGACCTTTCCCGGACCCCAGGGCAGGTCACCAAAGTGCAGGAGCTATGAGACCTTTCCCGGACCCCAGGGCAGGTCTGAAAGGATGACTGACTCATTCTTTAATAAACTAGCATTTCCTGGCCATGCTACTCCGGCTACACTGCTAACCTTGGCCCTCTAACTGCAAAGCACTTTGGCTTGGAGATGCCACTGCTGGCATCAGTGGCCACTGACCCAAGGCAAAGCAAAGGTCAGTGTTGCATAAGACGGCGAGAACCCAGGGATCAATGTTACCAGGGGGAAAAGGCACCCTTTGGATTTACTTTTGGGGAAATGGAATGAAATGCAGAGAAAAATGCAGGGGTGGGGTTGAGTCCCACCAGGTGGGAGAAAGTAGCAGGTGCAGGTGGGCGTGGCCAGAAGGCGCACCTTGTAGTCTTCTCTGGCGTGCGCGCCCCGCGACTCCTTCCGCGCCTCTGCTCCGTAGATGGTCTGCAGTGCGCACAGCATCAGGTTCTGCAGCTCCAGGGTCTCCACCAGGTCCGTGTTCCAGACCATTCCTGAGGACACATGAGGATCCATCAGGGGCAGTCACATGGGCCCTCCGAGCTGTCAGCCCGAACCCGCTAGTCCCAGAGCCTTTCCTGGTGGCGGCTTTATAGCTGAGCCAGGACCCATCCAGACGGCAAGCATGGCGCTAAGTCAGCACTGGCTGGACACGCTAGCCCACCTGCCAAAAGCACGGCCCAGTGGTGTGCGCAGAGCCTGCTGTCTGCTCACCCCTGTCATACGTCTTCAGGTGCCTCAGGTCTCCGTAGAGCTTGCTGATTTTCTCGCAACCTTCTTCCAGCACGCTTCCCACACGGAACACGGCAGCATGATTTTGCATTGACTGTGGCAGAAAACATCATCTGTAAACTTTTAATCCATAGAAGCAGCCATACCAAGAACTGCTTAACTTTGAGACCTGTTGTTGTGCATTTCATTTTATTTAAAAGTTATGTAAATTAAACAGAACAATGAGGAAACTCAGACTATGAATTCATTACTCTGAACTTAAAAATGAAGTTCTGACTAACGCTTCTGAAAACGTTTCTATTAACTACATGTCTTAGACCCACATGCATGCTTTCCAGCGGGATACAGCCACAGACTGCCTGTGAGGTGCCATGTTCCATATGGCTCTGCGGCCAGCCAGACAGCACCCCCTCCCGCGGCCCTGGTGGACACGGGACCAGACGGGACTCCTGATGTGGGGCCTGATGGTGAATGTGTGGTGATACACACTAGGAGCTGAGCAGAGTGCTGATGGTGGTGTAGGAGCCAAAGGTCTTCAAGGAGAGGGAGGGCGGGGGTGGCTGCGACCCTTGGCCCATCTAGCTACTGTCTTCGGCCTGTTTTGCAAAGGCTCCTTGTACACTGGGGTCCATCACAGTTTTACAGTGATGAGGAACTAACAGAAACAAAATAAGGATTTAGGTACGTGTCTGGATGGAAGGTCTGTAGGCAGATCTGAAGTTTTTTGTAGGTATGCTGGGAACTGGGTGTCAGTGTTTGCTTCCTGTGGGATGGAGAGGTACCACTTCCCTGATCCCTCCTCCTCCTCGCTTCTCCCTCTAACTCTGCTTTACCTAATTGTCTCTTCCTCTGCAAATGCACCTTCATGGTTTAATTTGAACATTTCATCTGACTTTCCTTAGACTGATACATAATTGTAACACTGTAATGCACATCGACCTAATGGTTTTTCAGGAAGAACAAATGAATGTAATAAGTATCACATTCTTAAAGATCCTTTAGCAGGATGTTTCATATCTGTTTTGTGTATTTCTGGTTATACTTATTCAAGGCATTTTTTGGTTTTTTTGTCTGAAAGGTGAATGAGTATTTACTGACGTCTGAGCAGATTCCTGCTGGCACACTGAAAAGCTACTGATGTTTAGCTACAAAGCTTTCATCCAGACACCTACATCCTTCTTCTGTTTCTATTAGCTTTTCAGTTTATTCTCTGGGAACGTTCTGGAATTGTGTCTGTAAATAATGGCAATTATATCTCTTCCTTTTCAATATTGACCTCATGTTTTTAATTCTTACTATTAAGAGCCAGAGTTGGAACAAAAATTCCTCCAACGAAATGTATTGGAAACGAGCATGGGAACTTCTGTTTGTTCAGTGCCGACTGCAGCATCTCGCAGAGCCTGGCACAGACACAGCTTGTTCGGTGGGAATGCTTCTAGTATTCTCACTTCAAAGTATCTCATGAATTTGCCATTTCTACATCCTAAGGCACCTTCCCATTCTCTAGGGCAGTGAGTCCTTCTTTCCTAGCTGGCCTCCAACCCTACGAAAGTCCTGCAGGGCATCCCTCAGCCTTCTGTGCCTTAGTCATGCTGCTCTCGGCACTCCACAAAGCCTCCCTCAAGCCCAGCCTCACTTGAAGAATGGAGTGCACAGGCCTCTGAGAATGTCAGCAGGAACCTTTGCTCTTGTGTCTGTGTCTGCAACACCAAATGCCTTTGGAATGGGACAAAAGCATGGACCTAGAAATACTCACAGAAATGCTTGCTAATAGGAAACAAGAGATGTCATTCATGGACAAGAATCCTTGGTATTAGAGGAACTCAGTTTCCTTTTCATTTTTTTAATTTAAAGACGGGGTTTCACCATGTTGGTCAGGCTGGCCTTGAACTCCCGACCTTGGTGATCCACCCGCCTTGGCCTCCAAAGTGCTTGGATTATAGGTGTGAGCCACCACGCCCAGCCAGAAACTTTCTTAGACTGACTATATACCAAGTTCTCCATGGCCCCCGTGGCTAGTGTTTGCCATACTGGACGGCAAAGACCTGGAACATGTCTGTCATCACGGACAGTCCTACTGGGCAGTCCTGATGTGGGAGGCTGACTCCCAGAAGCACAGGCTGCAGAGATCAGTTTCCACCCACTGCCCACTCTCCCCCTCTTCTGAGTATATTTAGGGGCAGCGACAGGCCCAGCTTAAAGACATTTCCGAGCTGCTGGAAGCCAGGTGTGATGACATGGTCAGTATCGGGCTTGAGATGTAAGCACCAGTGTTGTGTGCTCTGCTGGGGACTGAGCTCAGGCGCCCTGCGGCTCCGTCTCCTCCACACTGTGAATCGTCCACGACAGCCAGAGACTGTCAGAGCACAGAGGCCATGCCCAGGCACATTCGAGTGAACCAGAGAAGGCTGTCCCGGATGCTGATGTCTTTCATATTTTTTTTTTGAGAAGGAGTCTCGCTCTCTCACCCAAGCTGCAGTGCAGTGGCGCCATCTCAGCTCACTGCAACCTCCACTTCTTGAGTTCAAGCGATTCTCCTGCTTTGGCCTCTTGAGTAGCTGGGATTACAGGTGCCCACCACGCCCGGCTAATTTTTGCATTTTTAGTAGAGAGGGGGTTTCCACATGTTGGTCAGGCTGGTGTCAAACTCCTGACCTCACGATTCGCCCGCCTCAGCCTCCCAAAGTGCTGGGATTTCTTTCATATTCTGGACACAGTGAGGAGTATGTCCTACTGCCATTTTCCTCCAGATACTGGTGCAGCCTGGTACGTTCTTCACAGCACTAATCACATCAGCAAAGTCAGGGAATCCACCTACGTGCCCATTGACAGATGACGGGCACATATGCACCATGGAATACTACTCACACATAAAAAAGAACTAGATCTTGTCTTTCACAGCCACCTGGATGGAGCAGGAGGCCATAACCCTAAGTGAAATAACTCTGAAGGTCAACTGTCACACATTCTGACTTGGAAGTGGGAGCTGAACAGTGAGTACACATGGACATATGGAGTAGACTAACAGAGACTCGGGGCTCCAAAAAGCAGCGGGGGTGGGGATGAGCAATTACCTACCAGGTACAACATACACAACTTGGGTGATGGGGACACGAAAAGCCCAGACTCAGCGGGGCGCAGTGGCCCACGCCTGTAATCCCAGCACTTTGGGAAGCCAAGGCAGGTAGATCACCTGAGGTCAAGGAGTTCGAGACCAGCTGGCCAATATGGTGAAACCCAGTCTCTACTAAAAATACAAAAAATTAGCTGGGCGTGGTGGCAGATGCCTGTAACCCCAGCTACTTGGGAGGCCGAGGCAGGAGAATCATTTGAACCCGGGAGGTAGAGGTTGCAGTGAGCTGAGATCGCGCCATCACACTTCAGCCTGGGCAACAAGAATGAAACTCTGTCTCAAAATAAGTAAATAAATAAAAAGCAAAGCCCACACTCCACCACAGTACATCCACACAAAACTGCACCTGTACCCCTAAATCTATTAAAATAAAAACAAACAGAAAACCCAGCAGTGCAGGGCCAGGCGCAGGCGCACAGCCTGTCTGCTCAGAGTGAGCCAGGCTCTTACCTTCTGCATGCTGAGTCGTAGTTCCGATGTTCTTATGCTTCCATCAGCAAATCTCAATTTGTCAAGATTCATGACAGATTCTTCCCCAGCATTTGGTTTAATTGGAGGGACTTTATCTCCTAAAAAAAAATAAAAATTAAAAAAAGCTAGAATTTAACTTTTGAAAACCACTTTAAAAAACATAATGGATTTAGAATGACACACAAATACACAGCACAGCCACTCGAGGTGCCTGGAAACTGCAGGCAGCTCCGGAGCTAACACTTGCCAGCCTACCCCACAACTGAGGCCGTCTATTGAGCTGGGGCCAATTTTAAAGAACATACAGAAAGGCAACATTTTTGACACATAGTAGAAATCCATCAAGAGATCTCGGAGTGAACAAGCTAGACATCACCTCTAAAATTAAAAAATTACATGTAGCCGGGGCAGGGTGGATCACACCTGTAATCCCAGCACTTCAGGAGGCCGAGGTGGTGGGTGGATCACTTAAGGTCAGGTGTTTGAGACCAACCTGGCCAACATGGCAAAACCTTGTTTCTACTAAAAATACAAAAATTAGACAGGTATGTTGGTGTGCACCTGTAAACCCAGCTACTTGGGAGGCTGAGGCATGAGAACTGCCTGAACCCGGAAGGTGGAGGTTGCAGTGAGCCAAGACTACACCACTGCACTCCAGTCTGAGCAACAGAGCAAGACTCTGTCTTAAAAAAAAATAAAAATAAATGTATACAAATTTATATACTCCACTAAGGGAAAAAAAGACACCTCCAGATGGTAATCCCGAGGGGCTGGCCACCCCACCATCCTTTGCATCACGGGGAGGAAGGCGGCCGCTGTGTGCTTGAAAGTCACTTGCTGATTCAAATTCTTGTGTGTGCTCTCACCTAGACTTCAAGATTTGCGACTTTTTTTTGAGATGGAATTTCTCTGCAGCCCAGTCTGGAGTGCAGTGGCACCACCTTGGCTCACCGCAACCTCCACCTCCTAGTTCAAGTGATCCTCCTGCCTCAGCCTCCCAGGTAGCTGGGACTACAGTAGTGTTTCACCATGTCTGGCTAATTTTTCTGTATTTAGTAGAGATGCGGCTTCCCCATGTTGGCCAGGCTGGTCTTGAACTCCTGATCACACCATTGCACTCCAGGCTGGGTGACAGGTAGAGGAGACACTGTCTCAAAAAAATAAATTATAGAACTATGCACCAAAAGAAAAAAGTCAATTTTACTGAGTGATCAATTTTTAAAGCAACAAACAAAAGGAAAAGAAACAGCAGCAAGCCCAGAAGCATGTGAGCAGACCCTCAGGAGGCCCCTCCCGGTCCTTCGGAGAGGCAGTGGGCAGTGTGTCCCCTGCATTTCATACCTCCTACCTCCTGCATGTACTAACTATTGAAGAAAGTATGCATAAGGTTATACAAAAAACTTAAAACTTTTTTAAAGACATCTTAGAAACACAAGAGTTGCACATCTTGCCCAAGTGCAGTGGCTTATGCATGTAATCCCAGCACTCTGGGAAGCCGAGGCAAGTGCATCACCTGAGGCCAAGAGTTCAAGACCATCCGCGGTAACATAGGGAGACCCTGTCCCTACAAAAAATGTTTAAAAATTAGCCAGGTGTGGTGGCATGCACCTGATCATACCACTGCACTCCAGCCTGGGCGACAGAGGGAGACTATCTCTAAAAATACATATCTATGTATTTTTTTTTGGAGGGAGTGGGGGAGAAGTAGTGATGCTACAAACACTTTTTCTTTCTTTTCCATTTTTAAAAATTAACTCATAATTAAGATACAGTAAAAAAAAAACTCGCCATTTTTAGTGTAGCATTTTTCAAATGTTGACACACACAGAGCTGTGTATTAAGTATTAGCACAATCAGGAAACAGCCTCTGGCAACCCCTGACCCCTTTTCTTCCCTAGATGTGCCTTTTCCAGAATGTTGTATCAACAGAGCCTCAGGTGTGGAGCCTTTTGAGTCTGACTCCACAGCATTCTGCATGAGTGCTGCACGCATGAGTGGTTTCTCAGATGTAAAGTAAGGGATATTCTTATAAAATGTTCTTTTTTGCATTTTCAAAGAAAGAGAAGCTCAAACTTTCTATACTGCTGGGAGAAGTGGTATCAGTCCTCACTGCTGCAAAGTGCAGGGCTATGGAGTGAGACAGGCACTACCTGTGGCGTCAGGAAGGACGGACCTGGACTCTGCCTCTGCCAATGATCAGCAACGACCTGGGACAAGACGCCACCTCTGCAGGTGCCGACCTCCTGAGCTGTGGTCAAATCCACAGAGACTGAGTGTGTGAAATGTAAGCTACCCTTTTAATACCATCTGTACCTTTTTAACCACAGATACAAAAGGGGGCACGTGTTTGTAAGTTACGACAGTGCTCATTTTTATTTCACTTGAATCCATACGAGAAGCACCAGTTCTACCAGTGCCTCCTCCACCTCAGCGTTCTGAGCAGACGAGGCTGGATGACCACCGTGAAGATCTCTGAAGTGGGAGCAACGCTAAGTGTCCAGTTTTTAGTGCAGGTAAGACTCACGCTCCAGCACATGGTATTTCTTCTCCTGCACACTATTCTATGCTATCATGAAAAGAAAACCACCAAGTGAAATCCACTGTCACTGGAGGGGGAGAATCCTGTTCGCTTTAAGTCATCCCTTCTCTTCTAACAGAGATTAGTTGCACTTTGTTTTTAGAAGGGCCTAAATTATTTTTCTAAGTACCAAGAAGTTACATATTCATTCATGCCAACTACTTAAAATGTTTCATTGCAAACAGGAGCTTCCCCTAAAAATAACAACTTCCCAATAGTGCTTTTTCTAAGGAGAACATAATGACTGCAACATAATTTTGGGAGGCCGAGGCGGGTGGATCACGAGGTCAAGATATCAAGACCATCCTGGTCAACATGGTGAAACCCCGTCTCTACTAAAGATACAAAAAATTAGCTGGGCATGGTGGCGGAGGCAGGAGAATTGCCTGAACCCAGGAGGCGGAGGTTGCAGTGAGCTGAGATCGCGCCATTGCACTCCAGCCTGGGTAACAAGAGCAAAACTCCATCTCAAAAAAAGAAAAAAAATGTAACCCCAAAAATGTCACCTTAATAGTTAAGATCCCCAACCAGCCTCTGTCTGGTGTCAACATTACAAACAGATAATCTGGATTTCTCGGTATAATCACCTCTAGGGGAAAAAACCCAGACGACTACTATATGATCACTAAGCGAATTTCCAGGAAGAAACCAAGGCTTTGTAACCTGGCTGGGTGTGGGGGCTCATGCCTGTGATCCCAGCGCTCTGGGAAGCTGAGAGAGAAGGACTGTTTCACTCTAGGAGTTCCAGATCAGCCTGGGCAACATCGTGAGACCCTGTCTCTACAAAAAAAAATTTTAAAAAAAGTAACCAGGTGTGGGGGTGCACACCTGTGGTTCCAGCTACTTGGGACTCTGAAGGTTGAGGTGTTAAGGACTGCTTGAGCCCAGGAGGCTGAGGCTGCCATGACTGTGCCACTGCACTCCAGCCTGGGCTGACCCTGTCTCAAAAAAAAGAAAGACTTTGTACCTTTGTAACCTCCTGCCTTCTCAAACAGTCTGACTTCTGAAGAAAACACTCACCAGGCCTGCATGACTCTTCGATGCTCAGGGCACAGGCCCGGCCAAACACAACCAGGTCCAAGAGCGAGTTTGCCCCGAGACGGTTGGCACCATGGACTGAGGCACAGGCGGCCTCGCCACAGGCATACAGGCCGGGCACGATCTGATCCTGGCCATTCACATGCCTCAGGACCTGTGGAAAAGATTTCAGGTGAAAGGTCAAGCTGCCCATGCCTGCACAAGCCCACCTCCCCCAACAGGGTATCTGTGCTGCAGGTCAGAGAAAGAGAGGGAAGCAGGCCGGGCGCGTGGCTCATGCCTGTAATCCAACACTTTGGAAGGCTGAGGCGGGTGGATCACCCGAGATCAGGGGTTCAAGACCAGCCCGGCTAAATGGTGAAACCCTGTCTCTACTAAAAGTACAAAAATTAGCGAAGCATGATGGCGGGTGCCTGTAATCCCAGCTACCCGGGAGGCTGAGGTGGAAGAATCATTTGAATTTGGAGGCGGAGGTTGCAGTCAGCTGAGATCACGTCACTGCACTCCAGCCTGGGCGACAGAGAGAGACTCCATCTCCGAAAAAATAAAGAGAGGGAAGTAAAGACCACATCTAAGAGGGAAGTAAGGACCATAGCTACTCTCTTCAGAGGGAAACTTCCGAATGTATCCCTCAGTTTCCTCTCTGTCCGAGTACCTGCTGTTACAAGCAGGTCAGAGGACCTCCAGTATCAGCATCTGTGACTGCCCTCTGTGTCCTACGTCCCCAAGGACCTCTCCTACCTGTGATCTGGCTCAGACCCGAGAGCAGAGCAGGTGGAGGAACATTAGCAGGGAGACCGATGTTTCAGACTCTTCTACTCCCTGTTCATCTATTCATCTACGCAGGGAGAGTCACAGCTTCCACCCACCTCACCTGACAAGGAGCCTAAATGACCAACAAGCTCGATGTGAACTGCAGACCCTCAAAGGTACGAATTATAAAGATCCCTCGATGTAGAAGACCATTATAAATAACACAGCATCACACAGGAACGTAATTATAAAATGGAGAAAGCTGCAAACGATGTATCCATGAGAACCCGCTGAGGAGGAATACATTATTATTAACCTCCGTCCATCTTCTGGTACGTTTCAAGTGCAATCTATAAAACAACACGGGACTTTCTGGAAGAAAATCTGTCTTTTCCTCTAAGATCTAAAGAGACAACTGCAAGGTGGGCCCCGCGGTCCCGGCCTTCTTTCCAGCTGTGGGGGAGGACCTGGTACCATCACCTGTCCCTTGTAGTTGGTGGGAATGCCGCCCATGTTATAATGCACAGTGGGGAGGACAGGGATCGGCTCCTTCGTGACATCCACGCCAGCAAAGATCATGGCTGTCTCCGAAATGCCAGGGAGGCGCGTGGCCAGCTGCTCTGGAGGCAGGTGGTGCAGCTGCAGGTAGACGTGATCTTTCTCAGGGCCACAGCCTCTGGTAAGACAGAACACCACCACGTAAGCCAGAGAACAGTAATGGCAGGAAACCTGAGACGACGTCATCATGGAAGCGTGAGCTTCCACAGCTTTTGGTACTAAGGAAAATTTCCCCTCATGTATGCCCACCCTGTCATCAAATCCTTTGTAAATGTCTGCTCTGTGCCAGGGACAACCCTAGGTGCTGGGACACAGCTGAGAACCAGAACAAACACTCTGCCCTCACTGAACTCACATTTGTCTTGGGGATCACGGCCGGCTGCGGTTGAACTTGCTAATCGCATCACAAAGGCCTCTATAGCAAATAGTCATCCCTGTGTATCTGTGCAGACTGGCTCCAGGACCCCCATGGGTACCAAAATCTGTGCATGTTCAAGTGTCTAATACGAAATGGGAGAGTGTCTGCGTATAACCCATGCACATCCTCCTCCAGACTTTAAATCATCCCTCATTTAACTGTACATTTCAGTTCTGCGACAACTCCAGGGTTACTCACAGCACCTAACGCAGTGTAAATGCTGTGTACATAGCTGTCATGCTGTGTTGTTTAGGGAACGATGACAAGGAAAAGGTCTGCATGCTCAGTGAGGATACAACTGTATTTTCAACACATAGTTGGTTGAAACCACACATGTGGGACGCATGGATATGGAGGGCCACCGTATCCAAAAACCATTGGACTTATTTTTTTAGATATAAAAATGTGAAACCTCTAAAGGCCATACCAGCAGATACTCAGCACGTGTCATTAACGAACAGGGTCAGGCAATGAAAGAGCTGCAGAATGTTTTACTGAAAGTCAAATAACCCACACACTTGGAGGGCTGCGGACAAACACCTGTGGGCATCAGACACAACCGCCAGGCTCACATGCCGACCTCTCTCTCCCAGAATCTATCACATACTCACACACACTCAGAGAAATTATGTTCCACAGATTTCAGAAAAAAACTGGCTAAAATTTTCAAAATGTAGGTCTTTAGGAAAATATCACAGAGTAACAGATGCCAGCCAGCAGCTGAGAGGTGGCTGTGCACGTGTGCCTGCACACGAGCGCCTGCACACGAGCGCCTGCACACGAAGGCCTGCACACGAAGGCCTGCACATGGGCGCCTGCACACGAGCGCCTGCACACGAAGGCCTGCACACAGGCGCCTGCACACGAGCGCCTGCACACGAAGGCCTGCACACGAAGGCCTGCACACGAGCGCCTGCACACGAAGGCCTGCACACGAAGGCCTGCACACGAGCGCCTGCACACGAAGGCCTGCACACGAGCGCCTGCACACGAGCGCCTGCACACGAGCGCCTTCACACGAAGGCCTTCACACGAGCGCCTTCACACGAAGGCCTGCACACGAGCGCCTGCACACGAGCGCCTGCACACGAGCGCCTTCACACGAAGGCCTGCACACGAGCGCCTGCACACGAAGGCCTGCACACGAGCGCCTGCACACGAAGGCCTGCACACGAGCGCCTTCACACGAAGGCCTGCACACGAGCGCCTGCACACGAGCGCCTTCACACGAGCGCCTTCACACGAGCGCCTGCACACGAGCGCCTGCACACGAGCACCTTACGAGCGCCTGCACACGAGCGCCTTACGAGCGCCTGCACACGAAGGCCTGCACACGAGCGCCTGCACACGAGCGCCTGCACACGAGCGCCTGCACACGAGCGCCTTCACACGAAGGCCTTCACACGAGCGCCTTCACACGAAGGCCTGCACACGAGCGCCTGCACACGAGCGCCTGCACACGAGCGCCTTCACACGAAGGCCTGCACACGAGCGCCTGCACACGAAGGCCTGCACACGAGCGCCTGCACACGAAGGCCTGCACACGAGCGCCTGCACACGAGCGCCTTCACACGAAGGCCTGCACACGAGCGCCTGCACACGAGCGCCTTCACACGAGCGCCTTCACACGAGCGCCTGCACACGAGCGCCTGCACACGAGCACCTTACGAGCGCCTGCACACGAGCGCCTTACGAGCGCCTGCACACGAGCGCCTTACGAGCGCCTGCACACGAGCGCCTGCACACGAGCGCCTTCACACGAGCGCCTGCACACGAAAGCCTGCACACGAGCGCCTGCACACGGGCGCCTGCACACGGGCGCCTGCACACGGGCGCCTGCACACGAGCGCCTGCACACGAGCACCTGCACACAAGTGCCTGTACACGAAGCCGAGGGCGGGCAGTGCTGAAACTCAGAAGCAACCCCCTCCCAGATGCTAAAACAAACATGAAGTCACCAAAGACAAAGTGAAGGGAAGGAGAGTGTGCACGTGCCCGTGTGCCCGCTCAGACAACTCTGGTGATAAACATACGGACCTTCCTTCGCGGATCTCCAGAGTCATGGACCGAGACACCACATCTCTGGATGCCAGGTCCTTCGCGACGGGGGCATATCGCTCCATAAACCTTTCGCCCTGACTGTTAATGAGAATGCCTCCCTCTCCACGACATCCTTCCGTGATGAGACAACCAGCACCATATATGCCTGAAAAACACAAACATTTATAACTTAACAATTGCTAGGTCTCTATTTCAAATGCATTATTTTTTTCAAGATATTTTTTGAGGTAGAGAGGAAAAAGATATGCAGAAGGCATCATACGCAAAACTGAATAGAAAGAAGAAAAGTTAGATACAGTAGAAAGTCTGCATACCAAAAAGCACTGACAGGGCTGACGGTGCAGCAGGTCTGGGCAGAGCGGAGTCCCCAGCGAGCAGAACGGACAGCCCACAGAGCTCTGGCCATACTCGGATTACAGCCTGGTGTGGTTAAATGCCTCCAATTTGGTTTTAATTTTTGAACATTCTTTTGCACTATGATAATGTGGTGACTACTTTAGTTAAGAATAACCAGCCTGGAGAATTTACATCTAAATTACCCAAACAGTGGCAAGGACAGTAACAATGATTATTCTAGTTAATACACTGCACTTGCCGTGGACAGTTCTAGTGCTTTCCACCTATTAACTCATTTAAGCTTTACAACTCCAGGTAGTTGTATAGCTTAAAGAGCGCACAGCACACGTGCACAGCCACCTCTCAGCTGCTGGCTGGCATCTGTTAGTCTGTGATATATTCCTAAAGACCTAAAGACCTTAGGTAGTAGGACCCCCATTCTCACTGACAAGCACATTAATGCTGGTAACATACAGTTATGCAGCTGAGGACAGAGTTCAAACCCCAACCTGGGCAGTCTGGAGGTCTGTGCTCCAAACAGCGGCTCTGTGACTCCTCGACGCCATGAAAACCTGGGCATGCTGAGCGCTCAGATTTTAACAAAGGAGATCAAAAACCCACAAAAAAAACCCTAAACTGAATATATTTCAAAAGCTACAATTTGTATCAGAATACAAAAAGGGCAATCTTGCTTTTAAAACAAGAATGTGATCCTTGCATCTCACCTGCCTTTTGATTTTCTAAGTTTCAATGCTCTTTTTTTTTTTTTGTGGATAACTTCTCACATATTGAAGACAAAGCAAATTACAGAGGAAATTCAGGAGGTCAGTGACATTTTATCGGTTAAAAACAGTAATAAAAAACACAGGCTAGGCGCGGTGGCTCATGCCTGTAACCCCAGCACTCTAGGAGACTGAGGCAGGTGGATTGCTTAAGCTCAGGAGTTTGAGATCAGTCTGGGCAAAATGGTGAAACCACGTCTCTACCAAAAAAAAAAAAAAAACTTAGCTGGGCATGGTAATGTATGCCTGTAGTCTCAGCTGTTTGGGAGGCTGAGGTGGAAGGATTGTTTGAGTCCGGGAGGCACTGGCTGCAGTGAGCCAAGACTGCTCCACTGCACTCCAGCCTGGGCAACAGAGCAAGACCCTGTCTCTAAACAAATTAAAAAACCCCACGACAAATACATTTTCTATTTTCCCCCCTGCCAGAAAGATGACACTGAGAGAAAAAGAAGACACAGGTCTGGTTCTTTGGTACCACTACAGGGGTCTCTGTAGTCCAGGAAAGTCACATCAAACAAGAGGCAGGTGTGTCTCTCTCTGACTCATTTCTGAAAAGCGTCCCCCAAACTCAAGACTTCAACTGTCATTTCTGTGTTAATGTGTCCAATTGCACATTCGTAACCTCAACCATCAGATGTCCCCAAGGTGAGTTCATCTCCCCCAGGATGAAGCTCCTTCAGTGGTCACGTGGGCTGAGCCAATGCCCAAATGTCACATGGGTTCTGTCACAGCTGTGTCCTAACTTTGCACCCCACTACCACAGAAGCTCCATGTTCTCCTACGAAGCTGAAATCCGCCTGTGCTGCTCCTCGGGTCCACGGCACCCTCCCAGCTCTCAGGTGCTCACTGAGGAAACCCTGATGGAGGCCCTGCCATGTGCTGGGCTTGGAGAACCCCAGTCAATGAGAAGACCTGCCCGCCCCCAAGGAGCAGATGACCTCGTTGCGAATTAGGACACTGAACAATCCCTGCCTTTTTTACTTGAGATGGAATCTTACCCTGTTGCCCAGGCGGGAGGGCCGCGGCACGAACTCAGCTCACTGCAACCTCTGCCTCTTAGGTTCAGTCAAGCGTTCCTCCCGCCTCAGTCTCCTGAGTAGCTGGGATTACAGGCACCTGCCACCATGCCTGGCTAATTTTTGTATTTTTAGTAGAGATGAGGTTTCACCATGTTGGCCAGGCTGGTCTCGAACTCCTGACCTCAGGTGATCCACCTGCCTCAACCTCCCAAAGCGCTGAGATGACAGATGTGAGTCACCGCGCCCGGCCTCAATCCCCACTTTACTGCTGGGATAAGTATCACCAAGGCAGGGTTTAGGGTTCTTGAGGAATGCGTAAGACGGTGGCCCAAACTACCTTAGGGAGGTGTGGGCAAAGTCTCCTTAAGGAAATGACATTTAAGTCAGGACCTGAGAGCTGAGAAAGCATAGAACTATGGCAGAGCAATGAGTAGGCACCACACGCTTACGAGACACACATGAGCCCGATGCCTGCAGGCAAGGCACCGTGCCCTACCTGTGGGGTGGAACTGGACAAACTCGAGGTCCTGGCAAGGAAGGCCTGCCCTGGTGACCATGGCTGTGCCATCACCGGTGCTGGTGTGGGCAGACGTGCAGCTGAAGTAGGTGCGCCCGTAGCCTCTGGAAACAAGAGAGCAGTGACTGCACACAGAGCCCACATCCAGACCTCCTGTCTGAGACTGCAAATGGACGCGGAGACACCCGGGGCACCGCCTTCTCAGTTCTGTCTGTGTGCACACAACCCCTCCTCAGGTACCCCACACATCACCGGGGGCCACGCCTGTGGTGCTGCTACCCTGTGCAGGATAGAAGCCAGGTCAGAGAAGGGACTTCCATTTGCATTTTATTTATTTATTTTGAGACAGGTTCTTGCTCTGTCGCCCAGGCTGGAGTGCAGTCACGCAATCTCGGCTCACTGCAACCTCTACCTCCCAGGTTCAAGCGATTCTCAAGCCTCAGCCTCCTGAGTACCTGCAATTACAGGTGTGCACCACCACACCCAGTTAATTTTTGTATTTTTCGTAGAAATGGGGTTTTGCCAAGTTGGCCAGGCTAGTCTCAAACTCCTGACCTCAAGTGATCCTCCCACTTCGGCCTCCCAAAGAGCTGGGATTACAGGCGTGAGGCACCACGCACCTGGCCGTATTTGTATTTAAGCTTTGTGCTGTTCAAAAGGTATCCCCAATAAGCATATACCCCTTTTATAATGAAAAATTTCAAACTTTTATGAATTTTGTTTTTTTCCCCAGATATACTGAGGTATAATTGATGAATTAAAAAAAACCTGTATATATTTAAGGTGTACAACGTGATTTCATCATATATTTTGTGAACTGAAGCCACAAGTTAATTAACACATCTATTACCTCATCTAATTATCCTTTTTTTTTGGAGATAACAGACACCTAAAGTCTACTCTCTTAGCAAATCTCAAGTTAATAATATTGACTATAGCCCCATGTTGTATATTAGATCTTAGAACTTCATCTTGTAACTCCTGACCTTGTGATCTGCCCACCTCGGCCCCCGCAAAGTGCGGGGATTACAGGCATGAGCCACCGCACCCGGCCTGTATATTTTAGATATTGAGGTATTATCCGATAAATGGTTTTGAAAATATTTTTCCCAACCTGTAGTTGTTGTACAGATACTTTTTAACTTTTAAAATGGTTAAAATAACAGATTGACAGTGGATAAAATTAAAGTTACTTATTTCATTATGTGGAGAAGCAAGAGTTATCCATCCTAGGAATCAGTATAAACACAGTACCCACTAAAACAAGAGATTTTGCCAGAAAACCCCATGTGACTCTTTGGGCCACAGTTTCCTCATCTAAAGTCAGGAGGGGTTAGCTGTTACCCTGATGGCCGCCACTACCATCTCCTGAGCGCCCTGCTTTCTCAACCTCCCACAAGGCGGGTGCTGCTGTCCTCACCCTTTACAGATGAGGAACCACAGCTGGGAAAGGCCATCATCCTCACAAGGTTATGTCAAGGCCTGTGTCTGAACCGTTATCTACAATGCCTCTATTTTCATTAAAATAAAGAAACTCTAAGTGAAATGGATTCATTTTTATAAACAAAGTAAAATAAAAGTTAATTCCTACCCTGTAGCGACAACAGTGTTCTTTGCTCTTATGCGATGTATGGAGCCATCTTCTATGCACAGTGCAATCACACCGCGGCACTCCCCGTTCTCCATCAGGAGGTCCAAGGCAAAGTACTCCACAAAGTAGCTGGTGTCGTACCGCAGAGACTAAAAGAAAGAAGAAAGGGCAAGTCAGTGTTGGGCCAGCTTTCCAGGTTTAAGGTGACATTGTTCATGTGACTAGGCAAAAGACCTGCTTGTTCTGTTCTATGCTGAATGTCACATAGCCCAAGTTAGAACCCGGTATAAAAGATTATCAATTCAACTTTCCAAAACAGATACAAGAAATAACATGTTGCCTTAGGGACAGCTTCTCACAGCACGCCTGGTACTTTCACATTAATAATCCCTGTGCATGTCTGACACAGTTCTCTGTTGCTTTTTACATAATCTCTGGCTGTTCCCTGGGCACGCTAACCCATTCCCTGTTGTCACCATAAGCCCCAGCACTATGGGTCCTGTCTCAGGTGCACTGGAGGTGGCCTTACCCTTCCATATAAGGTGTGCAGTAGCGAGTGGCCAGTCCGATCAGCCACGCAGCAGCACCGATGGGCCTGCCCGCCCTTTCCAAACTTGAGGCTCTGTCCACCAAACGCACGCTGATAAATCTTCCCATCTTGGGTTCTGCTAAACGGCATGCCATAATTTTCTAGCTGTGAAAGATAAAAACAAACAAAAACGTATTACCTTAAAGGAGTCAAGATATTCACAGCTAACCTAAACAACTTTAACACAAACCTGCAAACCCAAATTCATGTATTTGATGAAAATCTCAACCCTTCATCAAAGAGTTTTCCTGTTACATGTACTGCATCGTTCATGATGGAAAAAGATTCTCTTGTGAGCTTCACTCATCACTGTCCTTTTGGCTGGCCACATCTGCCTCAATCTCTTACATTTTCTCCAGGACTCTTTTGTACTAGAAACAGACCACAAAAGCATCCACAGCCTCCCGCCCATCACCTCGACCACGGCGGCGGGGGCCTGCTCTGTCATGTAGTGGATGGCATCCTGGTCCCCCAGCCAGTCGGAGCCTTTCACGGTGTCGTAGAAATGCCACCTCCAGTTGTCCTCCTCCATGTTCCCCAGAGCAGCATTGATTCCTCCCTGGAAATAACAAACACTCCTTACAAACCACAAACAGGAGCCCCAACTTTGTCTTCCAGGCCCAAATCCACCCACCAGGGATTCAGAGAAAGCCACCCCTCATGCAGTGACTCCCAGGGAGAGCTGCCCTCAGCAGAGGGGCAGCAAGGCTGGACAGGTTCCAGATCACAACCCCTCCCCTGACTTGCCCAGTGATTCACTCCCTTAGCCTCAGTCTCCTCATCTGTGTGGTGGAGACAGAGGGAACTCCAGGAAGGGCTGATTGGAGCAGTGAGCAAAAGGCTACCTGTGATATGCTTATTACCTAACACACCTGGCACAGAAAAGGTACTCAACAAATCTTTCCAGATAATTTTATTAACAAACCTCCCTAAAGGCATTTACAGGCATGTGTTAAAGACTAGAAGTGCTTCCTGCCAAGAAACAAATTCCACACTCCAGAGTCACACTTCCCGGCACCCCCATCTCCTTTGGCTGTTTGTGGCCACCAGCATCTCACCCCTCAGAGAGTCCCAGAGGGTGGCAGCACAGGGACAAATGAAACCCTTGCCCTTTTCTTCCCCAACCTAAATTCTGATTACTCCTCTTTAGATGATCTCCTTTTCTTAAGGTGTTGGGGTGGTGAGGGTGGGTGGGGAGGGCAGTAGGCGAGACGGTCAGAGAAAACCCAACTGTGACTGAAGTCCCGATTAAGAGTGACAGCAAGGCTCCAGCTCTTCAAAGTCCCATGGAAGAGGCTCCAGGCAAAAACCCGTGAGAAGGAGCTGAGAGAGCAATGCACAGCAAGAGGCCACGTGGCTGAAGCCCGGGGAGGAGGCAGGAGGCCACCCGGGTGGAAGGCACAAGGCTGGGTGGACATGCAGGCAGTGAGAGCGTGGCGGGGCACCTTTCTCTTACCTGGGCTGCAACAGTGTGTGACCTGGTAGGAAACAGCTTGGTAACACATGCTGTATTAAATCCTGCCTCAGAAAGGCCAAACGCAGCTCGCAAGCCAGCCCCTCCAGCGCCCACCACCACTGCATCAAATTCATGATCCACTACTGGATACTGAGCAGAAATCTGGAAAATAAAAATTCACCTGTCAATCGCATATTCCACTATGCCAAACACGAAGACTATGGTTACAGTTCAAGAGCTTGAAAAAGATAAGAGGAGCAACTGCTAGGCCCAGAGGGCCTCCATCCAGTCCCGGTGCGGGGAGAGGTGGCCACGTTCACAGTGGAGAAGGGACTGACAATCAGATTCTATGAATGGCAGAGGGCCTATCCCATGGCATCAGGAAACCTACCTGAAATGCTGAAAACTTGCAGGTATACCCTTAAAAATCCATTTTGGGGAAAGCATAACCATTAGACCCAATCTGTCAATTCTGTTTACCAAAGCAGGGAAGCGTAGAAGCAAAGGAAGGCAACAACCTGAATCAAAATGCCAGTTCCAAATACGGTTTTTCTTTCCAGGTGTGACTTTGTTTTTCTTTTTGTGTGTTTATACCCATACATGTGCTGAACAAATCTCAGCTTCTAATGTAGCGGGGATAATGTTTCCCCGCCTGTGATTTGCAGGTTTCTCATGAAAATGCTAGAATGCGGTTTTCATTAGAGAAGCATATTCCAGTTCGTCTGGGCGACCCCCTGAGAACTGAGGACCCCAGCTCTACCTCAGGGCCATGCCTATGCTCATAGCTGAGAAGGTGCCACGGAGTATTCCGTCGCTACTGTGAGTGGAAGAGAAAAGAGCTTCTCAGCAAGCTTCAGTTTTCCAACAGAGAGAGAACACGCACAGCAAATACCAAAGAACCCATACCCACGTGGCCACACAGTCCTATCTGCAGGAGGGATTTTATCATCGGTCACAGCAGACACCGTTCATTTTACTTTATTGTTTTACTTGATCTGAATGGAAGTCCAGTTTACAGATACATACAAGATTAAGTACAAATGTCAGCACCTACGTTTGTGTTTGCACCTGCAATGATTACACTGAGAACCATCTGAGTGTGCACTGGACGCCTTGAGAATTCCTTCTCTTATGTCTATGACTCATACGGAAACAAACCGGTATAGATCCCTCCCCCCAAGCCAAAAAAATCATGTATAATGGAACAAAAAGCATGAACTTACGGATTCTGAAACTTTAGCAGATGCCCTCTTGTTCCCATCAACAGTGAAGTGAAAACCGCGGGTTCCTGTTGGTGACACTGCTGGCCACTGGAGACACAGAACACACAGATCCAGAGGGTTAGTCTCCTGAAGGAACAAATGCTGTGGGGATATAATTCAAATTCTGCCTTGCAAACTGGTCACCTTTTATGTACCCAGGGGCTCCTGTGCATCCAGAGAGCTCAGCCGGGACCCTCTACTTAACCCTGAAGAGCAGCTCAAGGGGCAAGGAAGGCCTGAGTCCTCAGGTCCTCCTTCCCACCTGCCTTGGCAGTCTAGGAAATGAGGACGTAGCATGTTTCCAAACAGGACTCTCACTGACTCAGATACAGAATGAAAACAGGAAAATTAGCTGGGCATGGTGGCGGGCACCTTTGGTCCCAGCTACTCGGCAGGCTGAGGCAGGGGAATCGCTTGAACCTGGGAGGCGGAGGTTGCAGTGAGCCGAGTTCGCGCCATTGCACTCCAGCCTGGCGCCTGGCAACAGAGCGAGACTGTCTCAAAACAACAACAACAACAACAACAAAACCAAAATGAAAAAGGCACATTTCCCCGTAAAGTCTTAATTTATGCTACTTAGTAGAGAATGGGAAAGACAACCACACTGTATTACTGTATGTGGTATTCTGCAAATGATGAAGTATTTTAACTGGCTCCATCATAGCCCTTTCCACACTGCAGTTCCCATTGTCCATGAGGGTTTGCGGTCAGTTCAAGAGGCACTGGACACTGCATCCGAGATGTGTATTCTGGAAGAGTAAAAGCTGGTAGCCCAGAGAGACGAGGTGTCATCCCTTCATCATACACAGGACGATGTCATCCCTTCATCATACACAGGAGGATGTCATCCCTTCACCATACACAGGACGATGTCATCCCTTCACCATACACAGGACGATGTCATCCCTTCATCATACACAGGAGGATGTCATCCCTTCACCATACACAGGAGGATGTCATCCCTTCACCATACACAGGACGATGTCATCCCTTCATCATACACAGGACGATGTCATCCCTTCATCATACACAGGAGGATGTCATCCCTTCATCATACACAGGAGGATGTCATCCCTTCATCATACACAGGAGGATGTCATCCCTTCATCATACACAGGACCATGTCATCCCTTCATCATACACAGGACGATGTCATCCCTTCATCATACACAGGAGGATGTCATCCCTTCATCATACACAGGACGATGTCATCCCTTCACCATACACAGGAGGATGTCATCCCTTCACCATACACAGGAGGATGTCATCCCTTCACCATACACAGGACGATGTCATCCCTTCACCATACACAGGACGATGTCATCCCTTCACCATACACAGGACGATGTCATCCCTTCATCATACACAGGAGGATGTCATCCCTTCACCATACACGGGAGGATGTCATCCCTTCACCATACACGGGACGATGTCATCCCTTCACCATACACGGGACGATGTCATCCCTTCACCATACACGGGACGATGTCATCCCTTCACCATACACGGGAGGATGTCATCCCGGGAGGATGTCATCCCTTCACCATACACAGGACGATGTCATCCCTTCACCATACACAGGACGATGTCATCCCTTCACCATACACGGGAGGATGTCATCCCTTCACCATACACGGGACGATGTCATCCCTTCATCATACACGGGACGATGTCATCCCTTCATCATACACGGGACGATGTCATCCCTTCATCATACACAGCACGATGTCATCCCTTCACCATACACAGGAGGATGTCATCCCTTCACCATACACAGGAGGATGTCATCCCTTCACCATACACAGCACGATGTCATCCCTTCACCATACACAGCACGATGTCATCCCTTCACCATACACAGGACGATGTCATCCCTTCACCATACACAGGAGGATGTCATCCCTTCACCATACACGGGAGGATGTCATCCCTTCACCATACACGGGAGGATGTCATCCCTTCACCATACACGGGACGATGTCATCCCTTCACCATACACGGGACGATGTCATCCCTTCACCATACACGGGACGATGTCATCCCTTCACCATACACGGGAGGATGTCATCCCTTCACCATACACGGGAGGATGTCATCCCTTCACCATACACGGGAGGATGTCATCCCTTCACCATACACGGGAGGATGTCATCCCTTCACCATACACGGGACGATGTCATCCCTTCACCATACACGGGACGATGTCATCCCTTCACCATACACAGCACGATGTCATCCCTTCACCATACACAGGACGATGTCATCCCTTCACCATACACAGGAGGATGTCATCCCTTCACCATACACAGGAGGATGTCATCCCTTCACCATACACAGGAGGATGTCATCCCTTCACCATACACAGGAGGATGTCATCCCTTCACCATACACAGGACCATGTCATCCCTTCACCATACACAGGACCATGTCATCCCTTCACCATACACAGGAGGATGTCATCCCTTCACCATACACAGGAGGATGTCATCCCTTCACCATACACAGGACCATGTCATCCCTTCACCATACACAGGAGGATGTCATCCCTTCACCATACACAGGAGGATGTCATCCCTTCACCATACACAGGACGATGTCATCCCTTCACCATACACAGGACGATGTCATCCCTTCACCATACACAGGAGGATGTCATCCCTTCACCATACACAGGAGGATGTCATCCCTTCACCATACACAGGAGGATGTCATCCCTTCACCATACACAGGAGGATGTCATCCCTTCACCATACACAGGAGGATGTCATCCCTTCACCATACACAGCACGATGTCATCCCTTCACCATACACAGGAGGATGTCATCCCTTCACCATACACGGGACGATGTCATCCCTTCACCATACACGGGACGATGTCATCCCTTCACCATACACGGGACCATGTCATCCCTTCACCATACACGGGACGATGTCATCCCTTCACCATACACGGGACGATGTCATCCCTTCACCATACACGGGACGATGTCATCCCTTCACCATACACGGGACGATGTCATCCCTTCACCATACACGGGACGATGTCATCCCTTCACCATACACGGGACGATGTCATCCCTTCACCATACACGGGAGGATGTCATCCCTTCACCATACACGGGAGGATGTCATCCCTTCACCATACACGGGACGATGTCATCCCTTCACCATACACGGGACGATGTCATCCCTTCACCATACACGGGACGATGTCATCCCTTCACCATACACGGGAGGATGTCATCCCTTCACCATACACGGGAGGATGTCATCCCTTCACCATACACGGGAGGATGTCATCCCTTCACCATACACGGGACGATGTCATCCCTTCACCATACACGGGACGATGTCATCCCTTCACCATACACAGCACGATGTCATCCCTTCACCATACACAGGACGATGTCATCCCTTCACCATACACAGGACGATGTCATCCCTTCACCATACACAGGAGGATGTCATCCCTTCACCATACACAGGAGGATGTCATCCCTTCACCATACACAGGAGGATGTCATCCCTTCACCATACACAGGACCATGTCATCCCTTCACCATACACAGGACCATGTCATCCCTTCACCATACACAGGAGGATGTCATCCCTTCACCATACACAGGAGGATGTCATCCCTTCACCATACACAGGACCATGTCATCCCTTCACCATACACAGGAGGATGTCATCCCTTCACCATACACAGGAGGATGTCATCCCTTCACCATACACAGGACGATGTCATCCCTTCACCATACACAGGACGATGTCATCCCTTCACCATACACAGGACGATGTCATCCCTTCACCATACACAGGAGGATGTCATCCCTTCACCATACACAGGAGGATGTCATCCCTTCACCATACACAGGAGGATGTCATCCCTTCACCATACACAGGAGGATGTCATCCCTTCACCATACACAGCACGATGTCATCCCTTCACCATACACAGGAGGATGTCATCCCTTCACCATACACAGGACGATGTCATCCCTTCACCATACACGGGACGATGTCATCCCTTCACCATACACGGGACCATGTCATCCCTTCACCATACACGGGACCATGTCATCCCTTCACCATACACGGGACGATGTCATCCCTTCACCATACACGGGACGATGTCATCCCTTCACCATACACGGGACGATGTCATCCCTTCACCATACACGGGAGGATGTCATCCCTTCACCATACACGGGAGGATGTCATCCCTTCACCATACACGGGAGGATGTCATCCCTTCACCATACACGGGACGATGTCATCCCTTCACCATACACGGGACGATGTCATCCCTTCACCATACACGGGACGATGTCATCCCTTCACCATACACGGGACGATGTCATCCCTTCACCATACACGGGACGATGTCATCCCTTCACCATACACGGGACGATGTCATCCCTTCACCATACACGGGAGGATGTCATCCCTTCACCATACACGGGAGGATGTCATCCCTTCACCATACACGGGAGGATGTCATCCCTTCACCATACACGGGAGGATGTCATCCCTTCACCATACACGGGAGGATGTCATCCCTTCACCATACACGGGAGGATGTCATCCCTTCACCATACACGGGAGGATGTCATCCCTTCACCATACACGGGAGGATGTCATCCCTTCACCATACACGGGAGGATGTCATCCCTTCACCATACACGGGAGGATGTCATCCCTTCACCATACACGGGAGGATGTCATCCCTTCACCATACACGGGAGGATGTCATCCCTTCACCATACACGGGACGATGTCATCCCTTCACCATACACGGGACGATGTCATCCCTTCACCATACACGGGAGGATGTCATCCCTTCACCATACACGGGACGATGTCATCCCTTCATCATACACGGGACGATGTCATCCCTTCATCATACACGGGACGATGTCATCCCTTCATCATACACGGGACGATGTCATCCCTTCATCATACACGGGACGATGTCATCCCTTCACCATACACGGGACGATGTCATCCCTTCACCATACACGGGACGATGTCATCCCTTCACCATACACGGCACGATGTCATCCCTTCACCATACACAGGACGATGTCATCCCTTCACCATACACAGGAGGATGTCATCCCTTCATCATACACAGCACGATGTCATCCCTTCATCATACACAGCACGATGTCATCCCTTCACCATACACAGGAGGATGTCATCCCTTCACCATACACAGGAGGATGTCATCCCTTCACCATACACGGGACGATGTCATCCCTTCACCATACACGGGACGATGTCATCCCTTCACCATACACGGGAGGATGTCATCCCTTCACCATACACGGGAGGATGTCATCCCTTCACCATACACGGGAGGATGTCATCCCTTCACCATACACAGCACGATGTCATCCCTTCACCATACACGGGACGATGTCATCCCTTCACCATACACAGGACCATGTCATCCCTTCACCATACACAGGAGGATGTCATCCCTTCACCATACACAGGAGGATGTCATCCCTTCACCATACACAGGAGGATGTCATCCCTTCACCATACACAGGAGGATGTCATCCCTTCACCATACACAGGACCATGTCATCCCTTCACCATACACAGGAGGATGTCATCCCTTCATCATACACAGGAGGATGTCATCCCTTCATCATACACAGGACGATGTCATCCCTTCATCATACACAGGACCATGTCATCCCTTCACCATACACAGGAGGATGTCATCCCTTCACCATACACAGGAGGATGTCATCCCTTCACCATACACAGCACGATGTCATCCCTTCACCATACACAGGACGATGTCATCCCTTCATCATACACAGGACCATGTCATCCCTTCACCATACACGGGAGGATGTCATCCCTTCACCATACACGGGAGGATGTCATCCCTTCACCATACACGGGAGGATGTCATCCCTTCACCATACACGGGACGATGTCATCCCTTCACCATACACAGGACGATGTCATCCCTTCACCATACACAGGACGATGTCATCCCTTCACCATACACAGGACGATGTCATCCCTTCACCATACACAGGAGGATGTCATCCCTTCACCATACACAGGACGATGTCATCCCTTCACCATACACAGGACCATGTCATCCCTTCACCATACACAGGACCATGTCATCCCTTCACCATACACAGGAGGATGTCATCCCTTCATCATACACAGGAGGATGTCATCCCTTCATCATACACAGGACGATGTCATCCCTTCATCATACACAGGACGATGTCATCCCTTCACCATACACAGGACGATGTCATCCCTTCACCATACACAGGACGATGTCATCCCTTCACCATACACAGGAGGATGTCATCCCTTCACCATACACAGCACGATGTCATCCCTTCACCATACACAGGAGGATGTCATCCCTTCATCATACACAGGACGATGTCATCCCTTCATCATACACAGGACGATGTCATCCCTTCATCATACACAGGAGGATGTCATCCCTTCATCATACACGGGAGGATGTCATCCCTTCACCATACACGGGACGATGTCATCCCTTCACCATACACGGGACGATGTCATCCCTTCATCATACACGGGACGATGTCATCCCTTCATCATACACGGGAGGATGTCATCCCTTCACCATACACGGGAGGATGTCATCCCTTCACCATACACGGGAGGATGTCATCCCTTCACCATACACGGGACGATGTCATCCCTTCACCATACACGGGACGATGTCATCCCTTCACCATACACGGGACGATGTCATCCCTTCACCATACACGGGAGGATGTCATCCCTTCACCATACACGGGACGATGTCATCCCTTCACCATACACGGGACGATGTCATCCCTTCACCATACACGGGACGATGTCATCCCTTCACCATACACGGGACGATGTCATCCCTTCACCATACACGGGACGATGTCATCCCTTCACCATACACGGGACGATGTCATCCCTTCACCATACACGGGACGATGTCATCCCTTCACCATACACGGGACGATGTCATCCCTTCACCATACACGGGAGGATGTCATCCCTTCACCATACACGGGAGGATGTCATCCCTTCACCATACACGGGACGATGTCATCCCTTCACCATACACGGGACGATGTCATCCCTTCACCATACACGGGACGATGTCATCCCTTCACCATACACGGGACCATGTCATCCCTTCACCATACACGGGACCATGTCATCCCTTCACCATACACAGGAGGATGTCATCCCTTCACCATACACGGGAGGATGTCATCCCTTCACCATACACAGGACGATGTCATCCCTTCACCATACACGGGACGATGTCATCCCTTCACCATACACGGGACGATGTCATCCCTTCACCATACACGGGACGATGTCATCCCTTCACCATACACGGGACGATGTCATCCCTTCACCATACACGGGACGATGTCATCCCTTCACCATACACGGGACGATGTCATCCCTTCACCATACACGGGACGATGTCATCCCTTCACCATACACAGGAGGATGTCATCCCTTCACCATACACAGGACGATGTCATCCCTTCACCATACACAGGACGATGTCATCCCTTCATCATACACAGGACGATGTCATCCCTTCATCATACACAGGACGATGTCATCCCTTCATCATACACAGGACGATGTCAGATGCACACTCTCCCCCTGCCTGGCCGCTCCTGGCTTTTTCCTGGCCAATGTCCACAACTTGCCACATGTTATCTTAAATATTCCGTCTTAGAAAGCTTTACCCAAGAAAAGTGTTTTTAGTGTTTAGTTTTTAGTGGCTCAGTGTGAGACAGGTGACATTCTCCATGTGCTCAGGTTGGCCAGCCATTTAGGAGATGTGTTTTCCATTCTGCTGGCTGCATTTTAGAAGACCACTGAATAGTCTCAGAAATATCATAAAGAATAGTTTTAGGGGCTGGGCGCAGTGGCTCATGCCTGTAATCCCAGCACTTTGGGAAGCTGAGGTGGGCAGATTACCTGAGGTCAGGAGTTCGAGACCAGTCTGGCCAACATGGCAAAACCCCATCTCTACTAAACACACAAAAATTAGCCGGGCGTGATGGCGGGCGCCTGTAATCCCAGCTACTTGGAAGGCTGAGGCAGGAGAATGGCTTGAACCCGGGAGGCAGAGGCTACAGTGTCACTGCACTCCAGCCTGGGTGATGGAGTGAGACTCCATCTAAAAAAAAAAATTTTAGGAAATAATACACTCAACAATCAGAAGAGGGGATGTGAGAGATGTCTTCACGTATTTAGAAATACTTGCAATTCAGAAACTATTTATTCTGTATAAGAAAAAAATTCTTCATTTCTCCAATTTCTAGCCTATTTCTTTGTTTTATTGACATAGAAGCTAATTTAGGTTTTTTTCTTTTTTCAGAACATGAATTAGAAAGAACAAATATTCTTCCTCTTTAGTATATTTTTTTAAATCATAAAATCCTATTTTAAGAAAGAATGAAGTCTTTGAAATATCTAAATAGAAATGTTCTTGAAAATTTTGTAAAGTGCAGCCCGTGGAGGGTGGATCACAAGGTCAAGAGATCGAGACCATCCTGGTCAACAAGGTGAAACCCCGTCTCTACTAAAAATACAAAACTTAGCTGGGCATGGTGGCACACGCCTGTAGTCCCAGCTACTCGGGAGGCTGAGGCAGGAGAATTGCCTGAACCCAGAAGGCGGAGGTTGCAGTGAGCCAAGATCGCGCCATTGCACTCCAGTCTGGGTAACAAGAGCCAAACTCTGTCTCAAAAAAAAAAAACAAAAAACAAAAAACAGTATGCTATACCAAATGTAAATAGAAACAGTGAGGTCACTAAGTGTTTATTTGTTCTCTCTAGAATATTCATGTGGAATACCCCCCACCCCACCCCTGCCACAGACCTAACTTAAAAGGAGCAGCTACTATAACAAACCCTTTGACAAATTACCACGCCATCCCCTGGAGAAAGGGCACTAACCCTTTGCATCTAAATCTAACCTGGGGAGATTTCTGAACTTGGAAAGCCCAGCTTTAAGCCATTTTCAGTCTTTAGATAAAACTGAAAACTAGTTTTGACACAAAACTAGTCTTTTTTTTGTCAATTATTAACCTCTAAGAAAAATGGGGAACGTATAACTAAAAGGAAAAGTTAGACCTTGCTTAACAATATAGAATTTCAGACGCCCTTCGTGGAAGCTGTTTTTCTCTCTTGGATTTTCCCTCTGGAGTTCCCTTCCATGAACACTCCCTTCGTGGCAGCCTGTCTTACCCTCCTAAACTCCATCTCTCTCTATTCCCTTCCACTCAGTGTGGAAGCTGCTTTCCTCTCCTGGATTCCATCTTTTTGGATTCTCTCACTCAATGTGAGAGTTAGCTGTTTATTTTTCTCTCCTTCTCCTGTTTCTCTCTCTCTCTCTCTAAATAAATCACTTTCTACAAACACCTTTGAGTCCGGCATGTATTGCGCACTGTGCCGTGGTCCCCTCTCTCCTTCCTGAGAGGGCAGGAGACCAAGAACTTGCAGAAATGGCCTCTCAGGGGAGCTAAGGGCACCCTGAACCCCAATATTACTGTAAGAAGCATAGAGACACAAATATCCAAAATCTAGCAAAGTAAGAGTTCTCATCTAGTAAAATGCACCTAATAAAATAAAATCTCATCTAATAAAATGGGCAAGAAACCAAACTGCATGTACAATCTACACAATTACAAAAGCAGCCAACGACGAACCTAAAAATGGCTGCACAACCGTATCAGAAAGAGGCAGAACTGGGGTATTTTAGGTGAACTACTAACCCTAACCCTCTCCCAGGCAAGAAGTCTAAAATGGATAAAAATACACCTGCATATCAGCTAAAGAAACAGAGGTATCACAAATACCAGGAGTCAATATCAGAAACAGGAATTGCTTCCGTGGGAAATGGGGTTCGGGGTGTATACTCATTGATTCTTTTACAACTGTATGTAATTATTTTCACTAAAATTGTAATCTTTATTATTTGAAAAGTAGGGATGCTTAAAATACAGTTCACACATGGCTCCTGCGCATAGGCTGTGAGACCTGGTTCAGAAGAGCACTGCCAAAGGTTTCAAACATCACCCACAGAATCCTCACTAGCCCCACGAAAAGACAGAAGCTCAGGAAGGATTCAAGTCAGCCGGCTGGCTCCGGATCCTAGACTTGCCCCCGATGTAAGGGCCCTTGGGAAAAGTCTGAGACTCCCAACTAATATTATATCCAGGTTTTCGTAGCAAAACCAAGTCACAACTTTCCACATAAACCAGGACAAACATCATAAAGAATGCAGAATGGAATGCCATTGTTGTTACAATTATCCCAAGAAGCAAAGCAAAAGTTTATTGCTATAATGGCCTAAATAATGTATCTCTAGAGCACCAGTAAACATATTCAGAACAATCCATTCAAAGAAATCAACTTGTCCTAGAACAATATATTGGATACTTATGTTAAAGGATTTGAAAAACTTCACCTGAAGCAAGTAGTTAACCCAGTAACTATTTACATTTCTTGGTTTTACTTTTCCTCTGATTAAGCTGCTTTCAGCAGTTTGCAAGCTGTGTCAGTGCCCTCCGCCATAAAGACACTAAAGGCAAAATAAGTCTGAGAAGTTCGTCACTTGAAAGCAGCTGTAAATACAGAACAACTTCAACACACCACAGAGCTGGCCCAACACGAGATTAAAAATTCTCTCTGGACTTTACCAAAATTATCTATTTTCCAAACACATTTCTGAGTTGGCTATCAAAAATTTCTTTCTTTTTTCTGCTAATTTGATTATGCTGTTCCCTTGTAAACTCCAATTCTTCAAGAAGACCCGTGACTTCTGAAAAGAAAAAAGCCTATCTGAAGTGCCAATAAATACATTGCTCGTAGGCAGAATTTCTGTAGGAAAAGCTGACTTCATCAATATAAAAATACTTAAAAAACCCCAGACCATATTTGGTAGGCCTAACTTTTGGTTTAATTTTGCTATCTTGCCATTTCGTCTGAAGCGCCTCCAGGGCTGGCGGGGTCTTGGTCTGCAGAAGGAGCACCGGGCACCATCCGGGATGGGGACAAAGGTGCTAGCCCTAGCTCTTCTCTAATAGCAAGCTACCGTCACTGACCACGGACTTTACTTCTTGCTTGTGGACGCCCTCCTGGCAGCTCTTAAGCGCCCAAGATGCGGCGGGGGTCTCTGCTCAGTCAGCACCAACCACAGCAACACACTAAAACGTTTAGAATTACATGATGCAGACGGGATGGCTGCATGACTAATCCTCACATTTAATTCAACCAGAAAATTGCACAATTACAAGCGTAATTCCAATCAATATTCCTGAATGCCTTGGTTCCTACTGAGATTTTTACTCTGCAATTTAAAATTACTTTGTAATTAAGTGGGTGGGAAAGTTCATTTCAAAGAACCAAATAACTAAACCTATCAAATTTAGCTTGATTAAATAAAACCCTAAAAGGTCGATTCTGAAGATGCAATAGTAGAGGCACATTCAGACAAATTCGGACAGCAAGGGCTCAGGGAAGCATAACCCTGCCCATCATCCTGGACTAAGCCGAGCCCGGCCCTCGAGGCACTCACAACGCACAGGAAGGCACGGGTCCTGGCGTCCCGGCCCGGTCAGGGCGCGGAGCTCTCGGTCTGATTTTTAAAAACTGCGCACAAGGGCCACCACACACCACCCCGCAAAGCAGAGGCCCCTCACTGACAAGTCTCGACGTGGACATGCACAGATTTGCGCTTTCTGGAAAGGGGAACTGCAGGCCCAAGCTCTGGCGCGCCGCGCTTCCCGCCCGACGCCCGGCCGGGTCGAGACCCGCCACTGCACCCGCCCCGCCGGCCCCACCCGCGGGACAACCAGCACAACAGGCGGCAGAGGCCCGGCGCAGTCAGGGCGGCCAGCGGCCGCTAACCGCCCGGTTGACCTTGGGCAAACACCACTCCTCCCCGAGTCCACGCGCCAGGCACTGAGGCGGGGGGGCTACCTCAGCCCGCGGGGTCCCCGGACCCCAGGCCCGGACCAGTGCGGCGGAGGGGACCCCCGGGCCGAGCAGCCCGTGGGGTCGTGACCTTCACCGGGAGGCGGACGACCTGCTAAGGACTGACCCCCCCGGGCCCCGGGTCCGCCCCGCTGCTCCCCCTCGCACCGGCCCAGGGCTCTCTCAGCCCCTTCCGGATCCCCGGGCAGGGGGCGCGGGGACCCGGCGCTCGATCCGGTCGGACCCGCTGGGGACCGGCCCACTCCTACTGCTGCCTCGGCCCCCGCCTGCCCCGCCCCGGTCCGCGGCACGGACTCACTGCCTTGGCCAGCGCCAGACGCTGGGCGCTCAGCAGTCGTGACAGCCTCCGGACCCCCGACATGGCAGTTGCAGCCGCGCTGTCCCGCCAGTCACCGCGCAGACTGCGCCTGCGCACCACACCGGGGTCGCGCTGGGGGGGATACCGCGCCTGCGCACTACGCCGGGGTCCTGCTGGCCGGCCGCGGGGGACGTCGCGCCTGCGCACCACGCGACGCCCTGGGCGGGGGCTGAGTGGGGGCGCCGCGCCTGCGCGAAGCGGACCTGCGGACGGTGGCGCTGGGGGCGACACCGCGGTCCCGCTTTCTCCGACTGAGGTAGGGCGGGCCCTGTTCTGGGGAGGTGTCGGGCACCAACATTTTTAAAGCCTCGTGGGTGGTTCTCCCGGATCGCCCAGACCGAGAGGGCCTAAACGTCCAGACCGCAGGGAATGGGGTCGGAGGGGCGGCGCTTGTTCGCGGAGTTGGGCGGGAGCTGCCTTGGGCCTCCGGCCTCTAGTGAGCGGGAGTGACCCTCGGCCTCCGGCCTGCGAGGGTGGGAGTCTCCCTCATTCATGTCCCCAGCCTCTGGCTTCCGGCAAATTTTAAAATTTTTCGTAGAGGCGGGATCTTGCTTTGTTGCCGGGTCTCGAACTCTTGGCCTCAAGCGATTCTCCCTCCTCTGCCTCCCAACGTGCGGGGATTACGGGCGGAGCCACAGCGCACGGCCTGGGTTAGCTTTGAAAGCTGCGATCCCTTTGGCTTATACGACTCTCTGCCAGCTTACCCTGATTGTGCTTCTGGTTCAGACAGTGTTTTAATTTTTCTAGTGTGTCGTTTTGTAAAATACCTGAGATCTTTTTGTGGAATGAAGTGGCATGAAAATTAAACCAGTAATCAGCAGTAATTCTGTTTCCTGCCTTTTCACTTTAAATTATTAAAATCTTCCATTGTACATAATTTTTTTTAACTGTGTTGAGTTATTTTAGTAAATTCGCAATGATTCAGTCCCATTTTGTTGATATTTGGGTTTCCCATTTTTGCTGCTAATAAATAACACCATAAAGAACATATCTGTGACCATAACTTTATCTTTAGGATTATTTCCTTAGATGCATGCCCCAGATGTGGCATTTATTGGCTTGCAGTTAATAAACATAATGCCTCCTAGACATTTTTTTGAAAGTTATGCAGTTTTGGTCCTAGGTTAGTTATCTGTTTTTTTGTTTTGTTTTGTTTTGTTTGAGATGGAGTTTAGCTCTTGTTGCAAGGCTGAAGTGCAGTGGCATGATCTTGTGTCACCACAACCTCCACCTCCAGGGTTCAAGAGATTCTCCTGCCTCAGCCTCCCAAGTAGCTGGAACTACAGGTGCCCACCATCATGCCCAGCTAATTTTTGTTTTTTTAGTAGAGATGGGGTTTTACCATATTGGCCAGGATGGTTTCAAACTCCTGACCTCAGGTGATCCACCTGCCTTGGCCTCCCAAAGTGCTGGGATTACAGGCGAGAGCCACCTCGCCAGCCTTAATTTTTTAATTCTATGATTACCACAATCCCTTAGTAGCTCCAACACATATTTTTGTCATATCTTTATTGTGTATTATAATTTTCTGTCTTTAGGTGTTAAACAAGTATTTGTTGAAAATCAGATGAAAAGTTTTCAGAAATTGGATTGGATTTCTTGTTTCTTATACATCCCTTGATTAAGTATTTTGTAATCGTGTGTATTTGTGGAGGTCACATGTAAACAAAGTGACTCCTTTGTGAAAATGTGCAACCTCGTGTAGGTGCACAGTAAACTGTGAATTCATATAAACCCAGACTAGCTATAGAGGGTGCATGCTGAGCCCGAAGCAGGCAGCTCTGTAATCTCTGCATTTATTACCACCACAGGAGGCCTGAGCAGCTTCCAGCCCTGTTCATACCTTCCCCGTCACATGACCCCTCCCTGCCTTCCTCACAGTCTTCCTTCTGATCAGAAGACCCTTTCCTTCTATCTCTGCCTGTTATAATGCTGCTCACTCTTCAAACGCTAGCTCATGTGAAAGTGTCAGTGTGAGCCTACTTTTATTGAGTTGCTTCTGTATCTTTCATACAACTCTGTTAGGGTTCTCCAGAGAGACAACCAGTAGAGGGGAGCGATGGAAGGAATTGGTTTAAAGGTTCAAATGCTAATCTCATCCAGAAACACCCTTGCAGACACACCCAGAAATAATGCTAAAGCATGTATCTGGGCACCCCTTGGCACAGTCAAGTTGACACACAAAATTAACCATCACAGCAGCCATACATTTAAACGTATCTGTAGCAGAGAACACACCTCATTCTGCCTGCGTTTCAGTGGCTGAGACATGTCTGCTTTCTCCACTTTCCCCGACCAGGTTGTGAGTTTCCTACGTCTAAGGTCTTGTGTTTTTCTTCTTTGAATCCCACAGGGCTCAGTGCTGTGCAGCACACAGTTAAAACTGAAGACATTTTCTTGAATAAAAGTAGTTAACGTTCTTATTCTTTACTTCAAGGTATATCTCCATGAATAACCTAAATGATCCCCCAAATTGGAATATCCGGCCTAATTCCAGGGCGGATGGTGGTGATGGAAGCAGATGGAATTATGCCCTATTGGTTCCAATGCTGGGACTGGCTGCTTTTCGTAAGTCATGGTTTTCTTAAAATTCATGTTTTCTAAGCTGTGAGTGTGGAGCCCAGTGAGGGAGGCAGCATGGTGTGGGAGCCTGAAGGCCGTGACTTTGGGACCTTCCAGGGGCAGCCGTGTTTTATCCCATGCAGTGAACTGTGGGCAAATTACTTAACTCTGAGCCTCCGTTTTCCTGTTCATGGAGATGGATAATCATACTTCACCTCAGCACTCTGCGGGGATTAAGTAAGCCAGGCGTTTAGAAGTGTTTTGTTTGGGGTAGGTTTTAATAGCTGTTAGTTCCCTCTCAAGGCTTTGCTGCTCTCCAGTGGGAGGATGAGGGGTGGGGGGGGTCCCTTGTTTCATAAGGACTGATGGGGGGAAAAAACGGGTGTAAAGGAAACCAGTGGGCTGGGCATGGTGGCTCACACCTCTAATATCGGTACTCTGTGAGGCCCAGGTGGGCAGATCGCCTGACCAGCCCGAGCAACATAGCAAAACCCTATCTCTACCAAAAAAAAAAAAAAAAAAAAAAAAAAAAAAAAAAAAAAATTAGTGGCCCACAACTGTAGTCTCAGCTACTCAGGAAGCTGAGGTGAGATCACTTGAGTCTGGGGGTCGAGGATGCAGTGAGTGAAGATCGTACCACTTGCCCTCCAGCCTGGGCAGCAGGGTTAAAAAACAAAACAGTTTTGGAAAACCAGTGATGTTTAATGTTCAGGAAGTCAATCTTGGAAGGCGTCATCTGTGAAATCTCTGCCTCGCCTGGCCAGAAATTCTCTCTAGTTTGGATTGACTTGGTGTCACTTTGGGGACCTACCAGTCACATGCAGACTTATCATATCCCCAGCACACAATCAATTCACTGATGTAGAGGAGTGAGTTTGTGCTTCTCATTCCCTGGTTCTCGGCTGGCACTTCGGAGCGTGAGAAACTGAGTCATTGAATGGGAGAAAGGCAAACCTGTCCTCTAGCTGTAGTGGTGTGTTTTCTGTAGTGGCCTTGTATCTGCTTTGATGTCGCAGGTCTCAAGTTTTGCTGTAGAGGAAATGGAGGCTGGTAAGAGCAGGTGGTTTTTGATTCAGTGGTCTGCACAGTGCCCGCTTCGTGGTGAAGGACGAGGCTGGTCCACATACAGCCCTAAGGGGCTGCCACCTAAAAAGCTCACCTGCTTACAGGCTTGGAAAAAAACACTTAGCACTTGGCGAGGCTGCTGTTGCCTGTGGCTAGGGTGAGTGGATTGGAAGCCTTAAAATTACTCTTACTAATGTAATAGTTAATTGTCTTTGAGGCTGGGAGAGGCCCTGAAGTGACTCATTTTCCAAGTGGTTTTCAGACTCATCTCCAGCTTTTATAACCTTTCATGGTAACTTTCACTTTTGGAATAATTCTTGCCTTCCCTTCTTGGACTTTTGAAATGATGCTTTTTGTCCCTGAAAAGGGTTAAAGAATATTTCATTTTTCTTCTTGTTTTTTTGCTGAGGTCGTGTGGTCAGAGGTAACTGTTAACTTGGCTTTATGATGCTTTTTGTCCCTGAAAAGGGTTAAAGAATATTTCATTTTTCGGCCGGGCGCGGTGGCTCAAGCCTGTAATCCCAGCACTTTGGGAGGCCGAGGCGGGTGGATCACGAGGTCAACAGATCGAGACCATCCTGGTCAACATGGTGAAACCCCGTCTCTACTAAAAATACCAAAAATTAGCTGGGCATGGTGGCGCGTGCCTGTAATCCCAGCTACTCAGGAGGCTGAGGCAGGAGAATTGCTTGAACCCAGGAGGTGGAGGTTGCGGTGAGCCGAGATCGTGCCATTGCACTCCAGCCTGGGTAACAAGAGCGAAACTCCACCTCAAAAAAAAAAAAAAAAAAAAAAAAAAAAAAAAAAAAAAAAAAAAGAATATTTCATTTTTCTTCTTGTTTTTTTGCTGAGGTCGTGTGGTCAGAGGTAACTGTTAACTTGGCTTTTTTAGGAGGATTCTCTAAAGGTGTGATGTGTTTGAGGTTCTGTTTCACACAGGAGCGTTGACCAGCCCCAGTGAAGTGTAGAAGAGGAAGACAGATGAACACTTGATAAACACTGTTGAATGATTTATTGATGAGAGGCTAGTTTTGTCCTGATCGCCTACTTCATTTGCTAGTTTTTACTTAACATAACGTAGGAATGTGTATAATTGTGCTTTCAGGCAAGAGCAGTCTGGAGAAATTCTTACCGTGAGTAAGAGTACTCAGCGTCTCAGCGCTCCAGTGGGCTTCTCTCCCTTCACACCCCTCTGCCATTCTGCTTTCCCCTTTTTCTCGGTCTTCCTGATTCCCCTTCCCCATCTCCTCTCTCCAGGCTTTCTCCCTCTAGCGTTCCTGTACCTCCTGTTTCCTCCCCTGACCTAGAAAACACATCGTCCTAGAGCTGAAAGGGACTGGTTGAGTTCACTGGGTCCAACTCAGTTTATTTTAATTAAACATTTTATTTTGGGGTCATTGTAAATCACATGGAGTTATAATCAGTAATACCGAGAGTCCATGTACCCTCTACCCAGCTTTCCCCAATGGAAACATCTGCAGAACAACAGTGCAGTGTCACAGTCAAGACATCCGCCAGGAGTCAGTCCAGGTACAGCAGTCCGGGGCCCCTCATGCTGCCCGTGGGTACCCCACCTTCCTCCACAACTCCCGGCAGCCGCTGATCTGTTCCTCGTCTCCAGACTTGTCATTTCAAGAGTGTTATATAAATGCACTCAGATGGTGTGTAACCTTCCGGCTTGGCTTTTTTTCACTCAGCATAATCCCGAGATCCATGCAGATTGTTGCTGTATCAGTAGTTCCTCGGTATTTTCGTTGCTGAGTCATGTTTGGTGACATGGACGTGTCATAGTGTGTCTCTCCACTGAAAGACATCTGGATCATTTCGGGTTCTCAGCTATTACGAATAAAGCTGTCATAAACATTCTTGTGCAGGGTGTTGTGTAGATGTTAAGTTTTCATTTCTCTGGGATAAATGGCCAGAAGTGCAATTACTGGGTTTTATGGTAGTTGCATGTTTATTTTTTTAAGAAAGGGCCAAATATTTTCCCAAGTGGCGGCACCATTGTAGGTTCTCCCCAGCAACACATGAGTGGATCAGTTTCTCCACCTCCTGGTCAGCATTTGGTGTTTCTCTGCTGTCTTGTCCAGCCCGTAGTGATGGGAGTGTGGTGCTCACACTGCTGTCCTGTCCGGCCCGTAGTGATGGGAGTGCGGTGCTCACACTGCTGTCCTGTCCGGCCCGTAGTGATGGGAGTGCGGTGCTCACACTGCTGTCCTGTCCGGCCCGTAGTGATGGGAGTGCGGTGCTCACACTGCTGTCCTGTCCGGCCCGTAGTGATGGGAGTGCGGTGCTCACACTGCTGTCCTGTCCGGCCCGTAGTGATGGGAGTGCGGTGCTCACACTGCTGTCCTGTCCGGCCCGTAGTGATGGGAGTGCGGTGCTCACACTGCTGTCCTGTCCGACCCGTAGTGATGGGAGTGTGGTGCTCACACTGCTGTCCTGTCCGGCCCGTAGTGATGGGAGTGCGGTGCTCACACTGCTGTCCTGTCCGGCCCGTAGTGATGGGAGTGCGGTGCTCACACTGCTGTCCTGTCCGGCCCGTAGTGATGGGAGTGCGGTGCTCACACTGCTGTCCTGTCCGGCCTGTAGTGATGGGAGTGCGGTGCTCACACTGCTGTCCTGTCCGGCCTGTAGTGATGGGAGTGCGGTGCTCACACTGCTGTCCTGTCCGGCCCGTAGTGATGGGAGTGCGGTGCTCACACTGCTGTCCTGTCCAGCCTGTCCCGATGGGAGTGTGGTGCTCACGTCTGTCTTGGTTCTACTGTGCGGTGTTGAGCATCTTATCGTGGCTCTAGTGAGCGATGTCATGCATCTCTTCACCTGCTCACTGCCATCAGTGTATCCTGAAGAAACGAGTGTTCTTATCTTTCAGCCTTTTTCTAATAGGACTGCTTGTTTTCCAACATTGAGTTTTGAGAGTTGTTAACATGTCTTAGATGCTGGTGCTTAGTTGGGTGTAACCCCTCCCAGTCGGTAGCCCATCTTTTCATTCTCTTCATAGGGGCATTTGCAGTGTCAGCTGTAATGTTACTGAAATGCAGCTTACCGTTTCCTTTTATGAACCATGCTTTTCGTGGAGGTCTGAGAACTCTGCCTAGCCCTAGATCCTGAAGGCTTTTCCCCTAAAGTTTTAGTTTTCCATTTAAGCCCTTCCTATTTGAGTTAATTGTATTATAAGGGATAAGACGTCTTTCTAACCTGTTTGCCTTTGATTTCTTTGTCTTGCCTTCCGGCACTGGCTGGAGCTTCTGGGACTCTGTTGGACGGTCCCTGAGCTGAGAGAGGACGCCCTTGGCCTCCCCCAGCTGAGCACAGTGTCAGCCGCAGGTTTTCCACAGAGGCACCTTAGCAAGTCAGGGAAGCTCCCGGTATTCCTGGTTTTCATGAATAGTGTTGAATTTGATCCATTTCTTTTGTTTTAATTGATGTGATCATGTGATCTTTCTTCATCAGCTTAGTCATGTGTTAGATTACATTGATTTTTGAATATTGAGGCAGGCTTTTGTCTCTGGAGCATCCTCACGTGCTCACGCTAGAATCGTGTCTGCGGCGCGGCCCTCACGGATTTTGTTTCTGTGTTCGTGAGGGGAGTCCCGAGCCTCGGCCTGGGGCTCGCTACTCTCACTCCTCCATGTCCATTCTGTCATTCTGGCTTCTCTTCCAGTTGTTACGTTTTTCAGTTCTGGAATTTTCATTTGGCTCTTTATGTCTTCTATTTATTTATTTAGAGATGGCATCTTACTGTGTCGACAGGCTGGAGTGCAGTGGCTCGATCTCGGTTCACTGCAACCTCTGCCTCCGGGGTTCAAGTGATGCTTCTGCCTCAGCCTCCAGGAGCCAGGCCGGTTTGCCTTCTCTCCACCTTTCAGAGTCATCTCGCTTTATAGATGACGTCCAGGATTGTTAGTGTACTTAGCAAGAAGGATAGGGTGTCTGCCCATCTTCCTAAAAGCAGCAGTCCCAACTGAAACTCAGGCTTTGAGAAGTTGCCTGTGCCCAAAGTAACGAGACATCTGTCAGACTCGGAATTAAGGTTTTCCTGATACCCAGCCTGTCGTGCCACACTTTCCTCTGCAAAATTGGCTGTAGCCTCCCCTGCTTGGCTCCCCAGCCAGCCAAAAACTTCCCAATAAGCACAGCCCGTATGGTGTGGTCTGATGTCTAACTGTATGTCATTGTCTGTATGAGTTTTCCAGTTCTTTTATGTGTCAGGGACGTGACTTGACTGAGATTGCACCCAGATTGTATCAGGGAGCGGCCCTCTGCCTCCCCTTGGTTCTGCCCACCCTCCCAGCCCCACCCCTCCCAGCGCCACCTCCAGACCTCCACACCTGCTGGATGCTCCTAAATCAGGTTATTCCTTTGACTCCTCATGGCTGCAGGGCACATCCTATGCTCCTTGTCTGGGTCTATTGGGGACCCCTCTCATTTGGCACCTGAGACTTTCCAGAGCCAGGTCCCGCTTCTCCTTGACATAAGCCCCATCCCCAGAACATATGTCCCCAGAACATACGGCGCCTGGAAGCTCTTGCCCTCCGATGCCCTCTCCTGCCCTGCTCATTTGACTTGAGGTGACTTTTCCTTGCAGCTCCTGCTCAGCCTTCCAGAGTTTGTTCATTCACCTCTTTATGTAGCCTTCCTGGACTTCACCAAAAGCAGATGAGCCTTCCCTTCTCTCTCCTAACTCACCTTTGCAAACCCCTCAGTGCTTATCAAGTGACGTTGTGACTGCCTCTTTCCTGGTCAGGCCCCTGCCTGTGAGCTCTTGTCAGCGGGAGAAGACAAGGATGACGTGAGTTTGGGTTGTCATCTGAAGCAGGACCAGCAGCTCTTTTTGGTTGAGGAAGGATGAGTTTGGTCTTGTGCTTGTGCAGTGAGGCGGCAACAGCGTACCCAAGGGAGACCGGCTTTCAGGCGAAGGGAAGTCTTGCTATCATGGAATTGCTTCCACAAAGGTGATCGTTAATGACCTGCGAAAAAAGAACTGAATGGCAAAGACACCACCGGGGTTGGGGGAAGCAGCAAAAGGAGGGAGAGAACCATTGCAGTTGATGGAAACTCCAGGTGTTCTAGAAGGGGCTGCAGATGAGGGAGTTCCACAGAGTGGGGCGTGGGGCGTGGGGTGCAGGGTAGACGCGCCTGAGGGAACCCAGACTGCTGCTCTCTGTGGCTTCTGGGGCGTTGGGCTTTGAAAATTTGCCGAACAAATCTGTTTTCCAGGGGACTCAAATCTGTGCTGCCCTTAGAATGTACAAGCAGAACACATCGTTATTTTGGAAAACTAAGACTTAGCATGTAGTTGCTCCAACGTTCGTTGAATTGTAGAGCAAAAGCATTGGTTCGGGATGTGGATGAAGTATTGTCACACTGAAACACAGCCGGCTGTTACTCGCGGGGTGGGGAAGAGTGCTGCCTGCATCCGGGGCCAGGTGCCTGCTGGCCGGCAGGCTTTGTGGGTCGTCGGGTCTTAGAGGCACTGGCTTTCTCTGCACGCAGCGCAGCCCTGCTGCTCCTCGGTGTGGGGCAGAGCCAGGCAGTGCCCACTCCAGCCTCCCAGCAGTCCCTGTCCTGTTTTTGTGAGATTCCAGCAGTCTCCAGTTGGAGGAAAGAAGCCCACCCTGTCTTGAGGCTGAACTTCTTCACCCACTTTTTTTTTTTGTGCTCTTATCAAAACATAAGCAGTGTCTCCCACTCAGGCCGTTTACTGGTCACCAGCAAGCAAAGCTGTATACAGCTTCTTCAAGAACCTGGCCAATGGTAGTTAAAGCCGACCCAGATACGTCAAACTTTGCCAATTGTACAGGAACCGGGGTAGCAAATGTGGAGGGTCTGAGAGGAGAAAAAAGCAGTGGCAGATCTTCTTAGAAGAAGGAAAGGGCTGGGGTTAGGGTCTTCTGGTCACCCAGCCCTTACCTGATTTTAAGGTAAGAACTTTGCCTGTTACACATTTTTATATAAAAGTGATCTTCTTGGTATGGCTGAGGTCTTAAGCTTTTATTGAAATGCTGTCTTAGCTGCCTTCTGATTTAAGTGAAGATTATAGAACATCAGCCCTAACTTTTTCATTATGTGTCTTCTTCTCCAATTCGTTCATGTCAGGTTGGATTTGGTCTAGGGAGTCCCAGAAAGAAATAGAAAAAGAGAGAGAAGCTTCCCGTCAGAGAACTACTGCTTTCCAACGGGATCTGGAAGCCAGGTACCATGCCGTGATCTCAGAAAATCGGCGTGCCGTTGCTCAGCTGTCTTTAGAACTTGAAAAGGAACAAAACAGAACGGCGAGTTATCGAGAAGCCCTTATCTCTCAGGGACGCAAGTTGGTAGAAGAAAAGAAGCTTCTGGAAGAGGAACGGGCTCAGATAATGCAAGAAAAAAGACAGGTGCAGCCTTTGAGAAGTACGTATTTGAGCTGCCTCCAAAAGGAAGAGAACTGGCAGAGGAGAGCCGGGCTTTTGCTGAAGGAGTTTGAGGCTGTTCTCACAGAAAGACAGAATATCTACTGCAGTCTGTTTCTTCCTCGCAGCAAGCGGCTGGAGCTGGAGAAGAGCTTACTGGTGCGAGCGTCCGTCGACCCCGTCGCTGCTGAGCTGGAGATGGGAGCCGGTCTCACCGACATATTTCAGCACGATACGTACTGTGGTGATGTGTGGAATACCAACAAACGCCGGAATGGCAGACTCATGTGGCTCTATCTCAAATACTGGGAACTAGCTGTTGAACTGAAAAAGTTCAAGAGGGTAGAGAAAGCCATCCTCGAAAAGTAAGACAAGAATGAAATAAAACTGCTTTTAGTGACTTGAGGCCAGGCAGTCAGGTACCTCTGGGTCTCTGTCGTCTTCCGTCCCCTCTGCCCGGGTTGTGGCCACATCATCACCCTTCGGCAGCGACCTCCACTCCCGCCACCCTCTGAGCAGAAGGGCAGTGAAGCCTCAGAGACAGGGTTTCCTGCTGATGCTTGCACCTGTCGGGGATGCAGTTTACCTGGAGCATTTTTAAGCTGCCAGTATTGTATTAAGCAGAAGTGTCCCCTCGTCTTTTAGCTGCAGGGTAAAAAAAGTCAAATACAATACTGTTCCTTACCACAAGTGATTTTCTGTCTGTTTTATCACTCCTCAAATTATTTACGTTCTCCTCAAATTATTTTTCTCTCTCCCGGATTACATTAAGAATTTGTCAGATAATGTTTAGAACTGCGTAACAGATAATAGAAAGTGGTAATGTTATATTATCAAGGTTTTATAGTTTAAAGATCTCTCTCACCCCATAAAGGGGAAAAAACAGCAAGTGTTTCCTGTATCTAGTTGTTATCTAATGTATGTTTGGAATTTGGCTTGTGTCTGTACTCAGCAAGCAGATATTTGTTAGCAATGGTATTTACTCAGAAATACTTGCCACTATAAGTAATAATGCCACTTTTTATTTGTGTAATTCTTCACTCTTTGCAAAATGTTTTTATATATATTACTGTTTACTGCAGCGACCAGGTGGACAGGCACTTACCACCCATGTCACACCTGGCTGCTGGGAGTCAAGCCCGTGTCCACCTTCACTCATGTGATTCTCATTCTAATCCTATGAAGTAAGAGTTACCATTATTCTTTGCGGGGTTATGTGGCCTGCTGTGAGATCTCCCAGGGCCCAGCACAGCCCAAAGGCAGAGGGTGCGTGGGCGGTGCTCAGAGGAGCCACGTGCTGACGCCTCAGGGCCCACTCCCTGCAGTCATACAGACACGCTTAACTCTGAGAACAAGCCCACTGGAGACTCGGCAGCCAGGGCTTTTACTAAGGGCTGGTCCCATGGCACGCTGCCTGGCCTGTCCAGAAGGAGACTGGGTTTGGTGTGCTCTGTACCGTTGGCACAAGCCCTGTGGGCACAGAGCCACCCTTAAATAACGGTGCTGGGAGCTCTCCCAGAATTCGAGTTCCCAGATGTCGGTCCAGGGCCCGCCTTGCACACAGTCCTTGGAAGGACACCACCTTGGGCCTGCTGTGTGAATTTGTCCCGATGCACCTCACTTTACAGAGGTGTGGAAGAGCTAACCCGCCCGAGCCCATGCAGGGAACAGCATGGGAGCCGGTCTGCGCCCAGGCACCTTTTCTCCAGGACCGCTGGTAACCTGTGTGCAGTTATTTGATGGCGAGTGGCCTGGCAGGGGCAGGGGCAGGGGCAGGGGCAGGGTTGTCCATGCACTTTCAAGTGCCGTGTTCTCCCTGCCTGCCTGTCCTACAGGAATAGGACAAACTGTTAAAAACCCTAAACTCATAGAACACGCGGCAGTGTGACAGCCGCAGTTCATGGAGCGCGTGATGAACCCTGAGCCGTACACACTTTACACTCCTGCGTTGTTTGAAATCCTGGGAACCAACCCCTTGAGCACTGAGGAGGTGGGCTCGGTGCCGGCATGCGCTGCCTGCCACAGACACAGGCCTTCCACCAGGCTCTGCTCGGCGCCCACGCCCCGCTAAGGCTGCTCAGATGCTCTGCTGCCCTGTCTTCTTGTCTTCTGCTCTGCCACCATCACTTTATCTGAGAAAAAGTCGTTTTTATTTATTTATTTTTTTTTAGAGGGAATCTCTATTCCCCAGGCTGGAGTGCAGTGGCGTGATCTCGGCTCACTGCAGCCTCTGCCTCCTGAGTTCGAGCAATTTTCCTGCCTCAGCCTCCTGAGTAGCTGGGATCACAGGCACCCCCAACACACCCGGCTAATTTTTGTATTTTTAGTAGAGACGAGGTTTCACCATGTTGGCCAGGCTGGTCTCAAACTCCTGACCTCAGGTGATCCTCCCCTCTTGGCCTCCCAAAGTGCTGGGATTATAGGCATGAGCCACTGCACCCGGCGCTCAAGTCAGTTTTTAGGTAAATCTGGACGAGACTCTTCCTCTCGTTTGTACTTCCTGGTGTGTCAGACGCTGCCTAAAGAGCAGTGCAGGCTCCACTCCCGCGGCAGTGTGGTGTGCTGTGTGTCCCTGCGTGAAACACTCCGTGTTTGCCTTTGAATAAAGAAAATACAGTAACTACTCTGTGGTGAATGATAGTCGAGGTGAATTGTTCACTGTTACCCTGTTTCTAATGTCCAGCATGCTCACAGCCTAGCTTCCTTCTACAGCGAGATAAATATGTTCAGAGCCTTCAAGCCAGTGTGGACACGACCCAGTCCTGCAGAGTTAGGAAGACAAGGTTTTTGTTTTTTTTTTTTTTGAGACAGAGTCTCCTGTTCCCAGGCTGGAGTGCAGTGGCACAATCTCAGCTCACTGCAGTATCTGCCTCGAGGGTTCAAGTGATTATCCTGCCTCAGCCTCCCCATAGCTAGGACTACAGGCTCCTCCCACCATGCCCGGCTAATTTTTGTATATTCAGTTGAGACCATGTTTAGTTTCGCCATGTTGGCCAGGCTGGTCTCCAACTCCTGACCTCAGGTGATCCACCTGCCTTGGCCTCCCAAAGTGCTGGGATTACAGGCATGAGCCGCCATGCCCAGCCGGAAGACGATCTTTCTATGGGGTTGATATTAGTTGGTGTTTGTGTGGCACGGCTGCCTTCTGTCAGCAAGTTTGGGTGTTGATGTGATGCCACCATCTTGAAATGGATTGTGTTAGGTGTGGAATATTTACACAGTGCTGTCCCACTTGATAACTGCACGGATGTGCCGAAAGATACCTGGATAAGCTGGGCACAAAGCAGAATCGGCAGAGGGAGAGGGTGCGTGTGACGCTCCAGTGGAATGTTCTTCACCCAAAATGGTTTAAAGTTACAAAAAAGATGGTGCAGGTTGGTGTGTGCAGAACTTGTAGTGACATCAGGGTAAAGGATTATTTTTCCTGCTGCTTTCTTGGACGTCACAGGAACTGTAACACCTTGAGCCGGCAAAGCAGGGAGGACCCTTTGGGGTAACCAGCGGAGCTCCAGGAGGTCCTGGGTAGAAGCAGATCCAGGCTCCTAGAGAAGAGGAGGGCTTGCTGCAGTGCGGGGGAGGCGGGCACTGTAATCCTTGTTTATAGTGAATATTGTATATGAGGTTGCAGTGGCTTAAGAAGGAAGGACTTGCGGGGAGGCATTGAGATTGCAGAGCCCGGATGCAGACTTCTTGACTTTGGAATAAAGTTAGAAGGCCTCACGGTTGACCTGGACATTCTGAAAATGAACGAGAGGCAGCACTTCTCTTCGTGAGTCTGGTCAGCTCGCTGGTAGATGTACTTTTTCCTTCTCTGTTAACATTCATGGATAAGGATCCATAATTCCCATAAATTTCATACGTGTGCAGATGTGTATGTATGTGTGAACTGGCATGTTGATTTCATAAGGGCAAAATGGGCAAACCTTGCAGCAGTGATGGGTGTTTTGATGAAAAAACATCACCAGAAACCTATGTGTTTGTTAAAAGAGAAGTTATGTCTAATTAGAATGTGTAACTGACGAGTTCTCTGTTGGATCGTTTAAAAAGTGATTGCTTCATAGTGTGCTAAGATCATGTTTTTCAGGACGAGAGAAAATGCTTTCAAATCACTTTCACTTATTAGATTTGCTACATAAAAGCAAAACCGTGACATTGCAGAGGCCGAACTGCAGTGTGTGCAGCCAGCAGCTGCAGTTGCTTCCTCCTGGAGGCGCGTTGTCCCGCCAGCAGGACGACCACCCATGCGGTGTTGGGAGGAGCCCTAGACGCCGTGCAGCCTGCTGTGTAGACAGCGCTGGGCTTGCTCCACCTGTCTTGACGTGTGTGTGACTGCGCTGGGTTTTTATACGTTGAGGCTGAAAGGGCTCCTCTCTTTATGCTGGGTTTGACAAAACAGTTGCTGCATTTCTCTGTTAATTTAAGATTCTGGTTGCAAGTGACAGAGGTGGATTCATGCCAGCCTAGAAGGTTAAACAGGGATTTAAGGCTGTCTCGTGAGACTTGAGGGCAGGAATGGAGACCACAAGTCAGATGTCAGAGAAGACGACAGCTGCAAACAGGGACTGTCGGGCCTCGGAGTACTTGTCACTGTGACATCTCTCTGCATAGCCTCACCAGGCCCCAGTCCAGCTCCTCTGGGCACATGGTGGGACATGGTTCCCACAGCTCCTGAGCCTGCACCCTGCCTGTCCTTCTCCAGCGGGCAGCCAAGTTAGGGAAGCACTGGGCTCCACCAGGCTGGGCGTTCTGAAGGAGTGGGAACAGTGAAGACCGGGGTTGCTGAGCGTGTGCCTTTTGCCAGCTTCATGGGAAATCTTGAGAAAACAAAGGGCTTCAGTGAACCAACCATCAGCTCCAGGCACGCGGTGGGAGCGGGAGGGCTTCTGCAGCAGCTTCGCAGGGCTCTCATCTGCTGCGGACCCCTGACAGGCTGAGGGTCTCGCCGTCGGGTAGCAGCGCTGTGGCGCTGGGCTCACAGGCCAGGTGCGCCTTGGGAGCTGCTGCCGCCGCCTGGATGTTCACTGGGTGAGCTCCAGATTCAAGGCAACCCCACCCCACGGAGAAAGCAGACCTCCCTCACCTGGGAATTGGCAGAGACCTCAGGCAGTGCCCCACCTCTCATGACCTGCTTGTCCAGGTGGAGGAGTCAAGTCCTGCCCCAGGAGCAGGTACAGGGCCTGCCCTGGGTGCCGGGAGTCAGGTGAGGAGGAGGAAGGAGTCATGTAGACAGGCACTGGGCATAAAGTGGCACATCGGGGCACTCAGATGGCTCTGCTCAGTGTTTAGCAAGGACACCGGGACTGGGCAATCCCTGCTGGGAGGGCTGCTCCAAGCTGGTTGGTGGCTGACAGGCAGGGAGGAGGTGCTGGGGCCTCCTGGGAGGTGGGGCTGCAGGGGCCCCGCGCCGCAGCTCTGAGGCAGCTGTTCCTAACGGGCCAGGGCTGGGTGCCAGAGAATGGGATCTGGGCTGAGGGGCTCTGGACTGGCAGAGATGGGGGGTGGGGTGACAGGCATGGGGATGGGGAGTCAAGCATGGTGTCCCCACCCACGGGGCTGTGTGGGGCCGATGGATAGCGGGACTCCTGGATGCAGCGGATGGCAGCTGATGGAGCCCTTCTCAACTCCAAAGAGGGAGAGCAGGACAGCGCTGGTGGATGAGTGCAGCTCTGATGTTCAGGGCCCTTGGCTATGTCCACCAATCTCTCCTTGGCCTCTGAGAATATCAGCATTTCCTGACCTGGGGAACAAGTTGTTAAGGCAGGAAGGACAGAAGCCCCTAAAAGGGCCCCTACTCCTTGCCAGGATGGTGGACAGGAAGCAGTGCCGTGCTCTGAAGGAACTGCACTCACCCAATGCACTGTGGAAGACCCAAGGGAGGCAGACGGTGGCTCCAGATGGCAGCCCCCATGGGGACCCTGCTCACTTCACCCATTGGCCCTGGAAGGCCTGGGTGGGCCTGGGCAGGTGAACCCTGAGGCTCCACCAGGAGCAGCCCCAGCCTGGGTGGGCCTGGGCAGGTGAACCCTGAGGCTCCACCAGGAGCAGCCCCAGCCGCAGCTGGATGTGCGCTGCGTTGGATCAGCACGTTCATCTTGATTCTCACCAGCTTGCCTTGTGTGGGAGGCCGTGTTTTCTGTGGTAGAGAAGTGCTCTCCCTGAAAACCCAGCAGATGTGTTCCTGGGCCCAGCAGATCCTGGATGTGTGGCCGCAGGCGCTGTGCAACCCAGGACTGGAGACAAAATTGGGCAGGGACAAAGGCCCTGCAGATGCTGACAGCCGTGAGGGCGGGGCGGATGGGCTCAGCGGGAGTCCTGCACGGGATGATCGAGGGAGGCGTTGAGCCCACCCGCGCTGCTCCCCAGTCTCCACTGGCCTTATCAGAATGGGCTGTTCCTTGGGAAGCCCCGGGTATCTGTGGAGCTGCAGATGTTGGGAGCTTGTGCCCTCAGCGCCGCCCACTGACACCAGCAGGCACCTGTGTGCCCCGCCCAATCCCAGACCTCAGGACACCCAGCACCTGGGCCCTGCTCCACTGCCACAGGCCTTAGGGTTGGTCATGATGCCGTCCAGAGGCTGAGTCTTACCATAAAAATTCAGACAGTGCAGTGGCAGCCACTCTGTGCTTTAGAGTTAGAAGTAGGTCATTAAAAATAGTGGCCCAACCCCATCCCCGCCCCTTTCCAAGAGCCGGCCGCTCAATCAAGCTCCCATCCCTGGACCAGGCTCCAGTAAGGCACGGCCTGCCATGAGCAGAGAGCACTTGGCTGGTTGCAGAGCAGGCAGAGATGGATGTGGGGAGGTGGAAGTCACTATATCTGTCCACTAGGCAGGGGGCCATCCATTCCTGAGACACCCCCGGGAGGCAGGTCATGTACAGCACTCATGCTGGGGACCCAAGCCCTAGGCAGACCCCCACCCTGTGCAGAGAAGGGCCTGGACAGAGGACAAAGGGGATGGAGACACAGCTGGGTGGGGGTGACATGGGGGCAGCTGGGGTGGGGACACCTGGGGTGGGGTGACCTGGGGACACCTGGAGAGGGGGTGAAATGGGGTAGCTGGGGTGGGGACACACCTGGGGAGGTGGTGACACAGGGGCCTCAGGTGAAGACACCTGAAGAGGGGGCGACAGGAGCCCCTGGGATGGGGACACACCTGGGGAGGCAGTGACGGGAGCTCCTGGGGTGGGGATACACCTGGGGAGGGGGTGACGGGTGGGCTCAGGGGTGGGGACACACCCATGGCATGGGCTGGCATGGGGTGTGACCTTTGAGCAGAGCAGTGGGCACACAGTGACTCAAGATCCCTGGTCTGGGGTCCGAGGGGGACTTAGCCACACCAAGCACTCGCCGCTCTGAGCTGCACTGATAGAGGCGTCGTAAAACACACTTCTGCTTTATTTGCATGTAGTCACTCTAGTACTCAGCTATTTCTTTGCACAGTCATTCTTGGTGGACGCCAAGTCCAAATGTGTCTTAGGTGGCTGTCAGCCTCTCCAGGGGCTGGCCAAGTGCTAGGCCTCAAACACCTAGAATAACTCCCGTCAGTCTGAGCATCGAGCCCCACGGCTCACATCAAAGGCTGGTGAGGAGCAGGGGAGGGCGGTGGGGTGGAGGCCTCCCCACAGCCCTGAACGCCCAGGTCCAGGCGGCTCCTCAGCAGACACCTGTGCTCACACACTCGATGCTCCTCACGGTTCTGGGGGCTGCACAAAGCGAGAAGAAAAGCCACTAACAGCAACCAAAAGCCCAGCTTCCACGCAGGCTGACCTCATCTGCGGACGGCAGGGCGTGCCCAGCAGCTCGAGGGAGCCCCCCACCAGAAGGAGCATCTGCTCTGCTGCTCATTTGTCTTTCATGGGCTACTTGTTTTATGCAGTTCATGTGATTCGTTCTCTCTGCCCCTCCCTCCCCACTGTGCAGCCATCACATCTGCCCCGGAAGCTTCATCCTGCACCCAGTGCCCACACACTGAGGCCAGGTCGGCTGCTCCCCACACCTCCCAGGCTCCTCTGCCCTTTGCCATGTGGCGTCTGCTGCCACTGACCCTTAGCGATCTTCTCCTGGTGGCCTCCCTGGCTTCCAGGACCCTGCCTGCTGCCACTCAGGGGCCCCGCATGTCCCCTCTCCTGGAAGGCAAGGCTTCCTCTCCTACAGCGCTTAGCAGGCTCGCCTACGATTTTCACTAAGAACTGCTTTGCTGGTGGTGGGGATGAATGCCAGGCCCAAGTCTGGGATCCAGGACTGAAGCCCAGGGCCCCTGCAGAGTGAAACTCAAGCCCTGTGGCTGGTGTGACTTGGGGAATTACTCCACTTGCTTGAGTGCTCTGGAGAAGTTTTCTAGAGCAGTTTTGAAAGCTTGCAGCAAGAAAGCACCAAGCTCGTTGCTTGTTTCATGAATATCTGGGTCGAAACTTCCGAAGAGGGGCGTGGAGACCTGGATGTCCTGTCTGTCGGCCTGCAGCAGCACGGCACGCAGCTCTTCCGCGATCTCATCGTATTTCTGCTGGTCGAACTTGGACATGGCCAGCTCGTCCTGGGGGTAGGCGGTGCCCTCGGGGTAGCAGTCCTTGGGCACTGGGAACTCGATGCAGCGCAGCTCGGGGAGCTCGCTGAGGGCGGTGAAGAGTCGCCGGAGGGCACGGGCCGACAGCGGATTCCCGAGGAGCTTGAGCTGACGCAGCCGGTGGCAGGGACCCAAGCCTAGGATCAGCATGCCCACGTGGCTGTCTGTGATGCCACACTCCTCCAGCACCAGGATCCTCAGCGTCCCGGCAGCCTGGCCAAGCAGCCTGAAAAAGGTCGAGGGGTACAGGCTAACCAGGTTGTGTCCACTGAGGTCCAGCACCTCCAGGTGGGCAGCATGGGCACAGTCTGCCAAGAAGGCCATGTCTGCATGGTTCAGAGCACAGTTGGCGAGGTCCAGCACTCGCAGTGGGGTCTGCAGGGGGCTGCAGGACAGGGGAGAAGGAGCACAGGTGAGAGGAGGGTCCCAAGAAGGAGCTGGGGGCTCAGGCTGTTTGAAGTGCCAGGTGCTGGGCGATTTGTTATCTGCAGTAGACAACTCCCCCCCACCCCCGCCCCCGCCCCCCGCCTGCCTGTGATGGGACTTTTGCTTTGTCTGTTCAGTGATTTGTATATTCTCTTTTGCTAATTGGCATTCTCTCCAAGTCCCTGAGTCACACACGGCTCCCGGTTCTTTTCCGGTGGCTCTGACTCAGTGCGCATAACCCTGGGCAGGGTCGTGGTCCTGCTGCCCTGGCCCCACCTGGAGTGAGAGACCGGGCTCGGTGCGGGCTCATGGCTTTGGATGTGAGCAGGCCCCTGGACCCTCTTCCTGCCTCTGCAGCCACGAGCCCGCCCTCAGTCCCGTCCCTGAGACTCACCCAAGCAGCGTCGGGATCTTCCCTGTCAACGTGGAGAAGGCCACACTGAGCTCCGTGAGCTGCGTCATCTTGCTGAGCTCCCGGGCAATGGAGGCGAGGAGGGGGTCCTGGCCGTCGGGAGTGGAGACGCAGTTGGGGGGTGCATCAAAGGCCTTGGTGGGCAGGGTGAGCGAGGCCAGCCTGGGGAAGCCCACCTGGGCCAGCAGCTGCTGCACGTGGCCGGCGTGCAGCCGCACGTTGTGCACCACCTCCAGCTTGCGCAGGGTGCCGGGCCCGGCCAGATGCAGCACGTGCAGGAGCTGGCCGGGGCTCAGGCTGTCCGCGCGGAAGGAGGGGCAGCGCACGCGCAGAGGGGCCGGGCCCCCCGGCCTGAGGGCCTGCACCACCTCCTCGAAGTTACCGTCAGTGACGAAGAGGTCGGCGAGGACCTCGACGGGGCGCCCGACCGCAAGGGGCTGTGCCTGCAGCTCACAGCAGGTCCTGGCCAGCAGCCGGGTGCGGCCCCACCTGCCCAGCGCACTCCCGCACGGGCAGCGCTGCACCTGCACGTCTCGGAGGCCGGTGAGGTCGGCCACCCGCAGCCGCCGTCCGCGCTGGTCCCGCCGCACGTGGTCCGCGAGGCCGCGCACCAGCGCCTCCAGGCAGGCCCGGCAGGCTCGGTCCCGGAGGTCCCGGGGGTGGTCGGCACTGGGACCCAGCAGCGCTCCCAGCCCGAACTCCTCCAGGGGCCAGCGCCCCAGCACCGCGCGCGTCACCTCCGCCTGCTCCAGCAGGTAGCTGGCTTTGAACAGGAGCGGGTACAGGTTGTGGGCCACGCTGTCCAGGCCCTGCCGGGCCACCTGGGGGTGGGACACCAGGGCTTCCGCCGACATGAAGCGGAGTGACCTCATTGTGCCCACGGCCCGAGACAGGACGGTGCTGGCTCCTCACGGCTTCCAGCCCTGTGCCCTTCAGGCCTATCTTTAGCTGCAGCAGCTGTGAGCCGCCTCCCGGGCCCTGCCGCGGACCCTTGTCATCTGACTGCTATTTTGGTCCCGCGACGCCTGTGTCTGCCCGGCCTCCGGGCACCCTGCCGTTTTGGGGGTTGCTTGCCCGGGCACCCAGCTGTCACAGAAGGGCAGCCCATGCCCACGGCAGGGCTGGGCAGAGAGGCCTGTGCTCCATGCTGCAGAAAGCCAGCCTTGGCAGGCGTTCGTGCTGGGGGCCGTGAGGCCAGCAGGCAGGTCCTGTTCACCTCTGAGCGGGGCTGCTGCCCAGCCCTGGCCCCGCACAGTCAATGGGGCAGAGAACAGGCTGGGCCTGAGCGCCCTCACTTGGTGACGAGTTCCCTTCCCACAGTGGCCTCTGGGGCTGCTCCTACACTTTTTGCCTCGAACCTGGGGTGAGAGATGAGGGGCCAGGAATGGAGCAGCCGCTTCACCCCTTCCCTGTGCCTCTCATTCTCCCCGAGGACACCTCTCCCAGCCACTGGCTCCTACTTTCCACAGGAGCGAGTGGCTGGGAGCGGTGGAGCGTCTCTGATGGGCTTGGATGAGCCCCCAGCTCTCTCTGAGCTGCGGAGTCCTGTCTGCAACCCTGGGACCTGTGTGGCCGGGAATGCTGCAGGTAACGGGACACACCTGTGTGGCGGGCGGTGCCCGATGGTTCTCTCCCGGCGCTGACGGTGTGCATGGCTGCTGGGTGCCTGCACTCGCCTGTCCCAGCAACTCTGCGTCACTACAGGGCACCACGTGTTCATGGGCTTCGGAGGTTCACGGCCGTGAGAGACAGAGGCTGAGGGAGACGAAGAGGCAGAGACTGAGAGAGACAGGCAGACAGAAAGGGAGACAGAGGGAGAGAGACAGACTGAGGGACAGAGACAGAGAGACAGAGACTGAGAGTCAGGGAGACAGAGACAGAGACTAAGAGAGAGACAGAGGCGGCAGTGGGAGAGGGAAGGGGCAGGCTGCCGGGCGAGCCCGGAGGGTCCGCCCATGGGTGCTCCACCAGCCTCCTTGCCTGCCCTCCCAGATTTGTTCCCTGAGCTGAGCAGTGCCGCCCCCTGGGAGGGGACCCCGGTGGAGGGGACTGTGCTTGGTGGCGGCCCCAGGCACTATGTGGCAGGCAGACGAGTGTATGAGGAGGTGGATGGGCCCCAACCCCACCCTTTGGGGTGGCCGCCCTCGCTGGCTGAGGAGGTGGGCCCTGGGGCTCCCCTCATGAGATTCGAGGGAGGCTTCCCCAGACATGACCTGTGTCCAGGACCAAGTAAGAGACTCTCGGGGGACACCGGAGAAAAACATGTGCCACTCATTTTTGTTATTACAGTTTTTTTTTCCCTCTGAGATGGAGTCTTACTTCATCACCCAGGCTGGAATGCAATGGCGCTATCTGGGCTCACTGCACCCTCTGCCTCCCAGGTTTAAGCAATTCTCCTGCCTCAGCCTCCTCAGTAGCTGGGATTACAGGTGCGTGCAACCACACCCAGCTAATTTTTTGTATCTTTAGTAGAAACATGGTTTCACCATACTGGCAAGGCTGGTCTTGAACTCCTGACCTCGTGATCCACCTGCCTTGGCCTCCCAAAGTGCTGGGATTACAGGCATGAGCTACCGCGCCCTGCTTGTTATTAAAGTTTTTAACAAGCCAGTATTGAGACAAAGTAAACACTTTGCAACAACTGCAGGTAACACCATTTCCAAGATACTGTTTAGGTTCTGAAAAGTGGTTTCCAGAACCTTCCTTTTACCTACTCCAGCTCTGTGGGGGGCCCCTGGGTCTCAGAGAGCAGAGGCCATGGCTGGGAAGGTGGGTCAAGGTCTCAGGCCCCGCAGCCTCCCTCTCTCCCTTACTGTTCTTTCTTTTGGAGAGGGGTGGTCCTCTTGGGGTTCCCATTCCAGCAGAACCACCCAGCACAGGTCCCTTCAGCCTCAGGCCCAGCTCTGGCGCCACCGTCCCAACGGGAGACCACAGCTGTGGGATCCCTACTGGAAACGCCACTGGAAATGGGAGGTCCTTCTCAGACTAACTCAAGAGCTGTCTTGCTAACTACACAGGACCTGCTAAAACCAAAATGAGCCAAGATTCCAGTTCTGTGCAGAGATGGCCGGAGCATCCCGCCCACTGGCCTTCACTGGTCTCAGAGGTCATGGGGCACACTGGTCCTAGGATGGCTCAACCTGGCTCTGAGACAGCAGCCATGGGCGGTGGGCATGGGGCTAGGGGGTCAGGGACTGGTGCTCCCGCCTTGGGTCACCCCATGATCTTTGGAGGGTGGGAGAGCTCTGGGCTGCATGAGCATGGGGAGCTGCGGCTGGTGGGCAGGGCTGAGTCCCTTCTGGACCAGGGGTAGAGGAACCATCCAGGAGGGAAGCAAAAGAGGCCAGGCCAGGCCTGGTGGGGGCCACTGCAGGCCCTGAGCTTTGGTGTGGCAGCCCCTGCCTGAGAGCTTCGTTTCCGGGCCTGTGCATAGTGTGGCTCCCCACCACCGGGGCTCTCCCTGGAAGACCCCCCTCCATCACAGCTGTCCAGAGGAAACTGCTGCTACTCACATCGCACAGGCCTCTCCTCAGGACCCTCTGTCCCCTAGGGCTGCGGCCGCACAGGTGTGGCCTCACCCCCAGCGAGGCCTCGGAGACTGACACATGGTGGCCAGGCAGGACGGGGAGCATTGCGGCGCCTGCCTCCGGTACCAAAGCTTGGGGGGCTCCTCTGTGCGGCCACCTCTGCAGGGCGGATCTGCAGCTTAGGGCATCCGGGTCCCAGCCGGATGGGGCATGGGGTGGCTGCAGCGCCACCCAGCAGGTGTCACGGGGGTTCCGTGGGTCACAGGGTTTGCTGCTCCGATGTGGAACAAGAGCGTCTGCCTCGTAGCAGGGGCACGTGTGACACACAGGCTCTCGTGTGACTTCCTCGCAGTGTGGAAAACAGTCTCTGTATGTCACAGGCACACAGAATCCACGTTCATCCATCGTTTTGTAACTGAATTCTGGACCTAGGCCCCAGGTGCTCAGTTCAGGCTCAGGCAAGGTGCTAGGGCAGCTTGGGGATGGTGCTGAGGCATGGGTGAGAGCTGTGGAGCTCACCACCCAGCATGGCTCAGGCAGCTTGGAAGGCACTAGCTGGGCCCAGAGGGTTCTGGGGAGGGCTAGAGCTCACTGCGGGCACCCCAGCCTTGTCCACAGAGTCCCAGGCTGGCTCCTCCTGCGGCTTGGTTTAGAAACCACCTCACTGACCACCAGCCCTGAGCACTAGGGTGGTGGAGTCCTATACCTGCTGAGTCGGGGAGGAAATCACACACCTTCCCGGCTCCCAGCATTAAGATGTGGGCACAGGGGCTCTCCATACCCTCCCTGGTTGGGGGGTCCCAGTGCTGAGGTGGGCAGGGAGGATCCCACACTCTCCCTGGGGAGTCCTGGTGCTGAGGTGTGGGTGGGAGCTGTGGAGCTCACCGCCCAGCATTGCTCGGGCAGCTTGGAAGGGGGCACTGGTGGTCGAGGTGAGGGGGCTGCTGTGGGACTGTGGCCATGAGCCCCTCCCAGGCAGAGAGTGATTCTGGGAGGAGCTGGGTCAGGCTGGGGCTCGGGGCTGTTCCACAACGTGCTCAGCGATGTCTCTGTGCTGGTGTCACTGCAGATAGGGATGCATCGGGGCTGTCCCAATGTCCCCTGTGGGTCCCCCAGCTCCCAGCACCCCCAGCACTGGGTGGAGGTGGTCTCACATGCGGGGGCGTGACCCTGAGGGACATAGTGGCTGCCTCTCTGCTTCTCAGCACCAGCTTCAGCTCATGGCCTGGAACCCTGTGGAGAAACGTTTCTTGTCTAAATGAAACCTTCGTGTCCATTGGTGAAGCTCATGAGGCCTGATTCAGACAGAAGCACCACTCTGCTTAGAAACAAGTATTTCTTTTGGAAATCAGAGCCAAATCCCAGTGTGGAAAGACGGCCGGAGAGAGAGGTGCTCAGGTCCAGCTGGTGTGGACATAACTCAGCGTGGACTTCTACCGCCAGCAGGAAGCCTCCATTTCACACCAGGACTGGCTCCATTTCACGCCGGGACTGGCTCCATTTCACCCTGGGACTGGCTCTGGGACAGTTTGGACATGCAGTGAAACTCAAAAAAACAGAAAACAGCTTATTCTCCGAGAAAACACCAAATGGCAGATGACACCGGTGCAGTGATGGGGCCCAGGGATGGGGAACCACAGTGGCTTCCACGGAGGTTTCAGCAGTGGCATCCACGGCCAGGGTCATGGCCATGCTGAGTCTGAGGCTGCAGAGCTCACAGAGGCAAGGCCAAGGATAAGGAGGGGACGCTCGTCACCAAGCTGGGCTGCGTGGTCAAGGATGAAGATCAAGTCCCTGGAGAGACCTATCTCTTCTCTGCCCATCACGGAATCTGAGATCACTGACTTTCTCCTGGGGGCCTCTCAAGAATGAGGTTTTGAAGATGATGCCGATGCCGAAGCAGACCCAGGTGGCCAGCGCACCAGGTTCAAGGCGTTTGCTGCCATTGGGACTACAGTCGCCACGTCGGTCTGGGTGTTAAGTGCTCCAAGGAGGTGGCCACTGCCGTCCGCGGGGCCGTCACCCTGGCCAAGTTCCCCGTTGTTCCCGTGCGCAGAGGCTACTGGGGGAACGAGATCGGCAAGCCACACACTGTCCCTTGCAAGGTGACAGGCCACTGTGGATCTGTGCTGGCGCGCCTCATCCCTGCACCCAAGGGCGTTGGCATCGTCTCGGCGCCTGTGCCCAAGAAGCTGTTCATGATGGCTGGTACCGACTGCCACACCTCCGCCGGGGGCTGCACTGCCAGCTGACAAGGCCACCTTTGATGCCATCTCTAAGACTTACAGCTTCCTGACCCCTGACCTCTGGAAGGAGACTATTCAAGTCTCCGTATCAGGAATTCACTGAGCACTGCTTCAAGACCCACACCAGAGTCTCCGTGCACAGGACCCAGGCTCCAGCTGTGGCTGCAACAGGGTTTGTATACAAGAAAATGTAAGCGTTAACCCTGAAAAAACAAAACAAAACAGAAAATGAGGCCAAAGAGCCCGTGGGTTAAACAAAAAGCAGGAACAAGACGACCTCCCAGGGCTGGACACCTGCTTCCCCACAGGCACCTCAGTCCTGCGGGGATGCATCCCACAGCCCGACTGATTGTGTGGCTCCCGTGGACTGGCGTGGCTCTATTCCCGTGTCCAGGCTCCATGCTACCAGGAGAGAGACCCATCTGTAGATGACTAGAGGCTTGTGCCAGCCCAGATGAGAGGCACCAAGGTCCTGGGAGGCCCAAGGACGTGTTCAGGATGGTGCAGTCACTCATGCTGGCCCCTGTGTAGCCCCCACATGGCTCCCCGGTGGGTTGGCCACGGGCATGAGCTGTGCCCCCGCACCTGGCTCTGCCCCTGCACACCCGGGGCCCCCAGCAGCCTGCACGTCCACAGCCTCTGATGGGGCTTAGATGCCTTCTGATTCGAGGCAACTCTTGAAGTGGTTTTCATGGGGGCAGTGGCATTTGGGTTCCTCAGGGTACCTGTCTCAGGCAGTGCCAGTGTGGCTAGAGCCGCGTGATGGTGACTGTCCACGCTCAGGATGTAGAGGTAACCGACTTCTGTGTGCACAGCCCCTGCCTCCTGGGAAGTGCTGTGCACATGCTTATACTTTTTAAAAATACTGCTTTGTTGGGATTTAAGCGACATACAGTGAACTGCACATCTTTAAAGCATGCAGTTTGACGACCCTGGACACAAGAACACAGCCGTGAAGTTACTTCTGCAATCACGCAACCCAGAAAGCAGGGCTGTCTGTGGCTCGCCGACTTCCTGCACCCTGCTCGTGTTTGCTGCGACGACCACTGCTTCCATCTCTCACCACGTGTTTTCCGTGTCACCCCCTGCCACCTTCCCTTTCCCTCTTTTTCTACAAATTTTTAGACTGAGTTTTTTTTTTAGACGGAGTCATGCTCTGTCAGCCAGGTTGAGTGCAGTGGCACGATCTTGGCTCACTGCAACCTCTGCTTCCAGGATTCTTGCAATTCTCCTGCCTCAAACTCCCAAGGAGCTGGGACTACAGCCACATGCCACTACGCCCGGCTAAATTTTTGTATTTTAGTAGAGACGGGGTTTTACTGTGTTGCCCAGGCTGGTCTCGAACTCCTGAGCTCCGGCAATCCGCCTGCCTCAGCTCCCCAAAGTGCTGGGATGACAGGCCTGAGCCACCGAGTCCAGCCTGGACTGGATTTCTAAAAATTCAATTTTATCTCCTCTGATGGTTTATTAGCTGTGATTGTTTTGTTATTTTAGTGATTGTTTCAAGGGTTTCTAAGTATGTCTTTAGCTTACCACAGTCTGCCTTCAACTGATACCACCTCACTTCACATATCACATCCAGCTTCTCCCAGCCTTCACGCTAGTGTGGCCACACAGCTCACCTAGACGTAGAGTACAAGCTGAAGGCACATGAATATTTTTGTTTAGACAGTTAACTTTTATTTCTTTAATAGAGATGCAGTCTTACTATGTTTCCCAGGATAATCCCCAATTCCTGGGCTCAAGTGATCCTGTGGCCTCAGCCTCCCAAAGTGCTGGGATTAGAAGTATGAGCCACCAAACCCGGCCAAGCCACGAATCTTTTAACCCATTTTCCATTTAGAAAAAAAGCGCAGCTCACTTCTAGTGCTCCTTCCTTGGGGCAAATGGGATATGCATTAAAGAGAGTTAAATAATGAGGGAAATCTTGTCTCGTGTACAGGCTCTTCGTTTTTCTTTTCCTGAAGCACATCCTTTAATGTATCTTGCATTAAAGGTCTGTGGGTGATGAATCATGTTAGCTTCTGTGTGTATGCAAATGTCTTTACTTCACCGTTCTTTTGGAAAGATTTTGTCAGGCACAGAATTTGAGTTTGGCAGTTTTCTACTTAGTACATTGCACTGCCTCACCCATGCTGCTCCCGAGAAGTCGGCGTTCCCGAGAAGTCAGCAGTACCGAGAAGTCGTCAGTCCTGAGAAGTCGGCTGTTCCCGAGAAGTCGGCCGTCCCGAGAAGTCGGGCGGTCCCAAGAAGTCGGCGGTCCCGAGAAGTCGGCCGCTCCCGAGAAGTCGGCGGTCCCGAGAAGTCGGCCGCTCCCGCGAAGTCGGCGGTCCCGAGAAGTCGGCCGCTCCCGAGAAGTCGGCGGTCCCGAGAAGTCGGCCGCTCCCGAGAAGTTGGCGGTCCCGAGAAGTCAGCCGTCCTGAGAAGTCGGCCGTCCTCATCAGCTTTGTGCCTCCCAATAAAATGTGCCCTTGTCCTCTGACTGCTTTTAGGATTTTCTGCTTATCCCTGGTTCTATGCAGTTTGATTATGATGCGCATTCATGTCTCGTGTTGGGAGTTCACTGCGGCTGCGGGACTCCAGACTTACACCAGTGGCTCCATGTTCTCAGGCTTTTGGCCTCTGAGTCACACCCCACTGGCTTCCCTGGCTCTGAGGCTTTAGGACTTGGACTGAGCCACACCAGCAGCTTCCTTGGGTCTGCAGCTTGTGGGTGGCCTACTGTGGGGCTTTTTACCTGCCACAATTGTGTCAGCTGACCCCCCAAGGCCCCTTTGATCTGTCTGTTGGTCTGTCCACGTATCTATTGATCTATCTGTCTGTATACACATCTAGCTATCTCCTGTTGCTTCTGTCTCTCTGGGATACCTGACTAATGCAACCAGCTTCCACTGACGCCTCTTCAAGCTGCCTCACAGTCTCTTCTGTGAAATCCAGCCAGTTCCCGCATCCAGGGTAGTTTTCAGTCTTGGTCTTCTTGGTCTCTTCCATGTGATTTCTGAACTTTTTGGACGTCTGGGATGCAAGTTCAGCCACGGTTTGAGTTCTGTAGTTCCCACACCGAGGCCGGCTCTGGGCGGTCGGCTTGCCCAGCGGTGACTCTCCCTGGCGTGTCTGCGCTTCACGCACCTCCGCAAGCCGTGAACTCTGAGGTCCGGCACTGTGAGTTTACCTTGCAGGATGCGGACACTTCAGTAACTACAGATCATTTTGAGCTCTGTTCGGGGACGGAGTGAATTATCTGCAAAAGTTTGATCGTTTTCAGTCTTGCTTTTATGATTTTGTAGGTGGGTCAGGAGCAGGGCTCATTCTAGGGCTAATATCCCCATTCCTGAGGCACAACCTTCTGAGAACTCCACCTAATGCTCACAGACTGGCTGGTGGGAATGGGTCCTGTCCCCAGCCCACGTGAGCAGCAGGAACTGACCTTTAGTCAAAGGTTTCTCCCAGCCTGGTAGCCTCCCTGCTGGAGGGGCTGACTGGGTGAGTCCTTCCCCAGCGGGCATCTCTCTCTGATCTCAAACGCCTGCCGATATTGCTTCTTCAACTCACGGAGGCTGCTGGGCTCGGCTCTTCATGGGCTCTGCCTGTGCTGAGCCTGGACGCTCTCAGGGCGGAGGTCGGGGGCGTCACCAGGATCACCCGCCGTTCTCCTGTCTCTCAGGGATCACGGTCCTTTGTTGCCAAATGTCTGTCTTGACATCTTCTGTTTCATGTTTTGTCTGTTTCTTGTGTTGTTTTAGGTCTGTTTCCTATAATGTTGTCTTGGGTGGACATGGAAGCTTTGTTTTTAAATAAAAGTTTAAATTTGTTTGAAAATGTTTGGGAGTATCTAAAATCCTGGGGAACACCTGGACACGTGCCCTATTTCTCCCTATGTATCGTTCTGGCCACCTGATGGGCATCTGTACCCCGACAGCCGTCAGGCCTGGCGTGCCCAGCTCAGTGGCACAGCGGGAGCCCCTCACCCACCGCTGTACCCCGACAGCCGTCAGGCCTGGCGTGCCCAGCTCAGTGGCACAGCGGGAGCCCCTCACCCACCGCAGCCTGGGTGCCTGTCTCCAGCTCTGGCTCCAGCTCATCTTCCTCGACGCAGGCTCTGATGACAGATGAGCAGGGGCCGTGGGCAGCGCTCCACAGGCCCAGATGGGCTGGGCAGGTGGATACAAGCAGGCCTGGCAACCCCAGGATGGAGGCCTGGCTGCTGGAGGAGGAGGTGCTGCTGTCCGAGATGGTGGAGTGTGACCGCTTGAAGGGGGCGGCATGGTCGAAGGCGGGCACCGCTGTGGGCCCTCTCGCTTGTGACTCTGGAAAAAGACAGAAAGCAGGCCGGGCTGGCTTCCGCTCCAGAAGTACCGCCAGGTTCAGGAGTGGGATCAGGGCCATCTGGAAGGCTGAGCAGGCTTTGCTCCCAAAGACGTGCTTGTCCCACCCACTACGTCAGCCACAGGCCCCATGCGCTCTGCAGGGCGAGTGAAGGCGGGGCTGAGGTCACATTACCTGTGCCTTGGACGGTGCAGCCGAGGGCCCAGCCACTGATCGCTGTGCTGCTGGGCTGGATGTCCAGGAATGGCTTGTTGCCTATCCCCATGGACGCCATTTCTTGGATCCTGAGTTCTAGGACAGGAAAGTATGACAGTTTCCAAAGGAACTCGGGGGCTAATTCCAACCCGAAGATTCCCTGTTACCCCTGATGCTGTCAGCCCAAACCTGGAGGGTGTACAGGGCCTACCCACCCACCTCCGAGGGCACGGGGGGCCAGGGCGCTGGGGTTTCCCATTTGGGTTTTCAGCATCATAGAGATCTCTTCCCGGGAGCCCAAGGCAGTAAGCAAGAAAGAGGAGGCCATGAGGCCTTGGAAACAGCGTGTCCAGCCTGGCAGGGAGGAAGGTCCCTGTCTGCTGTAAGCAGGGGAGACCACGCAGGGTCCCTATCTGCTGGTAATCGGGGGAGGCCACGCAGGGTCCCTGTCTGCTGGTAATCGGGGGAGGCCACGCAGGGTCCCTGTCTGCTGGTAATCGGGGGAGGCCACGCAGGGTCCGTGTCTGCTGGTAAGCGGGGGAGGCCACGCAGGGTCCGTGTCTGCTGGTAAGCGGGGGAGGCCACGCAGGGTCCCGATTAGAGCAGGGGTCAGAGGCCTGGGAGCCGTGTCCATGGGAAAGACAATTGAGGGGAGAGCGAAGTATAAGGTGAGAGTTTAGGAATGAATTTATCCTTGGTCAAATTAAGCAAAAAAAGATGTTATTAATTGTAAGGAAAAATGTATGAGGGCAGAAAACGTAATTGCATTTATGGAGTCATAATGCATATGCTGAGTAATATTATAGTAAGAGTTGTTTTCTAGAGGTCTTGGGAGAATGGGAAGAAGCACAGCGTGTGTGTGCTGCAGTTACAGTGTTACTGACTATCTTCATTAACAGGTAACATGCAAAGCTGGTTACTCAAGAGTGAGCATCCGCTCTTGTTATGGGAGTGAGGCAGGAAAGGGCCGAGGGTGGCTGCCTGGATGCAGGGCTGCAGCGGGCAAGTGAGCAAGATACTGCTCCTTCCCTAACTCCGAGCACTATCTTAGGGCTGGTGTCTGCATGGACGTGGGACAGCATCCCCCTCTGGCTGCAGTGCGTTTGCCTGTACACCCAACACCCAAGCCTGCCGCCAAGAGCAACCAGAAAGGCTGAACACATTTTTTAAGGGTGTTTTGGAGGCGCCAAGGCGGTCCAGCCTCAAAGGGCCAACATCCTGGGCAGATGTGGAGCTCACAGACACTGGGCACCTGTCACCCTTCTAACCCCTCAGGGCTAGCTGGTGTCCGATAAGCAGAGAGCTCATCTTGGAGCTTCTGACAATGGCACGGGGTGGGGAGATACCATCGGGAATTCAAGGACCACCAGGGAGGAGGGGCCTGCCAAACTCCCATTCAGTGGGGACCTGGAAAGGGAGCAAGGACTTTGCCAGGAGCGGGACAAACAGAAGCTGGATCAGCTGCCCACAGGTCTGAGGCAGACGCCATGCAGCCCCTCCCAGAGAGCGTTCGGATGATCCAGCCCTGCGCCTTCCACAGCAGTAAATCCTCCGGAGGGGAGGACACCAGCCCAGGGCTCAGATGATCCTTACACATTTCCTACGCCACCTACTGCTTCATGAAAAACCACCAGGCACACCGGAGAAAAAAAGGCCAAGGAAAAACCCAGATAATTAAACATCCACGAGATAAAGGTTTGGACGTCTCAGACAGGCCATGCAGGTGACCAGGACTAACGTGGCAGGAAGTAGATCACGGGACAGAGAGTCTCCAGAGGAAACCCAAATCCATCAAGTAAAAGGGATCAAACGCAAACCTACGTATCAAAGATAAACCAGCAGCTAATTAAGTGGGTTTAGCAGCAAAGCAGATGAATGAACTTTAAGACAGGTGGAAAACGCAGACAGAAGCGTGGGAGACGTAATAAAAGCAAAACATGTGCGCAACACGAGAACATGTGAGAAGGTCATACGTGTAATCGGAGTTCCAAGTGGAGAGCAGAGAGCAGAGCAGGAGAACGGATCGGAGGTTGCAGAACTAACCCCATGCTGGGACACAAGGAAGGACTGCCATGCTTGGCCATGAGCAGAGCTGGCCTGGGGGCAGCCGGAGAGCTCTCATTCATGGCAGCGGTTGCCCAGGGCTCTCTGCCTGGGGGTGATCCCCGCCTTCCTGTGGACAGGACAGAAGTGTCAGGTACTTAACACCCAGGAGGAGCCTCAACAAGGGACAGGAGTTGGCGGAGAAACACCCAGGTCCCTCAGCATGGGGGCGGGGCCTGCGGGTGCCTGTCTCCCAGCGGGCATGTGCAGGGACTGCCTGCCAGTCACCCTCCAGGGCCTTCCCTCCTCTCTCACTTCCCCTTCTCACCAAACAGGGAGAAAACGAAGAGTGAGACACTGGAGATTTACACCCAAGTTACATTACATGTAAACACACTACTCCAATTTAAAGGCAAGGAGAGTCAAAATAGATGAAAAGATAAAAACGAAATCAAATACAGGCCTTTTACAAGAGACATATCTCAAATATAAGAACACCAGAAGCTCCAAGTCAGAAGATGGAAAAGTATGTGTCATGTGAACACTAACGGGTGAACACTAACGGTAAAAGGAAACGGCAACAGCCAGGTTAACAGGACGCACAGTGGGTCTACTGCAGCTGTGGGCTCCATATCACAGATGGAAACGGGAAGAGCCAGGTTAACAGGGCGCACAGTGGGTCTACTGCATCTGTGGCCTCCATATCACAGACGGAAACGGGAAGAGCCAGGTTAACAGGGTGCACAGTGGGTCTACTGCATCTGTGGCCTCCATATCACAGACGGAAACGGGAAGAGCCAGGTTAACAGGGCGCACAGTGGGTCTACTGAATCTGTGGGCTCCATATCACAGATGGAAACGGGAAGAGTCAGGTTAACAGGGCGCACAGTGGGTCTTCTGCATCTGTGACCTTCATATCACAGACGGAAACGGGAAGAGCCAGGTTAACAGGGCGCACAGTGGGTCTACTGCATCTGTGGGCTCCATATCACAGACGGAAACGGGAAGAGCCAGGTTAACAGGGCGCACAGTGGGTCTACTGCATCTGTGGCCTCCATATCACAGACGGAAACGGGAAGAGCCAGGTTAACAGGGCGCACAGTGGGTCTTCTGCATCTGTGACCTTCATATCACAGACGGAAACGGGAAGAGCCAGGTTAACAGGGCACACAGTGGGTCTACTGCATCTGTGGCCTCCATATCACAGACGGAAACGGGAAGAGCCAGGTTAACAGGGCGCACAGTGGGTCTACTGCATCTGTGGGCTCCATATCACAGACGGAAACGGGAAGAGCCAGGTTAACAGGGCGCACAGTGGGTCTACTGCATCTGTGGGCTCCATATCACAGACGGAAACGGGAAGAGCCAGGTTAACAGGGCGCACAGTGGGTCTTCTATGTCTGTGGCCTTCAGATCACAGAAGGAAATGGGAGGAGCCAGGTTAACAGGGCGCACAGTGGGTCTACTGCATCTGTGGGCTCCATATCACAGACGGAAACGGGAAGAGCCGGGTTAACAGGGCACACAGTGGGTCTTCTATGTCTGTGGCCTTCAGATCACAGAAGGAAATGGGAAGAGCCAGGTTAACAGGGCGCACAGTGGGTCTTCTATGTCTGTGGCCTTCAGATCACAGAAGGAAACGGGAAGAGCCAGGTTAACAGGGCGCACAGTGGGTCTACTGAATCTGTGGGCTCCATATCACAGATGGAAACGGGAAGAGCCAGGTTAACAGGGCGCACAGTGGGTCTACTGAATCTGTGGGCTCCATACCACAGATGGAAACGGGAAAAGCCAGGTTAACAGGGCGCACAGTGGGTCTACTGAATCTGTGGGCTCCATATCACAGACGGAAACAGGAAGCGCCAGGTTAACAGGGCACACAGTGGGTCTTCTGCATCTGTGACCTTCATATCACAGACGGAAACGGGAAGAGCCAGGTTAACAGGGCGCACAGTGGGTCTACTGCATCTGTGGCCTCCATATCACAGACGGAAACGGGAAGAGCCAGGTTAACAGGGCGCACAGTGGGTCTACTGCATCTGTGGGCTCCATATCACAGACGGAAACGGGAAGAGCCAGGTTAACAGGGCGCACAGTGGGTCTACTCCATCTGTGGGCTCCATATCACAGACGGAAACGGGAAGAGCCAGGTTAACAGGGCGCACAGTGGGTCTACTGCATCTGTGGGCTCCATATCACAGACGGAAACGGGAAGCGCCAGGTTAACAGGGCGCACAGTGGGTCTTCTATGTCTGTGGCCTTCAGATCACAGAAGGAAATGGGAAGAGCCAGGTTAACAGGGCGCACAGTGGGTCTTGTGCGTCTGTGGGCTCCATATCACAGATTCCACCAGGGATAAAAAATATATGAACAAAAAGCAATTGACCATAAAAATTAGCCGGGCGCAGTGGCTCACGCCTGTATTCCCAGCACTTTGGGAGGTCAAGGCAGGTGGATCACAAGGTCAAGAGATCGAGACCATCCTGGCCAACATGGTGAAAGCCCGTCTCTACTCAAAAAAACAAAAATTAGCCGGGCTTGGTGGTGGGCGCCTGTAATCCCTGCTACTCGGGAGGCTGAGGCAGGGGAATCACTTGAACCCAGGAGGTGGAGGTTGCAGTGAGCTGAGATCGTGCCACTGCACTCCAGCCGGGTGGCAGAGCGAGACTTCATCTAAAAAAATAAAAATAAATAAATAAAAATTAAAAAAACAAATAAACCAACGTAACTATTTATATAGCATTTACATTGTATTTTGTACTATAATCTACACATGATTTTAAGCATATAGGAGCATGTGTGTGGGTTAAATGCAACTACCATGCCATTTTATGTTAGGGACCTGAACAGCCTCAGACTTGGATATCTGTGGGGCATCCGGGTTCCCATCCCCATGGACACAGAGGGACAAGTGTAGACCCAAGGCAGAGGCTAAAAGCAAAGAGATGCATCTCATAATGAAAAGAGAGGTTCTGTTTCAGGAAGATACAGCAATTGTATATTACTATGCACCTAATCATTTAGCTTCAAAATATAGAAAGCAAAAACTGACAGAACAAAAAGAAAAAGAGACACTCAAATCTACATAATCATGGCAGATTTTCACATAATTTTCCTAGTAAGTGATAAGCAGACAAAAATCCAGTAAGGATGTAAGAAATTTGAACAACACAATTTTCAAAACACGACCAGATTCCGCAGTAACCACCACAAAGCACTTTCTCTGCAGGAGCACGTGGGAAACACGACCAGACTCTGCAGTGACCACCACAAAGCACTTTCTCTCCAGGAGCACGTGGGAAACACGACCAGACTCTGCAGTGACCACCACAAAGCACTTTCTCTCCAGGTTAACGTGGGAAACACGACCAGACTCTGCAGTAACCACCACAAAGCACTTTCTCTCCAGGAGCACGTGGGAAACATGACCAGACTCTGCAGTAACCACCACAAAGCACTTTCTCTGCAGGAGCACGTGGGAAACACGACCAGACTCTGCAGTAACCACCACAAAGCACTTTCTCTCCAGGAGCACGTGGGAAACACGACCAGACTCTGCAGTGACCACCACAAAGCACTTTCTCTCCAGGAGCACGTGGGAAACATGACCAGACTCTGCAGTAACCACCACAAAGCACTTTCTCTCCAGGAGCACGTGGGAAACACGACCAGACTCTGCAGTAACCACCACAAAGCACTTTCTCTGCAGGAGCACGTGGGAAACACGACCAGACTCTGCAGTAACCACCACAAAGCACTTTCTCTCCAGGAGCACGTGGGAAACACGACCAGACTCTGCAGTGACCACCACAAAGCACTTTCTCTCCAGGAGCACGTGGGAAACATGACCAGACTCTGCAGTGACCACCACAAAGCACTTTCTCTCCAGGAGCACGTGGGAAACATGACCAGACTCTGCAGTAACCACCACAAAGCACTTTCTCTGCAGGAGCACGTGGGAAACACGACCAGACTCTGCAGTAACCACCACAAAGCACTTTCTCTCCAGGTTAACGTGGGAAACACGACCAGACTCTGCAGTGACCACCACAAAGCACTTTCTCTGCAGGAGCACGTGGGAAACACGACCAGACTCTGCAGTAACCACCACAAAGCACTTTCTCTCCAGGAGCACGTGGGAAACACGACCAGACTCTGCAGTGACCACCACAAAGCACTTTCTCTCCAGGAGCACGTGGGAAACACGACCAGACTCTGCAGTGACCACCACAAAGCACTTTCTCTGCAGGAGCACGTGGGAAACACGACCAGACTCTGCAGTAACCACCACAAAGCACTTTCTCTCCAGGAGCACGTGGGAAACACGACCAGACTCTGCAGTGACCACCACAAAGCACTTTCTCTCCAGGAGCACGTGGGAAACATGACCAGACTCTGCAGTAACCACCACAAAGCACTTTCTCTGCAGGAGCACGTGGGAAACACGACCAGACTCTGCAGTGACCACCACAAAGCACTTTCTCTCCAGGTTAACGTGGGAAACACGACCAGACTCTGCAGTGACCACCACAAAGCACTTTCTCTGCAGGAGCACGTGGGAAACACGACCAGACTCTGCAGTGACCACCACAAAGCACTTTCTCTCCAGGAGCACGTGGGAAACACGACCAGACTCTGCAGTGACCACCACAAAGCACTTTCTCTCCAGGTTAACGTGGGAAACACGACCAGACTCTGCAGTGACCACCACAAAGCACTTTCTCTCCAGGAGCACGTGGGAAACACGACCAGACTCTGCAGTGACCACCACAAAGCACTTTCTCTCCAGGTTAACGTGGGAAACACGACCAGACTCTGCAGTGACCACCACAAAGCACTTTCTCTCCAGGAGCACGTGGGAAACACGACCAGACTCTGCAGTGACCACCACAAAGCACTTTCTCTCCAGGAGCACGTGGGAAACACGACCAGACTCTGCAGTGACCACCACAAAGCACTTTCTCTCCAGGAGCACGTGGGAAACATGACCAGACTCTGCAGTAACCACCACAAAGCACTTTCTCTGCAGGAGCACGTGGGAAACACGACCAGACTCTGCAGTAACCACCACAAAGCACTTTCTCTCCAGGTTAACGTGGGAAACACGACCAGACTCTGCAGTGACCACCACAAAGCACTTTCTCTCCAGGAGCACGTGGGAAACACGACCAGACTCTGCAGTGACCACCACAAAGCACTTTCTCTCCAGGAGCACGTGGGAAACATGACCAGACTCTGCAGTAACCACCACAAAGCACTTTCTCTGCAGGAGCACGTGGGAAACACGACCAGACTCTGCAGTAACCACCACAAAGCACTTTCTCTCCAGGTTAACGTGGGAAACACGAGCAGACTCCGCAGTAACCACCACAAAGCACTTTCTCTCCAGGTTAACGTGGGAAACACGACCAGACTCTGCAGTAACCACCACAAAGCACTTTCTCTCCAGGTTAACGTGGGAAACACGACCAGACTCTGCAGTGACCACCACAAAGCACTTTCTCTCCAGGAGCACGTGGGAAACATGACCAGACTCTGCAGTAACCACCACAAAGCACTTTCTCTCCAGGAGCACGTGGGAAACACGACCAGACTCTGCAGTAACCACCACAAAGCACTTTCTCTCCAGGTTAACGTGGGAAACACGAGCAGACTCCGCAGTAACCACCACAAAGCACTTTCTCTGCAGGTTAACGTGGGAAACACGACCAGACTCCGCAGTAACCACCACAAAGCACTTTCTCTTCAGGTGCACATGGAAAATTTACCAAAATGCTAGGACATAAAACATTCCAAATAATCAAATTTGTTACAGGAAGTCAGATGGGCATGAGTGGGGCAGGAGAGGGCTCCCCCAGCCACCGGGAAGATCAGGTGATGGTTGGGCATGTATCATACCGGCCTCTCTAAAGGTGATAACGTGGCAGCCAGTGCCAGGGAGAGGCTGTTTCCTGATGGTCCACACCTGTTGCACTCAACTGTTAACTAAAGGCCGGCGCCAGAGGAAGCAACTTTGTGCATTAACAGACAGAATGGCAGAATGTGACCTTCTGGGGGCACCTCACCAGAAAAGAGAAGAAAGCCTCAGACAGGCATGCATACCACTTCCTAAACACACTACACAACCTCCCATCCCGAGGGTGAGGAGTGCATGGCACATGCAGGCAGCTGGCCCTCAGGGAAGAATCATGGGGAAGGGCAGCCTACAAAGTCCTGGGATCAAGGTTAAATGGGGCATTTCATTTTGGTGCCCGCTTGGGTCTCTTCCAAGTGCACTTTCCTGCCTTAAATCCCTTTTTTTTTTTCTGAGACGGAGTTTCGCTGTTGTTACCCAGGCTGGAGTGCAATGGCATGATCTCCGCTCACTGCCACCTCCGCCTCCTGGGTTCAGGCAATTCTCCTGCCTCAGCCTCCTGAGTAGCTGGGATTACAGGCACGCGTCACCACGCCCAGCTAATTTTTTGTATTTTTAGTAGAGACAGGGTTTCACCATGTTGACCAGGGTGGTCTCGATCTCTTGACCTCGTGATCCACCTGCCTCGGCCTCCCAAGGTGCTGGGATTACAGGCGTGAGCCACTGCTCCCAGCCCTTAAATCCTTTTTAAATGAACCTCCACTACTGCTCTGAAACTTGCCTCGGGCTGTTTTTTCTGCCTTAATGCCCCTCAGTGGAATTCTTTCTTCCAAGGAGATAAGAACTGAGGTTGCTGAGGATTCGCTGCAGTAACTCAGACCCTTCCGTGGATAACAAACTCTAGTGAATATTATTTGACCAAAGTGGTCTTAAACTCAAAACTGGTATCAGAAAGTTAACCAGAAAATCCTGGGAATTAAGTAATTTATTTCTAAATAACCCAGGATGCCCAAAGAAGGAATTAAAGTGGGAGAAAACATGCTGAACTGACTGTTAATACACAAATCACACGTACAAGCTTGTGGGGTGCAGCTAATGCCAAGCCTAGGGGACAATCTGTAGCCCTAAATACCGCACAAACGAGGGCAAAGCGGAGGCCAAAATCGATGACCTAAGCGATGACCCACCTCAAGAAATTAGGTGGAAAGGAAAAAGAAATAATGAAAAAGGTAGCACAAGAAAATAATAAAGAGAATTAATTAAATAGAAAATAAGTGTTAGATAATCAGTTAAACCAAAATTCTGTCTTCCGAGAAGACTAATTTGGTAAACCCCTCGAAAAACTGGAGAGGTCAAGAGAGGACTCAAGGGACCAACGAGGAGATGGAAACGGGGTGCCAGTCCCTAGACACACCTGAAAAGCATTAGGCTCCACTTTCCAGGTGACCCGGCTGCACCTGCGGGGGCTGCACAGCTCTGTGCCCCACACCCTGAGCCCCCAGACCCAGGTGACCTGGCTGCACCTGCAGGGCCTGCACAGCTCTGTGCCCCACACCCTGAGCCCCCAGGCCCAGGCAGAGTCCTGTGTGCGTACCCTGTGCTTGGATGTCCATGTGACCCTGTTTGAGAAAGGCTGTGAAACTCAGTAATTTGGACTGAACAGTGTGGAACTGTAAGGTATTCTGAGCCCTGAGAGGAATTCGGCACTGCCCGAGTCACCAAGTGTCAGCTGCAGCTTCTGCTTTTTCCGGTAAATGGTTCGGGAGGACCTGGAGGACCAGAGATAAGAATCTCTCAGAACAGGCTGCCTCCTCCTCACAGGCTGTTAAAGCACCTTCCTTGGAATGCAGCAGCCTGTACTAAGCAGGTTGCTGTGAATCCGATGCACCCTGCTGGAAGCCTCCCTGCCTCTGTAAGTGAAGCCTCAGCTTCCCCACTGCGGAGCACGGACCCCATCCCTTTGGAGTCTGCATTCCGGGGCGGCCATTCTCATGCTTGCGCTTGAATCAACTTAGTTATATTTCCTGAATCTGATTACTGAAGGCTGTCAGGGTCTACTGCCGCAGACCCCAGGTGCGTGTGCTTGGAACACAGGAGGGGCTGAAACAGACTCATTGACCCCAGGGAGGCTTTGTGCACCCCAGTCAGACAGACCCCAAAGAGGAAGCAGGACCGGCGGGTGGCGAAGGAAAGGAAAAGGGCCAGGAAGTCTCTTCAGGATGGTGGCATCTCGGAGGTGAGGCCTCTGGCCAAGTAGCTGCTTTTGGAGCTGTCGAGGGGTGAAGCCCACAGAGGTGTGGAGCAGCCAGGAGGCTGGGGGCTGGAGGGGGAGCCAGTGGGGATGCCATGGGGCCCCCTGTGCCTGGCCAAGCTGGCTCGGAAGTGTTTCAGGGTCTGGTGGGGAGGCGGTAGCTGTGCCTGGAGGGGTCAAGGCTCAGCCGGGTGCGGCCGGGCAGGGGCCCTGGTCATGCCTGTAGCTTGGGTTTCTTAGGTCTGAGAGGCCACAGCTGCCAGGGTGGCTTGTAGGGAAGAGGGGACAGCTGGGTTTGCAGTGACTTTGGGTATCTGTGAGGCACTGGGGCAGACTCTGGAGTTGGAGCTCAGCGTGGGAGAAGGTCTGGGGTGGAGGCAGTCACGGTGAAGGAGGCGTTAGCAGCCACCAGGATGGAGGAATGAGTGCAGAGGGGCACCCCCAGTGAAGATGTCGGCGGAGGAGCAAATGAGGGTGGACACTGAGGGAGAAGGGAGGAGGCCTGGGGGAGGGGTCCTCGGGTGGGGACGAGGGCTCTGGGGAGGGCCCTCTCACCTGTAGGAAGACTGAGGGCTGACCGTTAGCCCCGCCTCCCAGGGCCACGGGGGCCAGACCAGCACGGCAGGGGCGGGAAGCTGACCCGAGGGTTAAATCTGCAGCCACAGCTGTGGGGCCTCTGCGGGGGCCACAGTGTGGGTGTGTTGGGAAGGGCCTTGTTTATGTTTCCCTGTGGACACAAGAGTTGCGTGTGTGAGTGCCGTCAGGCCCACCCAAGAACTTCCTCGTAAAGTGCCGATCGAGGGCCCCAGGTGCCCTGGCCAGGGTGGGCTTCCTGGGCGGCCATGAGAAGAAAATGGGCAGTCGGGCTGTTGGGGGCTCCTAAGAGTGACGAGGCCCTGAGGGAGGCTGGCTTTGGAGATTGAATCGCACAGCTCAAACCCTTAACTTCGGACCTTTTGTTACAGGCCACCTTGCCTCCCTGCCTCCCTGTTCCTGGCTCAGACCAGATGCCCCTGACAGAGAAGTCCCTTGACTATTCCGTCCTTAATGTGGACGCTCCCCACCGAGAAAGAGATTCCGTCCTTAATGTGGAATGCGAAATATACCCCCCACCGAGAAAGAGACGCTGCGTGTAGCCAGTCAAATTGCCGTAACTGCACCAGTGTAATCCTATTAACCTTCCCGGATGGCGCAAAGCCTCCCCACTTCAGGGCAGGGACCCCTCCCCTCTGCACCGTGTCCTCCCAGGTGGCCACCCTCAGAGCTTGTGCTCCAGTGAACTCCATATTCAATCACAGCGCCTGAATCTCAGCATCAAGGTTGATAGCTCAGCTCCCACCCCTTGCCTCCACCCAGACCCACTCCCAGCCGCACCCCGGACTCAGTCCCCAGCTCTGCGCCCAGCCCCAGCCCTGCCCCCGGCCCTCGCTGTGCCCGAGCCGGGCAGGTCCTGTGGCCCCCATCTTCCCACCTCTGCTCCTCAGCGCCTGCTGCCACAGGATCCTCCCTATGATGTCTCCATCTGCTCTTGACCGCTGCTGAGCCTGCTTGGAGAATGTAGGTGTCCTGAGATTTCCGCCGCCTGCGAAACCAAATGTCAAACCTCAAGCCACTGTCCCCGACGTTCTGTGTCAGCCCGATCTCAGCCGTCTGCAGTCAGCAAACACCCGTGGCAGCGCTGTCAGGCACACGTGTTCTCTGAATGACTGGCTATTTTCTGGCCGACTGACCCAAACTCCTCAGTGCTGGAGGTCACTTAACCCAGACACCAAATGACAAACTTGTGGGATGGGTCAGGATGGGCGACACCACAGTGCTCACAACTATGTGAGGCTGCTCATGAGTGTGCGAGGGAGTGCCTGTGTGCAGGACAGCTGCTCGTGAGTGTGCACAGGGGAAGGCCCCTGGTGTGCACCTGTAGTCCCAGCTACTCGGGGCAGAATTGCTTGAACTCGGGAGGCGGAGGGTGCAGTGAGCCAAGATCTCACCACTGCGCTCCAGCCTGGGAGACAGAACGAGGCTCCATCTCAAACAAAAAAAAAAAAAAGAAGAAAGAAAATGCTGAAAAGATGTAACATGTGCTTCTCTGGTCCACGGCTGTGTTTGTTGTGACAATTTGTCCTTCATGGTCTGGGACACATGTCCCATCTGCCCACAGCACTCTGTGAGCACCTGTGAAAACCTGTCAGTTTCTTCCCAGAGTAAATTAAAACGCTTTATTAAAGACTCTCATACAGAGAGACTCCGCTTTCAGCATTGAGGAGAGACAAGGAGACATTGAGTCTGTACATTCAATGTGCGTCCAGCTGAAAGTCTCACAAGGAGTTCTCGCAACAGGACCAACTGGTCCCTCTGGCTGCTAACAGGGCAGGCCGAGGCAGGGGGCCTGCAAAGGGGTGAGGCCTGGCCCTGGAAGGTGATTCCAGGAAACTGTTTCTGGCCAATCAGCCGGAAGTGGTAAAGGGGCAGGGCTGGGGTCTTCCTGCCTTGAAAGAGGGTCCTGAGGAGGCTCCCCAGGGATGGCCGTCCGTGGAACCCTCCTCCCAGCCTTGGCTGGGGTCTTCCTGCCTTGAAAGAGGGTCCTGAGGAGGCTCCGCAGGCTTTGTAGGAGCCTGTTCTGTTCCCGTGACAGGTGAGCCTCTCATGCACTTCTGGGCCTTCGGAGAGCCCTTCCCGACAGCACATCCATCTGCAGGAGATGTGGGCTCCTCTGTGGCTGCCCGGGATCTCACCACGTCCGTATCCCCAGGGCTGGGCAGAACCTGGAGGTCCCACCCATGTTGCTCCAAGAGTGGAGAAGTGGGCTGGCCAGTGCGGTCAGCGTGGCTGGGATGGATCCTTTAGTGCAAAACTGCGGTGCTGTGATCAGAGACCCAAACTGGGCTTCCCAAGTTAGGTGGTGTTTTTGCGCATTTTTTTTTTGCAATTAAAAAACATGCTTCTGGGTGAGGTGGCTCAAGCCTGTAATCCCAGCACTTTGGGAGGCCGAGGCGGGTGGATCACGAGGTCAACAGATCGAGACCATCTGGTTAAAATGGTGAAACCCCGTCTCTACTAAAGATACAAAAAATTAGCTGGGCATGGTGGCGTGTGCCTGTAATCCCAGCTACTCAGGAGGCTGAGGCAGGAGAATTGCCTGAACCCAGGAGGCGGAGGTTGCGGTGAGCAGAGATCGCGCCATTGCACTCCAGCCTGGGTAACAAGAGCAAGACTCCGTCTCAAAAAAAAAAAAAAAAAAAAAAAAAAACATGCTAAGTATCCAAGAACACTTCTATGTTCACGAAAAACATGCAGGATGCTTAGGCTGGTGGCTCAGTTTCATGAGCCGGCTGGAGTGGGGCCACCTGGTCACTCTCAGCAACTGAGCCGTGGCCAGCGTGTGAGCCTGGAGGGCGGGGCCCGGCCTGGGCTTCGGGACTCCCCGTGAGGTTCTCTGGGTCCTGCTGAGGTGGGATCTGGGTGTGTCCCACAGCTCTGCGCCTCGGACAGCACCTATCAACTGCACCTGAGCTGGGACCCCACCCTAACGAACCGTAAGGTGCACCGCTCTCCACTCCAGTGTCTGACCCCCACCTTCTTAAATAACTCGGTCCTAGTGATACCAGTGGGAGTTGGCAGATTTTTTCTACTATTGTTTTTGTATTTACTCTTTTTTTTAAGTTGGAAAAACTTAAAAGCCACTAATGATGGGAAGCATAGCCGTGGGCAGAAATGCTGCTGGAAGCACATCTCGTTCACACAGGGCTGCAGAGTGTGTCCGTCACTCCTGCATCCCAGAGGGGACAGATTCTCACCGTTTCTGAGATCACAGCAAACCCTGGTGGGTCAGGACTGTCCCTCACAGCACAGGTGGGCAGAGCAAGGCCTGAAGCCTCCACCACACAACAGCCTCCTCAGTAAATATCCAGAAACAAAATCAGAACGAGGACGGTAATCGGACAATCCCCAGGAAGCGATGGCTGGAAACCCCCCGGGGCCGGGCGGGGTCTCCACCTCCTGCATTCTGCTGCCCTCAAACCTGAAACACGGGCTCAGTGGAGACAGAAGCCTGTCAGTGCTACCACCTGCTAAGACTCAGGGACAGCACTTGGCGTTTTCACTGTTTAGGGACTGGGGAGGGCACAGCTCATACTCAGGCAGAAACCCCCTGGATCACTCATGCCAATGGTAAAAATCAGAACTTCAGGTTCTACCTAGAGTGTTACCTTTAACAAGATAAAGACTGAGGTGTGGCAACCTAAGGTGTGTTTCAGGAGTGTTCTGAAGCCTTCTCAGCTCAGACGAAACCTGTGCCCAGGGCATGAGGAGGAAGCCCCTTTGATGGAGCTTAGGGCAGGGGTCTCCACGCCCTGGGCCACAGCCCCTTACAGTCTGCGGCCTATGAGGAACCGGGCCCACAGCAGGCGGCGAGCGGGTGAGGAGCTCCGCCTCCCGTCCGTCAGATCGGAGGTGGCGCTGGATTCTCAGGACGCAAACGCGATCGTGAACTGTGCATGCTGGGGGTCTAGGGTTCCTGCTCTTCACGAGAATCTAACTCATGCCCGATGATCTCAGAGCAGTTACCATCTCCCCAACCCCTGTGATCTGTGGGAAAACTGTCTTCCATGAAACCGGTCCCCGATGCCAAGAAGGCTGGGGACCACTGGCCCAAGACACAGAAGAAAACCCAGCAGGCAGAGATTCTCATGAAATCCTCCACCTCCAGCCCTTACGACAGTACCATGTGGACGGAAGACGGAGGTCCAGACGGCATCCGGCCTAGACGGGGGCCGAGGGCACCCACCCTCGCCAATGAGTGGACGGTGTCCTTGGCAGGCGTCCTCTTGCGACAAGGGAGGAGGGACCTCTTCAGTGGGGTAATGGACACATGGGCACGCCTTCTTACCCCTCAACACTTAGAGACTTTCTAAAGGTTATTTTTAAGGTAACTTCTTGCTTTCAGGGGCTTGAATTGCTGCTGTAATTTTCCTTAAGTGGGCTGCGGATAACTAGAGGTGGTCACAGTTACTTAACCATCGGGGTGAGGGTGTGCGGGTTTCCACACACCATCCTAAGGGAAGCACTTTGCTGTGGTCCTCTCTGAACATGGGAGCAGGTAATTAATATCCAGTTTAAAATTGTGTTTCTTTAGGTGGACCCAGAAGGACGTCTGTGGATTTACTTTCTACTTTGCAAAATAGAGTTTAATGCTGAAATGGCTTTGAATGTCTAGACACCCAAAGGCCACTAGGACCAGAGGAGGGGACGGCCACCTCACCTGCCCACCTGCCGCTTCCCATCCTCCTCAGCAGAGTGGAGCCTCGAGGGAGAGGACAGACTCCGGCTCCGAGTGGCCGGGGGGCTCCCGGCGTGCGGTCCCAGCGGGGGCTCCTTCTCTGCGGACACAGTGCTGGTCACCTCCAGCCCCTTGATAAAGACATCGGTGTGGCCTGGCTGGCAGGAGTCCCCGGGGCCACTGTGGGCCTGAGGCATCTCGAAACTTTGAGTTTTCTTTATCATTTTCTTCTGGGGATGTTTCCTGGGGCGGCTGGCCGGGGTCTGAGTGGGCTCAGAGGAGCAGGCAGAGCTGTCCTCCGGGTGGGCGTTGCTGGCGCCTGCCCTAGGAAGGCCCTCGAGGGGAGACAGTGGGTCCCACAGAGCACAGTGCCCTGGGCTCAGGGGCTCCCTGTCCTGTCCGCACAGAAGGGCTCGTCCAGGGAGGCCAGAGAGTGGTTGGGTAGGGACGGAGGGTGGCCTATGGGGCCTCTTCATGGCCTCCTGGGCACGCTCATGCTTTGGGGGCTTCTGGACAAGGGGAGGTGAACTGGGGCTTGGGGCAGCCTCAGAAAGGGCCTCTTGCAGATGAAGCCGGTTCTGGGGGCCCTGCTGCGATGTCCACGGTCTCCGCAGGGCGTAACGCTCCAGCATTGCCATGCCCGCTCCGGGGAAGACCTCTGCAGCCACTGAAGCAGCCTCCTGCTCACAGCTCCTCACACACTCAGCCACAGGTGAGGCGGGATGAGCCTCCAGGTCCAGGGTCCCCGTCCAGCCGCTCACCTGAGGGACAAGGAGGGCTCTGGTAGTGCAGAGAGGATGGTCCAGCCTGGATCCGGCTTAGGCCCTGCTGCCCCCCAGGTCGGCCCAGTCAGGGACCAGGGCACCAGGCAGCAGAGTGAGAGGCAGCCCCGCCACCCAGTGGGGCCGTGGCCGGGTTCCACTGAAGGGCAGGTGGGCTGTGTCTGACTCCCAGGGCCCATTCTCCATGGCAGGGGGCACCATGGGGGATGTCCTAGGACCCCATGAAGACACCGTGTAGATCAGTTAAGCCACATCCTGTGAGCTGAGCGAGGCGTGACGGGCAGACTGCCCTACCCGGCTCTGGCCACCCCATGACCCCTTAAATGCTGTCCTGACAGGTGAGTCCAAGGCCTCTGGCCTGGGTTCCTAACAGCGGCTGGTGCAGGGAGCAGGTAGCTTGCAGGGGTGCAGTCGGCCACGGCACTTGCTCGGGGTTTTGGCGGTGGGCGGGATTCTGTAACTGAGCCGGGAAACACACAGGCAGCTTTGTGTGTTCTCTTGGCTGGACTGTTCAGTACAGTAACGAAAGCTCAGAGCCTTCTCCAGAGAGCCGTGGGTGTAGAGGCTGGGGCCCATCGCAGGTGCCCGGCCACTGCCCCAGAGCCTGGCCGACTGCCACTTGTGTGGAAATGTCCACAGCCTAAGAAGCGGGGACCCCAGAGGCACACCATCTGCCCCGCTGGGTCTCTTACCGTCTCGCGGAACTCGGATGGGTGGGTCCAGCTGGCCAGCTCTCTCTCCCTCCACTCAGCCTGGCTGACCACGACGCTCAGGTCCCTTCTGAAATCCTGGGCCACTTCCTCTGTACACTGCGGGTTCTCCTTCGCCAGCCGCAGTCCCTTCTGGCAGGATTGCTGTGCCCAAAGAACAAAGCGTTAGTACAAGCTGGGTTTTCCGTGTCGGCGTCTCCAGCTGTGGGCCGGGTCTGCGTGCAGCCACGGACACCAGGCTCGGACAGCCCACAGAGCTGCCTGCCGCGGCCTCCCACTCTCCACAGCCAGAAACGGGGACGGAGGAGTTTCTCTAGTTCCCTTCCAGACCATGATTTGATCTACACAGGGGAAGAACGTTTCATTTCTAACACGCAGCGGAGTCGCTCTCTGGGATTCAGCAGGACCGAGGGAGGGAGGCGTCCTGGTCACGTCCTGCATGCACACTGCACAGGGCTGACGGCCCCAAGGCGTGACCGCCTGTGATGGGAATAACACCACTGAGAGGTGGTCATGGGCCTCTACGCTCAAGCACCAAACTATTTTCATTGGAAATGGAAATTAAAATCATTGAACGATGGAGCTGGAGCTTTCCGTTTTGAAACTGGTGAATATGCTAAGCATTTCCAGAAATATTCTTCTGCTTGGCCCCTTGGGGCCGCGTGGGAAAGACGGGGAGCCCCTGGCTGAGCCCTGCTGGACACAGCACCTGTGGCCGCTCACCCTGGTGGCAAGACCAAGGTTCTTATTTTGGAGGCGTTTATCAGTGGAGTGGAAATCTCACAGGTAAGCCCTTCCCGTTGTCATTAAACAGCAATGCCAGGGGTAGCTGCGGCTCAGATGCCCCAGGATGAGGCCCACTGTGAAGAAGGGAACAACTGGCTTGATCCACAACCGTCAGAAAGGTACCAAATGGCCCCAGATATGCAGCGGAGGAGAGCGAGAGACCAGTGTGCAGTCTGCAAACAGAGCCAGAGTCAAGGAGAGTCCAGCATGTCGCTTCTTAGGAGCACGGGTGGGGCAGGGGCGGCACAGAGCCAGAGGTGGCCTCCAACCTTGCAGAAGAGCCAGCTGCCATCGATTTCAAGGTTTAAATACGAAAATTCAGGTCGTCAAGGTTCTATGATGAAACACACTCAATTCTATAACCTTAAGGTAGAAAGGGCTGTTTAACAGGTGAGCTGGAGGAAGCGGGAAAACAAATGCCACATGGAGGGTCCCTGTGACACAGACAGGTGCTCATCAACCCCAGAAAGACTGCCTGAAGCAGGAGCAGGTGATTCACTACAGAAATGAACGTGTGACGTGAACGTTCAGCTGCAGCCTGGAAGATCCGAATGCACTCGCGCGGCTGAGGGCTCCGTTTCCCCCGGCGCGGCCGGCGGGAGGCAGGGGCAGCTCGAGTGCCGCAGCCCATGCGTGGAGACCTCTGGAAACGAAGGGCCTGACCCCAGCCATCCGAGCCGAGGAATGTGTCCAGAGTCCACACCCACAGACTGTGAAGGAGGCAGACACAGAAATGTTCAACATGGGATGTTTCCGACGGCAGAGGGGGAGGAGCCCAGGGCATCGGGTGGGAGTCGGGTGGGAGCCGTGTGGATGCGGCTTGGGGACTGAGCTGGCAGCGCGCGCCCACAGGACGCCAAGGCTGCCACACGCAGCATCTTTCCGTGTGTGTAAAAATCTGTTTCTGATTTCCCCACATGGTGCATGTACTTCTAGGTTAACTACAGAGGAAGACGTGCCCGTTACACACGGTGCTATCACCTGTCAGATCACAAGGTGCAGTTTCTGGGTGCAGACTGCACTGAGACAGCACTAAGGCCTGCGAGCATCTTCCAGGTGACCCTCAGCATGACGGGCGAGAGCCGCCGGGGCTGGGAAGGAGGCGGGAGTGGCAGGGTCTGAGAAGAGCAGAGGCCAGTCCCAAGACTCCACAGGGCAGGGGCAGGGGTGCGGCAGGGAAGGGGCCGGGATGGGGTGATCCTGGCTGTGGGCGGGGGTGGGAGAAGTGGGTGAGCGCTGAGCTGAGACCACGCCCCCCCCCAAGCAGGGATTAGAGAAGAGGCTGAAGACACACAGGCTTCCTGACCTGGCACCAGAACGAAGCAGAAGATGCCACAGGCTGTGCAGACTCATCATGACGAGCACAGAGCCGGACGTTCAGAAAAGACGCCCAAAGGCGGCAACAGAAGCCTCAATCACAGGGTTAGAGCGCAAAGGTGAGAAACTCCAGCCTGCAAGGACGGTGCCCGGCCAGGGGTGAGGAAAATCGCAGGAACAGGACAGAAAACTCCAGAACCAGCTAGAAGTGTGGAGCTGTGGGAAATGCAAGCGCCACGAAGGACATTTCACGGAATTCCCAGAACAGGGCGTGATGCACACCAGGGAGAGCACACCTGCCCTCCGCACCCCCCCCCGGGCAGCCCTCAGATCCCAGGGCCCCGAGGAAGGTCCTCCTCGGGGAGGCTGAGCACGGGCACAGGCCTTCCAGCTGGAGCAGGGAAACTGAAGTGACTGCTGGCCACGAAGGTGGAGCAGAGGTGTTTTAGATGCCACGGCCTCAGAAATGCTCATCCCAAGATGCTTTTCTCTGGGAAGTCCTGGAAGTTATTCTGCATAAAATGCCAAAGTAAATGAAAAAAGAGGAAGACCTGGATACAGGAAATAGGAGATCCCACAAGACGGGGCAGAGGGAGGAGCGAGATGGAGGAGAGCCCAGGATGGGGCAGAGCGGGGTCGGAAGACCCCCCCAGGATGGGGCAGAGGGAGGAGGGGAAGATGGGGGAGATACCCCCAGGACAGGACAGTGGGAGGAGGGGAAGACAGAAGAGACCCCCAGGATGGAGGGCCCAGGCTGGAGACAGCCCCTGGCTGAGGCTGTCGCTCCGCCCGCACCCCCCTTGCCTGGTCTGGGGTTCCTGCTCCTGTCCCAGTGCTTGGACCAGCTGGGCCCGGCTGACGCCTGGGAGCTGGGTCAGTTGGGAGGCCGGGGGCGTGCACTCCACCTCGCGTCCCTGCTGCGCGTCCTTGCCCGAGGCCCCGGCGGGGGCCAGTGTGTGGACCGGAGGCCGGTGGGGCTTCGTCAGCAGACGGGAGGGCCGGGGGTGCCTCCAGCCCTGCCACACGCCGTTCTGGGCCGCCGGCGCCCTCGCGTGCACATTCGTTGCAATATTGGTTGTTGATGAAATAATAAGGATTTATATAAAAGCATATACAAGTTTTGAAAAGAGTTTGTATGTGAGAAAGGAAACTTTTCATCTGAGTGTGCACCCTTGAAAGTGTCAGGCCCAGAGGCGTCAAAGGCAGGAGCAGCCTCACCCGCGTCCCCCAAGCTAAGCCGTCGTTTCGGAGCTGCTGCTGTGTGGACCCTGGACCCGGCAGTGTGTCCACCAAGGGCCATTAAGCCCAGTCACGCCGCACGCTGGACACAACCCACACCCGTAGCCCAGCCGCACGTGGCCAGTCCGCAGCAGTGCCATTGCCATGAGCCGGAGAACTCACAAAAAGCCACTTCTGTCATCGCCCCCTCCTGATTCGTCCTTTTTTTCTTTAAAACCTCGAGCCTCAGCCGGGCGTGGTGGTTCACGCCTGTCATCCCAGCACTTTGGGAGGCTGAGGCAGGTGGATCATGAGGTCAGGAGTTTGAGACCAGCCTGACCAACATGGTGAACGCCCGTCTCTACTAAAGACACAAAAATCAGCTGGGTGTGGTGGGCACCTGTAGTCCCTGCTACTCAGGAGGCTGAGGCAGGAGAATCACTTGAACCCGGGAGGTGGAGGTTGCAGTGAGCTGAGATCGTGTCACTGCACTCCAGCCTGGGCGATACAGCAAGACTCGGTGTCAAAAAAAAAAAAACCTTCAAGCCGCTTCCAGAGCCACGTCCTGAGGTCACCTGGCGGCGCTTCCCAGGCTGCCGTCCTTGGCTGCGGCCCAGACGCTCTCACCTGTGTGGGTTTTGCCCGCTTCCCTCGGCCAACACGTGCACACACATGGAGAAAGCGCCCGGGGGAAAATACACTGAGGTGCTCACACTGGTCGCTTCAGAAGGCACAGCGTGAAATTATTTTTCTCCTTGGCCTCCTCTGCATTAAATAAATCTTTTCTCCACTGATCCAGTATCTCTCATGTAAAAAATAAAGTTTATTTCTTTTTACACAAGCAGGAAGGCATGCTCTATCCTGACAAAATTTCATTCCACATGGAAATCAGGTCAAGGCCCAAAAGACTCGGCGGGAAGGTGAGAGGGTCTCCGTGGCCCTAAAGACAGCGGGAAGGTGAGAGGGTCGCCGTGGCCCTAAGGACAGTGGGAAGGTGAGAGGGTCTCCGTGGCCCTAAGGACAGCGGGACGGTGAGAGGGTCTCCGTGGCCCTAAGGACAGCGGGAAGGTGAGAGGGTCGCCGTGGCCCTAAGGACAGTGGGACGGTGAGAGGGTCTCCGTGGCCCTAAGGACAGCGGGAAGGTGAGAGGGTCGCCGTGGCCCTAAGGACAGCGGGACGGTGAGAGGGTCGCCGTGGCCCTAAAGACAGCGGGACGGTGAGAGGGTCGCCGTGGCCCTAAGGACAGCGGGAAGGTGAGAGGGTCGCCGTGGCCCTAAGGACAGCGGGACGGTGAGAGGGTCGCCGTGGCCCTAAAGACAGCGGGACGGTGAGAGGGTCGCCGTGGCCCTAAGGACAGCAGGAAGGTGAGAGGGTCGCCGTGGCCCTAAGGACAGCGGGACGGTGAGAGGGTCGCCGTGGCCCTAAAGACAGCGGGACGGTGAGAGGGTCTCCATGGCCCTAAGGACAGCGGGACGGTGAGAGGGTCTCCGTGGCCCTAAGGACAGTGGGAAGGTGAGAGGGTCTCCGTGGCCCTAAGGACAGTGGGAAGGTGAGAGGGTCGCCGTGGCCATAAAGACAGTGGGAAGGTGAGAGGGTTTCCGTGGCCCTAAAGACAGCGGGAAGGTGAGAGGGTCGCCGTGGCCCTAAGGACAGTGGGAAGGTGAGAGGGTTTCCGTGGCCCTAAAGACAGCGGGAAGGTGAGAGGGTCGCCGTGGCCATAAAGACAGTGGGAAGGTGAGAGGGTCGCCGTGGCCCTAAGGACAGCGGGACGGTGAGAGGGTCTCCGTGGCCCTAAGGACAGCGGGAAGGTGAGAGGGTCTCCGTGGCCCTAAGGACAGCGGGACGGTGAGAGGGTCTCCGTGGCCCTAAGGACAGTGGGAAGGTGAGAGGGTCTCCGTGGCCCTAAGGACAGTGGGAAGGTGAGAGGGTCGCCGTGGCCCTAAGGACAGTGGGAAGGTGAGAGGGTCTCCGTGGCCCTAAGGACAGCGGGACGGTGAGAGGGTCTCCGTGGCCCTAAGGACAGTGGGAAGGTGAGAGGGTCTCCGTGGCCCTAAGGACAGTGGGAAGGTGAGAGGGTCGCCGTGGCCCTAAGGACAGTGGGAAGGTGAGAGGGTCGCCGTGGCCCTAAGGACAGCGGGAAGGTGAGAGGGTCGCCGTGGCCATAAGGACAGTGGGAAGGTGAGAGGGTCTCCGTGGCCCTAAGGACAGTGGGAAGGTGAGAGGGTCGCCGTGGCCCTAAGGACAGTGGGAAGGTGAGAGGGTCTCCATGGCCCTAAGGACAGCGGGACGGTGAGAGGGTCTCCGTGGCCCTAAGGACAGTGGGAAGGTGAGAGGGTCTCCGTGGCCCTAAGGACAGTGGGAAGGTGAGAGGGTCTCCGTGGCCCTAAGGACAGTGGGAAGGTGAGAGGGTCGCCGTGGCCCTAAGGACAGCGGGAAGGTGAGAGGGTCGCCGTGGCCATAAAGACAGTGGGAAGGTGAGAGGGTCTCCGTGGCCCTAAGGACAGTGGGAAGGTGAGAGGGTCTCCGTGGCCCTAAGGACAGTGGGAAGGTGAGAGGGTCGCCGTGGCCATAAAGACAGTGGGAAGGTGAGAGGGTCGCCGTGGCCCTAAGGACAGTGGGAAGGTGAGAGGGTCGCCGTGGCCATAAAGACAGTGGGAAGGTGAGAGGGTCGCCGTGGCCCTAAGGACAGTGGGAAGGTGAGAGGGTCTCCGTGGCCCTAAGGACAGCGGGAAGGTGAGAGGGTCGCCGTGGCCCTAAGGACAGTGGGAAGGTGAGAGGGTCGCCGTGGCCATAAAGACAGTGGGAAGGTGAGAGGGTCGCCGTGGCCCTAAGGACAGTGGGAAGGTGAGAGGGTCTCCGTGGCCCTAAGGACAGCGGGAAGGTGAGAGGGTCGCCGTGGCCCTAAGGACAGCGGGAAGGTGAGAGGGTCGCCGTGGCCCTAAGGACAGTGGGAAGGTGAGAGGGTTTCCGTGGCCAGCCTGGCCTGGAGGGGATGCTGACCCGGCCGGCTTCCTCCTGCAGCTCTGACCTGGTCATCCCCTTCCTGGAGTGAGGCCAGCTCCCGGAGGCGCTCCAGCTGCTGGAGGTGGTTGTTCGAGGCGAGGACCAGCCTGTGCACCTCCTCATCCACTTGGTCATACAGCCCTCTGGCAGCCTCCAGGGCATCCCTGAGGAAGACAGGGCAGTCCTCTGGCTCCCAGGCGACCCCCTGAGGAGTCTGCTTGTGCTGACAACCCCGTGTGAAACCCTCCTCTTTCCACCCCTCATGCAGAAGGCACCAGGAGCCCCAGGAGGAGGCCCACTGCCGAGGCAGCTGCCCACATCCCTGCGGCCCGGGGTGCAGGCACCTGAAGGGGACCCCTGCTGGGCAGCCGAGGTGGACTGGCTGTGTGCGGCTGAGATGGGCAGGGACTGTGGGGCGGGGGGCACAGTGTCCCAGGCAGCATGATTGCGAATGAGCTCATTCTGCTGTGCTCTGGCTGCCTCCTGCCCAGGGTCCCCAGGAGCCGGCTCCTGGATCTTTGGAGCCTGTACGTGTGGAAAAGCTCTGACCCAGACAAAGTGTGGCTGTCAGAACGGAGGTCTGCACCAGGCCCTGGAGCAGAGCGCTTCACCTCCTAGCTGCAAACTCTGCTGAGCAGCCCCTCGACGGGCCAGTGCCCAGTGCTGCCCCAGTGGGTGCTCACCGGCTGTCTTCTGTGCCAAGCCCTTCTCTCCTCAGCCGTGCCAGGACGGTACCCCCCTCCAGCCTGAGAGACAGCAGCAGTGGGTCTTCCAGGACGAGCTTCATCGTCGTCTTGTGCTGGTCAGTTAACTCGGCGACTTCCTGCACAGGGTGGGGAGGAACACGCCTTTAACCTCCTCCAAGGCCAGGTCCTCCCGGGTGCAGCATGCGGAGTGTGACCCACGTTCCTGTTCCATAAATCAAGTTGCAGGCCTGGTGGTACAACTGGGCCCCCCTGAAGCTGATGGTCCAGACACTCTCACCAGGGACGGTGAGTCCCAGGAAAAGGTCTCTTGCGGGGAGAAGAAGGGGGCTCAGAGGTCAGCCGCAGGAGGTGAGCCTGCTGTTTAGACCAGGGACGTGCAGGCCTCACCCACAGACTCTGGGCCCCTCGGCCTGCCGGCTGCTGAGAGCCCCACGGCCAGTCCGCCTCTGCGTCTCGTCCTAATCACTCACTCCCAGCAGCCGCTGCTGCCCACACGCCGTGCGTATTGTCAAGTGCAGTGGCAATGCTCTCCTTCTGGGTAGGCTGGGAGGCTTTTGGTGACAAAGGGGAGGAAATGGCCTTTTGTGAATTGAGAGGGATCCAGAAATGAAAAGGATTTCAAAGTCTCCGCTACGGATGACGGTGAACCAAATGTTTATTTTCAAGTTTGGCTAAACCTTTGTGCCCCCCCCACCAGTCACATGAAGAGAACTTCCCTGCACGTCTGCGGACTCACCTGGGCTGTTCTTGGGGTTCTGTGGGTGTTCAGGGAGCAGAAGGAATTCCGCAGGAAAACGATGGCCGCCTTGCAGTTTGCGCTGAAGTGTTCCAGCCTCTATTGTGAGTTGAGAGGGAGGAGATAAGGACACAGTCTGTGAGATGCCAAAATAAGCAGCCGTTGAGTTCCTGTGTTTAAACTGACCTCGGGTCAGGGCGCTTCCATGTGTGCAGATGCCTGAAATCTGCAGACACCTCTCGGTGGCAGTGCCCCTCCCACCCAGGTTCGGCGTTCTCGGACACACCACGCATGGCTTCGCTGACCCGGACACCCGGACGGCGACCGAAACAAGCCTGAGAAAGTCCCCGGGGGCCGTGGCACCTGCAGCAGCTGCGGCTGAACCTACCTGACGGAAGCAGACCCAGTCACCATGGCTGTAGGGAAAGGAGCCGTCGAGGTCTGCTGTCAGCTGGGAGCTGTTGACAAATCTGTGCAGGCCCTTCAGGGAGCTCACGACCTCACACTGCCAAGAAGAGGCACTCATTGGTCACAGCTCCAGGTGCATCTCTTGAGGGGAAGACACTGTAAATGGCTCAATCCTGGGTTCGGAGGATGGAGAGGCTGGCTCAGGGCGTGTGGCCTCTGCTTTGCTGGAGGTGCTGATGACAGTACGTGTTTGGGTGCAGTAATGGAAGTGAGAAGATGGGAAAGCAGGGGACAGCAAAGAGAGATGAAGGAAAGGCCCCAGTGAAGACCAAAGAAAAGGGAACAGGGAGAAAGGAAGAAGGAAGAGAATGAGTCCAGGATGTCCTTCTGGGGTAGCGGAGGTGGCCCTTCTCAGATCAACCCACAAACTCTGCACGAAATACAAGGGGAGCTTCCTGGAGCCGTGGCAGCCGAGCAGTGAGGCTTCTTATTCGGCATGTGGGGCCACAGGCAAGGTCCCGCTGTGACTCCGTCCTCAGGACATGGCCAGCGTGTGGGAATGGCTGAGCCCCAACAGAAAACAGGAATCCTTCTGACAGCAGTTTACTTTATTAAAAAAAAAAAAAAAGGAAAATGGAAGAAAAGAAGAAAGACGAGAAAAGAAAAGAAAAAGAAAAATGGCATCCTGGCCAGTGTGATGGCTGACACCTGTGATCCCAGCACTCTGGGAGGCCAAGGCCGGTGGATCATTTGAGCCCAAGGGTTCGAGACCAGCCTGTGCAAGAGAACAAAAACAAAAACCCCATCTCTACAAAAGAAAATACAACAATTAGCGGAGCGGGGCAGCACACCCCTCTAGACCCAGCTCCTCAGGAGGCTGAGGTGGGAGGATCACCTGGGCCTAGGAGGTCAAGGCAGCAATCAGCCATGATCAAACCATTGCTCTCCAGTCTCAGCAACAGAGTTTGGCCTTGTCTCAAAAAATATAAAACAACAAAAAAATAAGACAACTGGCCTTTTTCTGACATGAAGAAAGAAGAAACAGAGGGTGGGGTGGGCTGGCCACACCACTGGAAGCTGAAAGCAGATTCCCAGAAAGGAGCAGTGGGGAAGGAACACCCCATTCACAGGAGGGAGCAGTGGGGAAGGGGCCCCCGATTCCCAGGAGGGAGCAGCGGGGAAGGGGCCCCCGATTCCCAGGAGGGAGTAGCGGGGAAGGAGCCCCCGATTCCCAGGAGGGAGCAGCGGGGAAGGAGCCCCCGATTCCCAGGAGGGAGCAGCGGGGAAGGGGCCCCTCAATTCCCACATGGAAGCAGTGGGGAAGGAGCCCCCCAATTCCCAGGAGGGAGCAGTGGGGAAGGGGCCCCCGACTCCCAGGAGGGAGCAGTGGGGAAGAGGCCCCCCATTCCCAGGAGGGAGCAGTGGGGAAGGGGCCCCCCAATTCCCAGGAGGGAGCAGTGGGGAAGGAGCCTCCCAATTCCCAGGAGGGAGCAGTGGGGAAGGGGCCCCTCAATTCCCACATGGAAGCAGTGGGGAAGGGGCCCCCCATTCCCAGGAGGGAGCAGCGGGGAAGGGGCCCCCGATTCCGAGGAGGGAGCAGCGGGGAAGGGACCCCCGATTCCCAGGAGGGAGCAGCGGGGAAGGGGCCCCCGATTCCCAGGAGGGAGCAGCGGGGAAGGGGCCCCCGATTCCCAGGAGGGAGCAGCGGGGAAGGGGCCCCCGATTCCCAGGAGGGAGCAGCGGGGAAGGGACCCCCGATTCCCAGGAGGGAGCAGTGGGGAAGGGGCCCCCGATTCCCAGGAGGGAGCAGCGGGGAAGGGGCCCCCGATTCCCAGGAGGGAGCAGTGGGGAAGGGGCCCCGTGGTGTGTTATAAACTCTGCCCAAGTCTCTGGCGGACCCAGAACCGTGCTGCACGGGGAAGACTCGGAGAACTGAACTGAACCCACTGGGGTGACACAGAGCTTCCGGTTTGAGTCTAACAAGCTTGTGCACACTAGAACGACACTGTGAGTCTGTAACAGAAGCCGGTCTCCGCAGCAGAACCTTCACAATGTCCAGAACTAAGGGACACACAAAGAACCTGTGCTCAGAGAAAGATAATCAGTAGAGGCCAACCCAGAGGTGACGCGGGTGTTGGAATTACTAGTCAAGGACTTCAAAGCAGCCGTTAAAACTGTGCTCGGTGATGTAAAGGAAAAACGCCTGCAATTTATGAAAGGAGAGGAAAACTCCAGAGAGACGCAGAAAACATTTTAAAATCCACGGGAAATCTTATAGTTGAAAAATACAGTATTTGAACTAAAAAATTCAATGGGCAAATGGATTAGTCCGTTTTCACACTGCTATAAAGATTCTGCCTGAGCCTGGGTAATTTATAAGGAAAGAGGTTTGACTGACTCGCAGTTCTGCGTGGCTGGGCAGGCCTTAGGAAGCTTACAATCGTGGCAGGAAGCAAAGGAGAAGTGAGGCCCGTCTTCCACGGCGCAGGTGAGAGAGGAAGGAAGCGGCACACTTACAACCCTGAGCTCTCATGAGAACTCCTATCAGGAGAGCTGCATCTGCCCCCATCTAGTCCGTCTCTCGACAAGCAGGAATTAAAATCTGAGAGATTTGGGTGGGGACACAGAGCCAAGACGTTTCAGTGAGTTTAACCGCTAAGGAGAGATTTGGGTGGGGACACAGAGCCAAGACGTTTCAGTGAGTTCAACCGCTAAGGAGATGACAGAGTGAGGAGCCAGTGACCCCAAGAACAGGATCAAGAGGAACCACCTGATCTGATGACTAGACAGGAAGAAAGTTTAAAAAGGCAGATTCTCAGAGCTCTGTGGGACAATTCTGGTATATGTAATTGAAGTACTAGAAAGAGAGAAGAAATAAAGCAGGAAAAAAATTTTAAGAACTGAGTCAGGTGGCCGGACGCGGCAGCTCAAGCCTGTAATCCCAGCACTTTGGGAGGCCGAGGTGGGCGGATCACGAGGTCGAGAGATCGAGACCATCCTGGTCAACATGGTGAAACCTAGTCTCTACTAAAAATACAAAAATTAGCTGGGCATGGTGGCGCGTGCCTGTAATCCCAGCTACTCGGGAGGCTGAGGCAGGAGAATTGCCTGAACCCAGGAGGCGGAGGTTGCAGTGAGCTGAGATTGCGCCATTGCACTCCAGCCTGGGTAACAAGAGCGAAACTCCGTCTCAAAAAAAAAAAAACAAACATAGGTAGGTGTGGGGCTGCACACGCTCAGTCCCAGTTACTCAGAAGGCTGAGGTGGGAGAATCACTTGAGCCCAGGAGTTTGAGATCACAGTAAGCTCCGATGGCACAAAACCGCACTCTGGCCACGGTGACAGAGCCAGATCCTGTCTCAGGAAAGAAAAAAAGAAGAGAGAGAAAGGCTAAAAAGGTCCTAAATGTGGCGACAGGCATACACTCTCAGATTTAAGAGCTGAAGCAAACCTACACAGGAAAGACAAAGACGGATGAAGGAAATGGCCTGTTCCACGGCAGTCAACCTGCTGAAAAGAAAGGAAGTGCCTTGGAAACGGCCGGAGGAAAGTTAACACACTTCGTGCAGACGAACAACGAACTGAATTATGGTGAACTCTTCTACAATTGTGGAGGCCAGGAGGCAACAGGGCACTTTAAAGTGCCGGGGAAAACAAAACTCAAACCAGAATTCCAGGTGTAGCAAAAATACCCTTCCAGAATGAGGGCAAATAAAGGGGTTTTCAGATAACAGAGCAGGGCAGGAGGAAAGAGAAGAAACCAGACGGGAAGAAGGGTCAACCTTTAAGATTTCTGTGGCATACTCGGCGGGGCTTCTGCGAGAACTCGGCGGGGAGGAAGTGGGTTTCCAGGCTCCACATGGATGGAATTAGAACTCAGGTAAATTATTTCACGTGTTGCATCTCATCCAGGTGCCTCCGTATTTAATGTTACCCACCACTCAGGATCCCAGGGTCCAAAACCGTTACCTGAATCACTGCATCCTTGTCAGGCCTAAATGCAGATTCTTTATCTACCAACAGCAGGATACTGTGAATTACAGGACACGTGTTCTGAAATAGATAAGAGATAAATATTACTGATGAGCTTTCTAATTTTTAACTTCATCAACAGAATTGCCCAGTGTTGACTGGTGCTACCTCTGTCACAGTTCCCTGCGGTACCTACTTTGCCCTGAAATGTAAATGATTTGCCCTTATGAATTTTTAATGTAATCAGGTTTATGGAGGTATAATTTACATACACCGAAATTCACCCTTTTTAGTGAATAGTTCTGTAAGTTTTGACGAAAGCAGAGTCACGTAAGCATCACCACCAAGACGAAGAACTGTTAAGCAACCCCCAAATTCTCCTGTGCCTGTTTGCAGCCAAGCGCTCCCGTCCCCAGCTCCTGGCAACCAGGGGTCTGTTTTCGTCTCCATAGACTCGCCTTTTCCAGACGCGACATAAACAGATTGAGACAGGACCGGCCTCTTTCACTTAGCATTGTGCACAAGAGCGCATCCCTGTCCTGAGCATCAAGGGTTTGTTCCTCTGCTTCGCTGAGTCACTTCCCCTGGGATTCCCGCACCACGAGGTATTCATCCAGTTCACCAGCTGAAGGGTATTTGGCAGTTATCGGTAAAGGCACTGTCACTGTGTGAACAGGGGCACAGGGTTCATTCAGGAGTGGAATTTGTCACTGTGTGAACAGGGGCACAGGGTTCATTCAGGAGTGGGATTTCTGTCACTGTGTGAACAGGAGCACAGGTTCATTCAGGAGTGGGATTTCTGTCACTGTGTGAACAGGAGCACAGGTTCATTCAGGAGTGGGATTTCTGTCACTATGAACAGGAGCACAGGGTTCATTCAGGAGTGGGATTTGTCACTGTGTGAACAGGGGCACAGGTTAATTCAGGAGTGGGATTTCTGTCACTGTGTGAACAAGGGCACAGGGTTCATTCAGGAGTGGGATTTCTGTCACTGTGTGAACAGGAGCACAGGTTCATTCAGGAGTGGGATTTCTGTCACTGTGTGAACAGGAGCACAGGTTCATTCAGGAGTGGGATTTCTGTCACTATGAACAGGAGCACAGGGTTCATTCAGGAGTGGGATTTGTCACTGTGTGAACAGGGGCACAGGTTAATTCAGGAGTGGGATTTCTGTCACTATGAACAGGAGCACAGGGTTCATTCAGGAGTGGGATTTGTCACTGTGTGAACAGGGGCACAGGTTAATTCAGGAGTGGGATTTCTGTCACTGTGTGAACAAGGGCACAGGGTTCATTCAGGAGTGGGATTTCTGTCACTGTGAACAGGAGCACAGGTTCATTCAGGAGTGGGATTTCTGTCACTGTGTGAACAGGAGCACAGGTTCATTCAGGAGTGGGATTTCTGTCACTGTGTGAACAGGAGCACAGGTTCATTCAGGAGTGGGATTTCTGTCACTATGAACAGGAGCACAGGGTTCATTCAGGAGTGGGATTTGTCACTGTGTGAACAGGGGCACAGGTTAATTCAGGAGTGGGATTTCTGTCACTGTGTGAACAAGGGCACAGGGTTCATTCAGGAGTGGGATTTCTGTCACTGTGTGAACAGGAGCACAGGTTCATTCAGGAGTGGGATTTCTGTCACTCTGTGAACAGGGGCACAGGTTCATTCAGGAGTGGGATTTCTGTCACTGTGAACAGGAGCACAGGTTCATTCAGGAGTGGGATTTCTGTCACTATGAACAGGAGCACAGGGTTCATTCAGGAGTGGGATTTCTGTCACTGTGTGAACAGGGGCACAGGTTCATTCAGGAGTGGGATTTCTGTCACTGTGTGAACAGGAGCACAGGTTCATTCAGGAGTGGGATTTCTGTCACTGTGTGAACAGGAGCACAGGTTCATTCAGGAGTGGAATTTGTCACTGTGTGAACAGGAGCACAGGTTCTTTCAGGAGTGGGATTTCTGTCACTGTGTGAACAGGAGCACAGGTTCATTCAGGAGTGGGATTTCTGTCACTGTGTGAACAGGAGCACAGGTTCATTCAGGAGTGGGATTTCTGTCACTGTGTGAACAGGAGCACAGGGTTCATTCAGGAGTGGGATTTCTGTCACTGTGTGAACAGGAGCACAGGGTTCATTCAGGAGTGGAATTTCTGTCACTGTGAACAGGAGCACAGGGTTCATTCAGGAGTGGGATTTCTGTCACTGTGTGAACAGGAGCACAGGTTCATTCAGGAGTGGGATTTCTGTCACTGTGAACAGGAGCACAGGTTAATTCAGGAGTGGGATTTCTGTCACTGTGTGAACAGGAGCACAGGGTTCATTCAGGAGTGGGATTTGTCACTGTGTGAACAGGGGCACAGGTTAATTCAGGAGTGGGATTTCTGTCACTATGAACAGGAGCACAGGGTTCATTCAGGAGTGGGATTTCTGTCACTGTGTGAACAAGGGCACAGGGTTCATTCAGGAGTGGGATTTCTGTCACTATGAACAGGAGCACAGGGTTCATTCAGGAGTGGGATTTCTGTCACTGTGTGAACAGGAGCACAGGGTTCATTCAGGAGTGGGATTTCTGGCTCATGTGAAAAGCACGTGTTTTCCAGAGTGGCTGTGCCATTTTAAAGTTCCATCAGCAATACCAAGCGCTTGCTACTGACAAGCTCTGTTGCTGTTTTTTGTGTGTTTCGTTCTGGTTTCCAGCTGCGTTTCCCCAGGGATTCACGGTGTCGGGCACATTTTCAGGTGCTTATTTGCCGTCTGCGTCATCGTCTTCAGTGACGGGCGCTGTAAGTACTTGTCCTTCCCTGGAAGACGCCCCACAAGCATCTGAGAAGCACCCACGTGCTGCTGTTGCTGGGTGCAGGGTTTCGTGTGTCTGTCAGATCTGGCTGCTTTACTGAGTTCTTCCCGTCCTCCATTTTAAAAAAACGTATCTTCCACCGTTGACAGTGAGGTACTGAGGTCACGCAGAACTGCCTGCTTCTCTTCCACTGCGCTGGCGTTTGCTGATACCCTCTGACGGCCGTAGGTCTGTCGATGTCTACAACTGTACCTTCCCGCTGTGCTGAACCTTTTACCAACACACGATGTTCTCCATGGTGTCGTGTAACACGGTTAGTCTCAACACGCAGTAATAAGGAAACAACCAATAAACTGCAGAGGATCTGAGTCCCTGCAACGCTGGACGACTCGATGTCTATCGGTCTGGTGTCAGCACAGCCACCGCTGATCTCTTCTCGTTAGGTCTCCAGCACCTCTCAGAACCTCCCTGGTCAGTGCCTCCCCTGGCCCCGGGCCTCCCTCAGGCCTCCCTGACAGCGTCTGTGCCCTGGGGTCCCGTCCAGCCTAGCCTGTGCACCCCAGCTCGTGGCCTGTGCTCTCTCCTCCCGGTGACCCCTTCCTGACCTCAGGGAGTCGCCTCGGCCCCTCGTCCAGCCCAAGGTTCGTGCCACTTGCTCCAGGCCAGCCGATTTCTGCTAGCCCAGCCACCCTGCCAGGCAGCTCTGGAAGATGCCACCCACCCCAGGGCCCAACCTGAGTGGACCGCACCCTGTAACAGGTCATGACGGAGCCTGTCTCCTCCGAGTCTCAGCAGGACACAGCTTTTCTAAGAGCTACGTCCTGTGAAAGTAAGAAGGGCAGGCTGACTGTGAGGAGGGGTGGGGGCAGGTTCACTCTGAGGTGAGGCACACTCAATGCGAGGAGGGAAGTGAGGGAGAGAAGAGGTGGCAGCAGGATGGAGAGGAGGGAGGACCGTGGGGGACAGAGGAGGGAGGACCATGGGGGGAAGAGGAGGGAGGACTGTGGGGGGAAAGAGGAGGGAGAACTACAGGGTGGGGGAGAGAAGGGAGGACCGTGGGGGGCAGAGGAGGGAGGATTGCAGGGTGGGGGAGAGGAGCGAGAACTGCAGGGTGGGGGAGAGGAGGGAGGACTGTGGGGGAAGAGGAGGGAGGACTGCAGGGTGGGGGAGGAGGGAGGACTTCAGGGTGGGGGAGAGGAGGGAGGACTGCAGGGTGGGGGAGAGGAGGGAGGACTGCAGGGTAGGGGAGAGGAGGGAGGACTGTGGGGGAAGAGGAGGGAGGACTGCAGGGTGGGGGAGAGGAGGGAGGACTGTGGGGGGAGAGGAGGGAGGACTGCAGGGTGGGGGAGAGGAGGGAGGACTGCAGGGTGGGGGAGAGGAGGGAGGACTGTGGGGGAAGAGGAGGGAGGACTGTGGGGGAGAGGAGGGAGGACTGTGGGGGAAGAGGAGGGAGGACTGCAGGGTGGGGGAGAGGAGGGAGGACTGCAGGGTGGGGGAGAGGAGGGAGGACTGTGGGGAAAGAGGAGGGAGGACTGTGGGGGAGAGGAGGGAGGACTGTGGGGGAAGAGGAGGGAGGACTGCAGGGTGGGGGAGAGGAGGGAGGACTGCAGGGTGGGGGAGAGGAGGGAGGACTGTGGGGGGAGAGGAGGGAGGACTTTATGGTGGTGAAGAGCAGGGAGGGCCACAGCGGGGACAGGAGGGAGGACCATGAGGAGAGGAGAGAGGCTGGCAGGGGTGAAGAGGAGGGAGGACCACGGGGTGGGGAGAGAAAAAACGACCATGGGAAGGAAGAGGAGGGAGGGCCCCACGGTGGGCTGAGCTCTGCCAGTGCCGTCCCTGACCTCTTTCTTGGCACAACTTGCCACCTGGTGTCCCTAAACTTGAGTTTCCTCAGTGAGTACAGGAGCCTCTGCCTGCATCTTCAGCAGGGACAGCAAGGGCGAAACAGGTTTAGTTTCGTGGAGGGCAGGTGGGCATGGGAGAGGGCACCCCGGACTCCCGGTTCCTGGTCTCTCCCTGTCCCTGGTCTCTTGCTGTCCCTGGTCTCTCGCTGTCCCCAGGCTCCCCGTTCCTGGTCTCTCCCTGTCCCTGGTCTCTCCCTGTCCCCAGGCTCCCCGTTCCTGGTTTCGCCCTGTCCCTGGTCTCACCCCGTCCCTGGTCTCGCCCCGTCCCTGGACTCTCGCTGTCCCTGGGTTCCCCTCCGCCCCTGCCCAGGCAGCGGCATCTTCCCATCCCCAGAGTGCCCCATCTGCTCTGGATGCTGCTTGTGGTTCAGTATGCAGGGCCTCTGAGCCAGGTGCAGTAGCTCACGCCTGTGATCCCAGCACTCTGGGAGGCGAGGCAGATGGATCGCTTCAGTCCAGGAGTTTGAGACCAGCCTGGACAACATGGCAAAACCCCATCTCTAGTAAACATACAAGAAATTAGCCGGGCATGGTGGCACGTGCCTGTAGTCCTAGCTACTGGGCAGGCTGAGGCAGGAAGATCGCCTGAGTCTAGGAGCTCGAGGCTGCAGGGTCCTGCGATGGTGGCACTGACCCGGCCCGGGGCTGCCAGGTTCATCCCTGAGCTGGTTCGTACTTGCAGGGAGCCAGGGCTGCCCCTTCCTGCCTCCATCCTTTGTCTGAAGGGCAATGCTGTGCCCTCATCCGATGGAGGGCACAGACAATGCCGCGCTGCCCTCCTGGGACAGGTGCCCACCACCCAGGCCTGGCAGGCTTTGCTTTTCAGGTTTGCCATTGCCCCGAGCATGGAGCTTCTTCAAAGTCCCACTGGACGGGCCGCACCCACCTTCCTCAGTGTCTGCACCCAGCCCCGGAGAGCAGGAGCTGGGCTCACTGTTGAGACCCCGGGCAGGAGGGGGCTCTGCACAGGGGCCCCCGTCTCAAACCGTCACGCCGAACCTGTGGGCTGGCTACTCCAGAATCACAACAGGGGTGGCCGCAGCAGCACACGGCTCTGAGATGCCCCGCACACCCGAGGGACGTGAGAACCCTGGCATACCTGCAGTCCCGCGAGGGCCTGGGAGACGGCAGGGGCAGCCAGACTCCCGCGGGTGTCCACCAGGACGACCAGCCCCAGGTCCCGGACCTCCTTCCTGGGGAGGGAAACAGCCGGTCTGAACCACTGCCCGTGAAATCTCACAAACATGAGCTTCCACCTCTGAGACAAGTGGTTACTGGTTTCCTTTCAGCTCTAGAAGTTAGTGGTTCTCTGTACACATCCGCCTTCTACCTCCCAGAGGGGCAGGCCCGTCGGCTGGAGCCACTGCCGTTGTTCCTCTGGTGGAGACGGCGTCTCCGGGTGCGCCGGGCTGCGGCTACTCTCCCCTAGACGGACGAAACGGGCCCCCGCCGTCAAGGGGGCGAGGACTGCAGGGCCTGCTTGCACTCACTTATTTCCCTGGGCATTAACGTAGCACAGAAGCTGACTGACGGGATGTGGATGCCGTTCTCAGGACAGAAAGACAGAGGCTTGAGCTCAGCCATCAGGGCTCCGAGTCACCCAGAGCCAAGCTAAGACTCTGAGAGCATCTTTCAAAACTACAAATACCATCATGTGGTTTTAAAAACTCCAGCGTAAAAGCTTTGTCTCTGTGATCATGACTGCAAACTCTGCTTCAAAATTTCAATAGGAAAAAATGATAGTGGGGTGAGTTGATCTGTTCATTTTTGAAAATTTTAGTGTTTGGCTGTTCTGAAGGTAGTGAGTTATCTCCTTCCCCATCAAAAGCCTTGTCTGCCTTTCCCCTGCTCACGACTGCACTCAACTAGTGTTAACAAATACGTAGCTGGGCGCTGTGGCTACCTGGGAGGCTGAGGGGACGAGGTCGCTTTAGCCCAGGAGGCTGAGGCTGCAGTGAGCTGGGATTGCGCCACTGTGCTCTGCCCGGCCGACAGAGCAAGACCTGTCTCAAAAAAAATGTGTGTGTGTTTTGATGAACTTCTTCAGCTCTAACTCCAGGATTCATGGACATTCTAGGTTGTGTCTGGACGCTGATCTTACAGCGTTCACGTGAGCCAGGGACACAGGAGCGTCCTGACTCAGAGCCGGCAGAGCTCACGTCACTCGGCGGCTGCGTCCTGGCCAGCGGCGTGAGTATGCCCCGTCGGCCCCGCAGCCAGGCCCGTTCAGTTTTGGGTGTCCCTGGGACAGAAACAGTGTGTGGAAATCAAGGCTGGAAGCGCGTGGGTGCTGGCTGCTCCAGAAGGACGAGGTTAGCAGAGGCAGGGTCTGGCCGTGGAAGCTGGCACCCTCCCCCCACTGCCCCTTTGCCACACACATGCAGCTGGGGTCCCTGGGTCTCCAGGGTGGGGCCCGGCCCCCGTCCCACCTGGGGATGCTATGGAGGTACAGCAGCAGGCGGGTCAGCTCGGTGCAGGACGCGTGCTCCCTGGTCCAGAGCGGGCCCCTGGTGCGCAGCTGCACCACTGCTCTGTCCTGACGGTCTCGGGTCCCTGCGGAGACAGAGACGAGGCCGCTGTCCAGGGGCTTCACTCTGGGAGGTGGCGAGCTGGGTCTGTGCTGGTTGAGTGTGAGATCCGCCCTGAGAGACGGCCTGGTGCGTGCTCACCTGGGAGGATGATGACCCCGGACTGCAGCAGCTCCTGGCTGACGTCCAGCACCTGCCTGGGCACCTGGCTGGGGGGGTCCCCCGTGCTGGGCGGCCACCCTTCTTGCTCAGGGTGCGGCTGCTGGGCAGGCACGTCGGAAAGCCCTCCGGGCTTGTGGCAGCGGAGACTGCCGCCATTGGCACTCACACAGGCTGAGGGCGCAAGAACATCTGGATGAAGGAAAGAGACTTCATCAAAGATGAAGGTTTTGAAAGCAACTGCTCATCTTGCTACGAACCACGGATGAAAACATGCATGAAAATAGGGGATTCAGTGCCGGTGGGAGGTGGCACGTCGCAGTGCCCAGGGCATGAGGTGCCATCACGGAGACGGTGTCCGGTGGGAAGTGAAGGCGCGTCCCAGTGCCCAGGGCACGCCATCACGGAGATTGGTCTCTGGCTGCAGGCAGCTCAGCAAGGGCGGATTGTCTCATCCCAGCTCGTTCGCTCAAAGTGTGGTGTGCATGACTGCATGTGGTGTGCGATTGTGCATGGTATTTGGAACTCTGGAGTGTGTGACCATGTGACTGTGTGTGGTGATTGTGGGTGTAACTCTGGAATGTGTGACTGTGTGTGGTGTGCGATTGTGTGTGCATCTGTGTAACGAGTGTGTGACTGAGGCATGTGACTATGTGCTTGTGTAACTTGTGTGACTGTGTGATGCATGTGATTGTGTGTGCGTGTAATGAGTGTGAGGCATGTGACTGGTGTGATTGTAACTCGAGCGTGTGATTGGGAGGCAGGTGACTGGTGTGTGATTATGTGTAAATCCGGAGTGTGACTGAGGCATGTGACTTTGTGTGGTGTGTGACTGTGTGTATGGAACTGGAGTATGTGATCATGTGAGGCATGTGACTATGTGGTGTGTGACTGTGTAACGAGCGTTTAATTGTGTAAGGCAGGTGACTGTGTGTAACGAGTGTGTGATCGTGAGGCAGGCGACTGTGGTGTGATTGTGTAACGAGTGTGTGTGATTGTGTGAGGCAGGCAATTGTGGTGTGATTGTGCATGTGTAACTGGAGCATGTGATCGTGTGAGGCAGGAGACTGGTGTGTGTGTGTGTGTGTATAACGTATGTGATCGTGAGGCATGTGACTGCATGCAGTGTGTGTGCATGTGTAACTCTGGAGCATGTGATTGTGTGAATCAGGTGACTGTGTGCTGTGTGTGTGTAACTCTGGAGCATGTGATTGTGTGAGTCAGGTGACTGTGTGCTGTGTGTTTGTGTGTGTGTAACTGGAGCACGTGATTGTGTGAATCAGGTGACTGTGTGCTGTGTGTGTAACTCTGGAGCATGTGATTGTGTGAATCAGGTGACTGTGTGCTGTGTGTTTGTGTGTGTAACTAGAGCACGTGATTGTGTGAATCAGGCGACTGTGTGCTGTGTGTGTGTAACTCTGGAGCATGTGATTGTGTGAATCAGGTGACTGTGTGCTGTGTGTGTGTAACTCTGGAGCATGTGATTGTGTGAGGCAGGCGACTGTGTGTGGTGTGTGATTGTGTTTGCATGTGTAACTGGAGCTTGTGATCATGTGACGCAGGTGACTGTGTGGTATGTGCATGTGTGTATAATGAATGTGTGATCCTGAGACGTGACTGCATGTGGTGTGTGATTAAGTGTGTGTAACTCTGGAGCGTGTGATTGAGGCGGGCGACTGTGTGGTGTGTGTGTATAACGTGTGATCATGAGGCATGTGACTGCATGTGGTGGCTGATTATGTCTGTGTAACTCTGGAGTGTGTGATCATGTGAGGCAGGCGACTGTGTGGTGTGTGACTGTGCGTGTGTAACGAGCATGTGATTGTGTGAATCAGGTGACTGCTGTGTGTTTGTGTGTGTGTAACTGGAGCGTGTGATCATGTGAGGCAGGCGACTGTGTGGTGTGTGACTGTGCGTGTGTAACGAGCGTGTGATTGTGTGAATCAGGTGACTGCTGTGTGTTTGTGTGTGTGTAACTGGAGCGTGTGATCATGTGAGGCAGGCGACTGTGTGGTGTGTGACTGTGCGTGTGTAACGAGCGTGTGATTGTGTGAATCAGGTGACTGCTGTGTGTTTGTGTGTGTGTAACTGGAGCGTGTGATCATGTGAGGCAGGCGACTGTGTGGTGTGTGACTGTGCGTGTGTAACGAGCGTGTGATTGTGTGAATCAGGTGACTGCTGTGTGTTTGTGTGTGTGTAACTGGAGCGTGTGATCATGTGAGGCAGGCGACTGTGCTGTGTGATTGCGTGTGTGGTTGTGTATTCTGTGTGAGACTGAGGGGCGCTGCACAACTGTGTGTGTCTTTTCTGCCCAGTACAAACAGGAAGGAAAATGAACAGAAAGGAAAGGTCAGGGGCTGGAAACGTGGCCAGGGAGTTATGACTTTGGTTGACTCGCAGTGGGGTGACAGGAAGTGTTACCCCAGTGAGTACTTTTGCTACAAAGCTCTTTCTGCAGCAAGTTCCGTGCGTGTCGTCTTGGGGCCTGCCCAGAGCTCCAGGCACACCAGCCTGACTGTGAAGGTGAAAGGCCCATGGAGGTGTCTGGAACGGGCCGGACCACAGTTTTGTCTCCAAGGGCCCTTGGTGCCATTGCCTCCAAGCTCCTGGTCAGGCCCGGCGGGTAGGATGGGCAGGAAGGGGGGCAGGTGTGTCTGTCTCCGGGCACCGCAGATGGGGACCACGGAAAGGAGGGCTCAGCCCCTCACTTCACTGGGCTTGGGGGGGGGCCCTGCTTTCTGCAGCCTGCACCAGCATTTCACATTTTTCCCTTCTTTCCAAAGTCACTGGCTGTGTTACTCACAGGATATTCCTTTACTCAAATAGATATATATATATTTGAAATATTTAAGAAATACGTTGTCATTCTTGTTTTACTTTATGCCCTGCAAACAGTCTTTTAAATAGTCACACTTTTGCCGGGCACGGTGGCTCACACCTGTAATCCCAGCACTTCGGGAGGATGAGGTGGGTGGGTGACGAGGTCAGGAGATCAAGACCATCCTGGCCAACATGGAGAAACCCCGTCTCTACTAAAAAAACAAACAAAAATTAGCTGGGCCTGGTGGTCCATGCCTGTAATCCCAGCTACTCAGGAGGCTGAGGCAGGAGAATCTCTTGAACCAGGGAGCTGGAGGTTGCAGTGAGCCAAGATTGCATCAGTGCACTCCAGGATGGCAACAGAGTGAGACTGTCTCAAAAATAATGATAATAATAATCATAAGTAAAAAAAGAGTCACTTTTTCTCTCCTAACCCTCAGAAACTGAATGTGGCCTCCAGCTGGAAACTGAGTCTAAGGATCTGGATGTGAGGCTGTCCTGGGTTTAGAGGTCCCTGAGTCCAGTGATGGGTGCCCTTCCAAGAGAAAGGAGGGAGAGTCAAGGCACAGGGGTGCTGGAAAGGGGACCACCGAGGACGGTCAGAGTGCTGCAGCCACAGCCCAGCTTGCCTGGAGCCCCAGAACTGGAAGAGGTGGGATGGGTGCCCCCAGCCTCGGAGGGAGCACACCTTGCCCACAGCTCGATGCTGGACTTCTGGTCTCCAGAATGTGAGCGCAGATATGAACAGGAAGACGGGCTTCTTGTGGATGAAGCGACCAAATGAAATTGTGATGGGTGGGAGGGGACAGTGTGGGGGGAGGTTATGGGTGTGCAGGGGTGGGAGGGGGACAGGGCGGGGGGAGGTTATGGGGTATGCAGGGGTGGGAGGGGGACAGGGCGGGGGGAGGTTATGGGGTATGCAGGGGTAGGAGGGGGACAGGGTGGGGGGAGGTTATGGGGTGTGCAGGGGTGGGAGGGGGACAGGGCGGGGGGAGGTTATGGGGTATGCAGGGGTGGGAGGGGGACAGGGCAGGGGGAGGTTATGGGGTATGCAGGGGTGGGAGGGGGACAGGGCGGGGGGAGGTTATGGGGTGTGCAGGGGTGGGAGGGGGACAGGGCAGGGGGAGGTTATGGGTGTGCAGGGGTGTGCAGGGGTGGGAGGGAATACAGTGTGGGGAGTGGTTATGGGGGTGTGCAGGGGTGGGAGGGGGACAGGGCAGGGGGAGGTTATGGGTGTGCAGGGGTGTGCAGGGGTGGGAGGGAATACAGTGTGGGGAGTGGTTATGGGGTATGCAGGGGTGGGAGGGGGCAGTGTTGGGGGAAGATTGTGGGGTGTGCAGGGGTGGGAGGGAGATAGGGGAGGTTATGGGTTGTGCAGAGGTGGGAGGCGGATGGGGGAGGTTATGGGGGTGTACAGGGGTGGGAGGGGGACAGTGTGGGGGAGGTTATGGGGGTGTGCAGGGGTGGGAGGGGACAGTGTTGGGGGAAGATTGTGGGGTATGCAGGGGTGGGAGGGGGATGGTATGGCAGGGGGTTATGGGGTGTGCAAGGGTGGGGGGGACTGTGGGGGGAGGTTATGGGGGTGTGCAGTGGTGGAAAGAGGTCATGGCGGTGTGTGGCAGATGGGTGCCGGGGAGGGGTTGGGGAACATTTACCTTCCTCTTTGGTGCAGCCAGGACCCTCTACTGGGACACAGTTTGGGGTCCCCACAGCTTGTCCTCCTAGGTGGCCCCCAGGCCTGGCGCCGGCTGAGTGGTGGGAGGTGTGGCAGGCTGTAGACTGGGCCCCCCCAGAGCTTCTGGGCTTCCTCTCCCGGGACCGACACCTCCTGGGAAGGGTCTGCCCCGAGACTCCCGGTCCTGCCTGGCTGGGCGTGCGCCTCTCCTCTAGACTTCGGGTCTGCTGGGCATCTCCCCGGAAGCCAGGGGTTTCCTCCGGGGTCCCAGTGGCCGCTGCCCCAGCCTCCAGGTCCCTGCCGGCTCCAGTCAGGGGGCTGTGGCCCGAGCCCCCGAGGGTCTCCTCAGAGCTGCCCAAGGGCATGGGGTTCCGCAGCGCCTCCATGTATGACTCCCTGAACCAGCGTCGGGACTGCAGGCAAGTGGGGTCCCCGGGCGGCCGCCGCCTGCTGCTCGGGCTGCCCGGGTCTGCGTGGAAGGCGAGGGCCCTGGGGCCGTCCTCCTGGTCCAGGGGGTCAGGTCTCCTTCCCGGCCCCCAACAGTTCTCAGGAGGCATCTGTGGGCCCCACTCTGAGTGGCTGACCTTGACGAAGTCCCTGTCTGAGCTTCTAGACGGTGTCCTGGGGCTTCCCAGCTCCGCTCTTTCTGGGTAAGGAGGGTGCGTGGGCTGGTCGCCACCCATATGCCGATGGCAGTAGTGGGGGGTCAGAGTGTCGGGGGAAGGGCTGTTTCCCTGGAAATGGGGGCGTGCCATGGCTTGAGTGGGCACTGAGGTCTCTGAGGGGCGGCTGGGCAGGATGGCTCCAGGGCTGGGGACCAAGACAGGGTCAGTGACGTCGCTCCAGGGGGCTCGGTGGACGGCCAAGCCTGAGGCCAGCAGGTTTGCAAGGGGACGAGGCTCTGCTCGAGGTTCACCCACTCCAGGAACGCCCCCGAGAGGACGCAGCCGTACGTGGCCTCAGGGCCGGTGACCCCTTCTGTGCCGCTTCCCAGCCGGGAGACACATTTTAAGACCAGTGTAGCTGAATGCTTCCCCGCCGACGTGACCTGCAGGTAGAATTCCCCGGGCTGGAGCTGACTCCGTGCAGGGACGCCAGCTACACCACCACCTTCTCCTGGACGCACGGCGGCCAGCCTGGGTGCAGAAGACCAGGCCTCTGTACCCGGCCTGGGACGAGAGAGGAAGGAGGTTAGCGGTGGGCACGGCCACGGCCTGGGCCTCTCAGTGCTCTGGGCCTCCACCCCTCAGGGGAAGGCCAGTGGCTGAGCTCACAAGGAAGGGGCTTCACAGGGGCTGCGGTGCCCCATCCCTTGGAACATAAAACAGGTCGTCTGGACTAGAAAACATGGGTTTCTCCCTTTGGTTCAGGGGTCAGTCAAAAAAGCAATCGTATAGGTCTTCCCACATAGTTGGGAGTAGGTGGGCAGGACAGGGGAGAGGAGGCCACTTGAGGGCACAGGCACAGCCCGCCAGGTGCTCGGAAGGGTGAGTTGCCCCTCACAGCGGTGCAGCCTGGGCAAGGGCCGGGCGTCCACCCTTGCCCCTTAGCCCTGCTCAGGGCCACGCGATGGGGGCTCCTTTGCACTCCCGGAGCTCCCGTGGCTCCCAGCTGCTGCAGGCGCTGTCTCAGCCAGGGGTGCAGGTGCCCCATGCTGGTGAACTTCACTTCAGTGTTTTCACCCTTTGAAGAGCTGACATCCCGCCCCATTCACAATTGTGTGCTTTACTGTTTTCACCCAAATGATTTCATTAGCATGTCCCGTGCTATTAGAAACTGCACACAGATCGCTTAATTGTTGGGTATTGATTTTCCCCAAATTTTGCTCTGATAAACCAAAATACGATAAACATCTGGGGGCCTAGAGCCCCGCCTGGGTTTCAGCTGCTCCTGCAGAATCTCCTACCGTGTTCAAGTCCAAACCAATCATGTTTTCACGGGTGACAAACATGCCTTAGGGTTTGTGCTTTTTCTCAAGCAGGAGGCTACGTCTGGCCTCAGCCGCTCATTCTCAGCTCAGCTTTACTCTGCTGGCCTCAGGGATGAAGATGGAAGTCATCATCCCGCTTTCCGGAACGGAAATAAGATTGCACTGAAAACTGAGTGCATTTGCTGCTGAGAGAGACACATTCAGATGGTGAAGTGTTACTCTCCAGAGTCCTTAGCGCACGCCCACTTGTGGATTGCTTTGAGTTCCTTGTAGATTCTGGGTATGAGGCAAGAGAAAAAAATGAAGGGCCTGCAAATCAGTAGGAAGGAGGTCAAAGTGAGAGTCATAAACACAGAACACGCTCAGATTCGTCCAAAGAGCTCCTAGAACTGGCAAATGAATTCAGCAAAGTTTCAGGAAACAAAATTAATGTACATAAATCAGTAGCTCTGCTACATACCAACAATGACCAAGCTAAGAATCAAATTGAGAACTCAACCCCTTTTAAAATAGCTGCAAAAAAGGCCGGGCACGGTGGCTCACGCCTGTAATCCCAGCACTTTGGGAGGCCGAGGCGAGTGGATCACGAGGTCAAGAGATCGAGACCATCCTGGTCAACATGGTGAAACCTCGTCTCTACTAAAAGTACAAAAAATCAGCTGGGCATGGTGGCGCGTGCCTGTAATCCCAGCTACTCAGGAGGCTGAGACAGGAGAATTGCCTGAACCCAGGAGGCGGAGGTTGCGGTGAGCCGAGACCGCGCCATTGCACTCCAGCCTGGGTAACAAGAGCGAAACTCCGTCTCAAAAAAAAAAAAAAATTGCTGCAAAAAAATTAAAATACTTAGGACTATAGGACTATACCTAAGTATTTTTCACCAAGGAGGTGAAGGAAAACTACAAAACACCATGGAAAGAAATCACAGATGACACAAACACATGTAAACACATCCCATGTTCATGGATGGGTGGAACAAATATTGTGAAAATGACCACACTGCCTAAAGCAATCTAAAAATTCAATGCAATTCCCATTAAAATGCCACCATTATTACTGACAGAACTAGAAAAAACACTCCTAAATTCACAGGGAACCAAAAAAGACCCCACACAGCCAAAGCAAGAGTGAGCAAAAAGAAGAAATCTGGGTATCACATCACCCAAACTCCAAGTGCAGCCGAAGGGCAGAGTCACCGAAACAGCAGGTACTGGTGTGAAAATACAGACCAATGGAACAGAATAGAGAACCCAGAAATGAACCCAAATACTTACAGCCAACTGCTCTTCCACAAAGCCAACAAAAAGGTAAAGTGAGGAAGACTCCCTGTCCAACAAACAGTGCTGGGATAGTTCACAAGCCACATGCAGAAATAAAACTGGGTCCTCGTCTCTCACCTTACACGAAAATCAACTCAAGATGGATTAAAGGCCTACATCTAAGACCTGAAACCGTAACAATTCTAAAAGATAGTATCAGAAAAAAACCTTTCTAGACATTGGCTCCGGCAAAAACTTCATAACCAAGAACCCAAAAGCAAATGCAACAAAAACAAGAGATAAACAGATGAGCCTTTATCAAAGTAAAAGCTTCTGTGGAACAAAAGAAATAATCAGCAGATGACCCGCAGGGCCCAAGAGAACCTTTGCAATCCATGCATCCAACAGAGGACAATTAGCTAAATTTTTATAAAATCTTCAGGGTTTTCCACCTGTAAGATCATGTTCTACAAACTGATCATTTTACTTCTTAATTTGCAGTTCAGATGCCTTTTACTTTTTTCCCCTTGGTGACCACTGTAGGAAGAACTTCAGGTACCACGGACGTGGGCACGGCTTGTTTTTGGTAAAACTGCGGCGACAGCAATGGAGGCGCACCCTGAAGCGTGGGTGTCGAGTACCGATACTCTGGGAATTTTTATGTTAGGGTTAATGAGGAGATAAGCATGGTGTTTTCATGCTGATCCTAATAAACGGCAGAGCTTACTGTGAACGATAAAACTGTGGCAAGCTGAGTAACTCATGAAGGCGAGGGGCCAGGGCTGATTCGTGAAGACCCTGCGGGTGCTGCTGCTTTGTATAATTATGGCGTTTGAGCTGTTTTACTTACTTGTTGGGCATTCTTTATGGGACTAGATACTGCAATCGCACTTACTCGGGGTGGGGGTTAAATAGGAGTAGTGCCAGCGAGGGTGGAATAGAAAAGGATAAAAAATAGAGCTTAATTAGGCCTTTTTGAGTTGATGAGGTTGTGGAGATTGAAACTTGAGTTTGTGTTGTTATTTTTGGCATGGCTTTTTCTAATCAGAATAGGTCTAGAGAGGCTGAGGTAGAGTTCTGGCTTGTGGTTAGGCTTGAGTGGGGGTTAAATCGACGTGTAGTGGTTGAGTAAAAGCTTAGAATGTGGCCAGGTGCGGTGGCTCAAGCCTGTAATCCCAGCACTTTGGGAGGCCGAGGCGGGTGGATCACGAGGTCAAGAGATCGAGACCATCCTGGTCAACATGGTGAAACCCCGTCTCTACTAAAAATACAAAAAATTAGCTGGGCACGGTGGCGCGTGCCTGTAATCCCAGCTACTCGGGAGGCTGAGGCAGGAGAATTGCCTGAACCCAGGAGGCAGAGGTTGCGGAGAGCCGAGGTCGCGCCATTGCACTCCAGCCGGGGTAACAAGAGCGAAACTCTGTCTCAAAATAAATAAATAAATAAATAAAGCCTAGTATGTTAGAGAAGAGAAGGTTTTTAATGGGGTGCTTAGTGTTATATTGTTAGTTATTAAATTAAGTTCCATTGCTAGAAGAAGTCCTAATACAGTTACACCTAAAGCTGTACGTTTAAGGGAACGCGGCAGAGTGACTTGGGGGTGTGAAGCAGGAGGAACACAGTTGGAAATAAGAAACCCGGCGAAAATGCTACCCACTGCTAGGCGATTGATTGGGCTTATTATTTTCATTAACTAAGATGAGAGTTGCGAAGCCAGGGCGTCCGTTACAGTGAAGAAGTTAATGCGGATGCTGTACGTGGCCGTGAGGGAGCTGTCTGCGAGAGCAGCTGAACGGGCTCAGGCGCTGGCAGACGATCTGCTGGCGGTCTTGATGATCAGGTCTTTTGAGTCGAAGCCTGGGAGGAAAGCTACACCTGTAAGTGCGAAGCCGCCGATGACGAGGGAGGAAGACGTGAAGGGTCAGGTTTCGAACAGGCCTCCTGTTTTTCGGATGTCACTGTTTAGGCTGTGGAGGACAGACCCTGCAGGGAACGGTATGGCTTTGAAGAAAGCGCGCGTGCAGATGTGAAGGAAAGCTGGATGTGGTTGGTTAAGGCCGATTGTTACTGTTATGAGGCCTAGTTGGCTTGAGGTTGAAAAGGCTACGATCTTTTTAAATCATCTTGTGTTAGAGCCCAGATTACTGTGAACAGGGTGGTGATTGCACCTAATGACAGAACGAGTGTTTGGGTAAGAAAATTATTTTCGATTAGCAGGTGGAAGCGGATGGTTAAGAAAATTCCTGCAACAGCTGTTGTGCTGGAGTGAAGAAATGCTGAAACTGGAGTGGGTCCCTCTACGGCGGAGGGGAGTCATGGGTGGAGACCAAATGGGGCTGATTTTCCCGTTGCTGCCAAGAGGAGGCTTATTAGGGGAAGAGTTTGGGGTGGAGTTAAGGATAAATATTTGTTGAAAGTCCCATGAGTCGGAGAACAGGGAGAATCACGCCATTGCTAAAATGAAGCCGACGTCCGATGCGGTCGTGTAGGATTGCCTGCAGGGCTGCTGTGCGGGCGTCTGTGCGGCCGTGTCATCGGCATCGGTAGAGAGGATGCGATGCCTGTTCCTTCTCACCCAACAGAAAGTGGAAGTAGATTGTTAGCGATAATTAGAATTTGTACAGTGACGAGGAGAGTAAGTGGGTATTTGAGAAACTGATTAATGTTTGGGTCTGAGCTTATGTATCATATCGAAAATTCTACAATTGATCAGGTAACGAACAGTGCCACGGGGTAAATATTACGGAGAAGAAATCTAGTTTAAAATTTAGTGACAATTTAATAGTTTGAACTGTTATTCAATGTCAGTTTGAGATGACGGATTCTTGGCCTGTAAAGATGAATGTTGTTATGGATAGGATGCTGATGGTATAGATAATAGCTAATTTTACACAATGTGGTATAGAAGGCTTTTGTGTGGATTGATTAGGGTAATTAGGATGGGTGCCAGTAATGGAATTATTGTTATTAAAATTATGGAGGAGTTTACACAATGTGGATAACTGCCATCCTTTAAAGGTTGAGAAAGCCAAGTTGTTAAGCTTGGGGGCACGAATGAGCAGTTCCTGCTTTCTCGGTAGTTAAGAAGTTATGGGCTTCTATTATTAGATTCACAATCTAAGGTTTTTATTAAACTATAGCTACAGGCTGTCAATCCTCGGTCACCGTGGGGTGTAGGGTGAGGAGGAGGATTGCTGCCATGTGTGTTAGAATTAGTGTATTTTCTCGTGTGAATTGGGGTTTTACGTTACTAGTACCATGTGTTCATGGCCCTCGCTGTGTTGAGGTAAACGGGGAGTATAGGGCTGTAATTAGCATATTGAACCCTGTAAATATGAGAGTAAAATTAGATCAGGAGAAGGAGGCTGAGACTGCTAACAGTTCTCCTATTAGATTGACAGTTGGGGGCAGAGCGAGATTGGCGAGGTTTGCTGCGAGTCCTCAGAGGGCTAGGAGTGGGAATTGTGCTTGAAGACCTCGGGTGGACGTTACAGTTCGGCTGTGAATTCGTTCGTAGTTTGAGTTGCTCGGCAAAACAGTAAAGATGACGTAAGTCCGTGAGCGATTATGAGGTTACTGCGCCAGTAAGTCTTCAGGGGTTTGGAGGAGAATGGCCAGGATTACGAGTGCCGTAGGGCTGACAGCAGAGCAGGCGATGGGTGATTTCAGATCGGCTTTCGCAGCAGATGGAACTTGTTATAACTATACCTCCCAAGAATAAAATAAGAAAGGGGTGACGGATTTTTTCTCAGGGGGCCGAGGACGGGGTGATTCGTATTATGCCGTAGCCGCCTAGTTTTAGTGGGACTGCTGCACATACCCCTGAACCAGGAGCTGGGGCTTCAACGTGGGCGTTAGGGAGTCGCAGGTGAGGTCCGTACAGGGGTGTTTTGACTATGAAGGCATCGTGTGTCCCAGACATGATGTGACTGTTCAGGGAAGCAGTATTCCTTTAGCGCTAATAAATACTGGAAGTACGTTTAAGGGTCCTACCCTGTTAGACGGTACAGGAGTGTGACTGGTCGGGGGGATCCTGCTAGCGTGTAGAACGGGAAGCAGGAGGCCGCATTCGGGCGCTCTGGCCGATATCCTCAGCGGGTAATAATCAAGGGAGGGATGAGAGTGGTTTCGAATAAAATGTAAAATAGGATGAGTTCGGCAGCTGTGAATGTTACAATCAGGGAAATCTGTAAAGAATCAGTATTGAGGTGTGTAGCTTTTTCGCGGGATGGGATCACACAGGTGCTGCTGTGCTGCTGACGTGATTGGTGCTTAGGCTGTTAACATGAATAGAGGCGATGTCAGTGGGTCTGAGAAGACTCAGTGACAGGTTACATCCGTAACTTGGTATGTATAACATTGGAGGGTAAAGCTGCTAATGGACAGGCTGCAGGTCATACTGATTCACATTCCATGGTGTTCTGAAAGTCATGTTACTGGGAGTGTCATCATTGTTGGTGAAATAATTTTTAGCGCTGAAGTAGATGTGAGTTCTGCACGTAGCGTAGGCCGTGTAGGTCAGAGATTAAAATCAACAGGGCTAGGCCTACTGCGGCTTCGCACGCGGCGAATACTAGAGGATAACAGGTGTCATGTATATTAGTATTAAGTGTATATTTAACGTTGTGAGTGTGGCTATAATGAATAGTGATAATACGATGCCTTCTAAGCATAGTAGGGATGATGTCAGATGGGATCGGTAGATTAATAACCCTAATAATGACATGAACTATGCTAGTGTGACATCAATATAAATGAAAGGCACTTTGGTACATATGATTCATCGTAGTCTAATGAGTCGAAGTCATTTGTTTTAAATAAACTATATACCAGCTCAACTCAATCTAACCGCTTTTGAGTCCATTCATAGGCTAATCCCAATACTAGAATAACAAGTAGGGCCAAAATTATATTGATTGTTGGTATTATTTGTTTGGGTTGCCCATGGCAGAGGTAGTAGTAGGGCGATTTCTAGGTCAGGTAGAAGGAATGTAATGGCAATTAAGAAAAATTTTACAGAGAAAGGTAGATGGGCGGAGGTTGTAGGGTCAAACCCGCATTCACAGGGGTTGTGTTTCTCTGTATAGGCATTTAATTGTGGGAGTCAGAACGTAATAGTAATTAGAAGTGAAGCTAGAATATTAGTCACTAGATTTATTACTCTCTCTCGAGGCTATCGAGGCTTACTGATCGGAAGTCAACAGTGCTGTTTAACTGAGAGCAGGATCCTCATCAGTAGATAGAAATACAGAGGAACAGTCATACTACATCTACGAACGTCAGTATCATGCGGCGGCTTCAAAGCCGAAGTGGTGATTGGATGTGACGTGATATAATCGCTGGCAAATATAACAACTGGCAGGGAAAGCAGTCCCAGTGATAACTGAAGGCCAGGGAAGCCTGTGGACCCACAGATTCCGTCGCAAACAGTAAATGAGGTTTCCGAATACCTGATATTCGTGGGTAAGTAAAGCAGACCCCAGTGCAGTAGTTACGGATAACGTTGAGGTGATTCTTCTCGATTAGCGTCTGGTAGGCTATGATGTGCTCAAGTGATTGTGACTCCTGATGCGCGTAGAACAGCTGTGTTTACGAGGGGCACTTCCGTTGGGTTAAGAGGGAAAATACCTGTAGGAGGTCAGTGTCCTCCTGTTTGTGGAGGGGAGCTAAGCTAGAGTGGTGAAATGCTCAGAGGAAACCGGCAAAGAAGACAATCTCTGGATAAGACACAGGATCTTCCGAATCGGAGGCCTTTTTGGACGGGAGTCGTGAGGTGACCTTGCTGTCTGCGCTCTCGGACTACATCGTGCCGTCACTGAGGTACTGTTCCTGTGCTGGCTGGTAGTCTGCAGTAATCAGAGTGTAGCAGAAGTGGAATCACATAGGCCGGAGGTTAGGAGAAAGGCTGACCAGGCTCCTGTTCATGGCCAGGGGCTTGGGTTGACTATGTGATAAGCATGTGTTTGCTGTGTCATTATGAGTTGTCAGGTAGGTAGAGGCTCACTAAGAGTGTGAATACATAGGCTTGGATGAGGGCTACACCTAATTCTAGGGTCATGCGTGAGATGATAATGATATACTGATTGTGGAAGAGGAGAGATCGATGGATAGGAGAGTCAGTGTATGTAATGTCTCCGACTGCATTAATAGGGGACCTGCTGTGATGCTGGCTGTTAGCCGTCCAGCTAAAGGTCCTGGTTGAATGAAAAGGCTAATGGTTTCAGTAACAACTAACATAGGAGTAAGCGGGACAGGTGTTCCTTGAGGTAGGAACCGGGCAAGAGATGATTTTGTTTTAAATCAAAGCCCTATGAGTGCAGTTGCTGCCCACAGAGGAATCGCTATACGCAGGTTTACTGACAGTTGAGGGGTTGGTGTGAATGCATAGGTTGTAAGTCCGAAAAGGTTGTTTAGGGCGATGAAAGTCAGTAGGGCTACAAGTTCGTCCTTTAGCGGTATGAACTATTATTATTTGTTTTAGTGTAAGTTGAATTAGTCATTGCTGAAGAGAGGAAAGTTGGTTGTTAAGTAGATTATTAGAAGGTGTAATTAGTCTGGTAGGAAACATAATGATTAACATTACTGGGGGATTCCTAAGATTGTCGGATACTGAAAGAGGTAAATAAATTTTGGTTCATTTTAGCTCTCAAGTTGTTTTATGTTTTTGTGTTTTAGTTAATTTTGACGGGGCAATGTGGAAAGTAAAATTCAGTATTTTTAGTTGGATAATATAAAATAGGGTTACAACTATTGATAGGATCACCATTGGCCACGGTGAGATGTTTAGTTGAGGCACTCACTGTAGAGAGGGGGTTCTCTCAACCTGTAACTTAAAAGGTTAATGCTAAGTTAGCTTTACAGGGATACGATATATAAGTATGAGGCTCATACTTCGAAATCTTGGAAATAAATGAATTCTAGGACAATCGGTATAAAGCTGTGGTTAGATCCGCAAATTTCTGAGCATTGTCCATAAAATAGGCCTGGTCGTATGGACGCTAGTATGGCTCGATTTAAACGTCCGGGGACTGCATCTGTTTTTACACCCAGTGATGGGACGGCTCACAAGTGTAAGACGTCTTGCGATGAAATTAGCATACGAATATCTGCTTCTATAGGTAAGGTTGTTCGGTTATCTACTTCAAGGAGTCGAAATTCTCCGGGTTCAAGGAAATATGTTGGTGTGATGTAAGAGTCAAATGCTAGGTCTTCATAGTCAGAGTACTCATAGCTTCAATATCAGTGGTGACCAATTGCTTTAAGGGTTAAGTAGGGTTCATTAAATTCGTCTGTTATATATAGAATACGTAGGGATGGGAGAGCAATTATAATAAGAATTACGGCGGGCAGGATAGTTCAGATTATTTTGATCTCTTGAGCATTCATGGTACTAGTGTGGGTTAGTTTTGTAGTAAGTATTAGAGAAATAACGTATAGGACCAGTGAGCTAATTAAGAAAATGATTATAAGGGCTTGGTCGTGAAAAGCGATAAGCTCTTCTATAATAGGGGATGTAGCGTTTTCTAAGCCTAACTGAGCTGGTGTTGCCATTAAGATATACAGATTTTTAGTCTATGATTTAGCTTTGACAAAGTTATGTAATTATTTTACTAATATCTTATTGAAAAAGTCATAGGGTCTATGGGATTGGCTTGAAACCAATTTTTGGGGGTTCAAATCCTTCCTTTTTCACTCAGGGCTTTTACATAAGTAGGTTCTTCAAATGTGTGGTAGGGAGGAGGGCAGCCGTACAGTCATTCTAGGTTGGTATATAGTTGTTCAATGGTTGAAACTTTTCGTTTTGAGGAAAAGGCTTCTCAAATTATAAAAATTATTAGAATAACGGCTGTTAGTGAGATGAATGAGCCTACAGATGAGACGATGCTTCATGTGGTACATGCATCAGGATAATCTGAATATCGTCGAGGCATTCCGGATAGGCCAAGAAAGTGCCGTGGAAAGAAAGTTAAATTCACACTTTTGAACATAATAGTAAAATGGACGTTAGCATAGGTTTGATCAAGTGTATATCCTGAGAATCACGGAAAGCAATGAATAAAGCCCCTGTAATAGCAAACACTGGTCCTATAGATAGTATGTAATGGAAGTGGGCTACCACATAGCACATATCATGTGATAGTGTCTAATGATTCCTCTTAACCCGCCTACGGTGAAAAGAAAAAGCCCAAGGCTCACAGTATTGTGGGGATCATTTAATATTGCCGCCATGTAGCGTAGCTAATCAGCCAAAAACTTTACCCCAGTAGGGACAGCGATAGTCATAGCAGCTGCTGTGAAATATGCGTGTGTGTCTACATGTGTCCCACTGTGAACATATGATGGGCCCGTGCAGTAAATCCTAGGAATTCAATAGGTATCAGAGCTCAGACTATACCCATATAACCAAATGGTTCTCTCTTGTTAGGGTAGTGTGTTACGATATGTGAAATTATTCCCAATCCCGGTAAAATAAGAATATATACTTCAGGGTGACCAAAAACTCAGAGTAAGTGTTGATACAGAATAGGGTCACCGCCACCAGCAGGTCAAAGAAAGTGGGATTACGATTACGATCAGGTGACAGAATGGTAATTCCAGCAGCTGAGACTGGGAGGGAGAGGAGAAGAAGGGCTGCTGTAATAAGGACAGATCAGACGAATAGGGGAGTTTGATACTGGGTCATGGCTGGAGGTTTCACATTAGTAATTGTTGTAATAAAGTTAACAGCTCCTAGAACAGAGGAAACACCTGCTAGGTGTAGTGAAAAAATAGTTAAATCTCCAGAAGCTCCTGGGTGTGATACAGCCCCTGCTGGGGGTGGGTAAACTGCTCAGCCAGTTCCGGCGCCAGCTGCTAAAGCTGAGGATGCAAGCAGAAGACGGAGTGATAGGGGCAGAAGCCAGAAGCTTTGGTTGTTTATTCAGGGGAATGCCGTATCGGGAGCGCCAATCATTAGAGGGACACGTCAGCTTCCAAAGCCCCCATTATAATTGGTATCACTATGAACAGCTCCTGCTCATGCGCCGAATAATAAATACAATGTTCCGAGGCCTTCGTGGGTTAGCTGAAAATAATCAGCGATTTATAAACACAGGTAAGAGGTAAAATGGCTGAGTGAGCATCAGACTGTAAATCTAAAGACAGAGTAGCCCTCTTTTTTCCAGCTCTGAGGTGATTTATCATATTGAATCGCAAATTCAAAGAAGCAGCTTCAACTCTGCCGGGGCTTCTCTCGCCTTTTTTTCCCCAATGGTGGGAGAAGTAGATTGAAGCCAGTGGATTAGGTTGTTTAGCTGTTAACTAAATTTCTGTGCGTTAAAATCCCATCAATCTAGGAAGGGCTTAGCTTAAAGTAATTGATTTGCGTTCATTTGATGCAGAATAAAGTTTTCCAGTCCTTATATTAGTGAAGAAATTAAGTAAGTTTTACTTACTGAGGGCTTTGAAGGCTCTTGGTCTTATTAACATAAATTTCTAGACTAATGTTACTGGGGTTAGAGGCAGGAGGAAGGTGGAAGAGACTGTACATGGAGATAAAAGTGGGATTGGCTTCGTATGCTTTAGCTGTCAGTTAATTTTTGTGTTATTGGATGTGGGGAATATTGTTATTGAGATGCAGTATGTCAGGCGCATATAAAAGCATAGGTTTATTAGTGTTAATATGGCTATGGTAAGAGGGATGATTAGGTTACTGTTTTTTGTAAGTTCTTGTATAACAGCTCATTTAGGGGAAAAGCCTGTTATGGGGGCAAACCTCCCAGGGATATTATTGTTAGTGGAATTACGGGTATTACTCATGTTACTTTACTTCAGGTTTGTGATAGTGATAGGGTTGTTACGTTTAAGTAAAACATTATAAACGTAGAGACTGTTGAGAATATATGGATGAGTAGGGCTGGAACAGTAATGTTTGGGTCGTAGTGTAACACCGCTGTCATTCATTCATCCCACGTGGGTAACTGAGGCGTAAGCCAGGGTTTTGCGTAGCTGTGTTTGGTTAAGTCCCCCTCAGCTGCCAATTACAACTGATAGAACTGTCTTGTTCCTGATCTCAGGGGAGAAGCTTTCAGTCTCCCACCACTGAGGACAATATTCGTTGTGGGTTTTACATACATGGCTTGAATTACGTTGAGATAGTTCCCTTTTATTCCTAGCGTATTTTGTTTTCATCATCAAAGGGTGTTGAAGTCTGTGAAATGCTTTGCTGTGTCAACTGACGTGATCAGAAGCAGCTTCCTCAGGGGAACCTGCTCCGGGGCATCAGCTGTGATTTCATAGTAATGTGCACAACATGAGCAACTGAACTATGACAAGTGCGTTCTAAGTGGAAGGTACGTCAAGGCTGTGAAAATGACACAAATAAGAAAGAACACTGTTCTTCTTCGCCCCAATACAGTTCACAATTCTGTGGTTCCCCTTGGCCAAACCAGCCATGGTTCAGACTGTAAATCCTCCCACTACCCTGGGATTGCTACGAATTAGACCAGGTGCTATAAATCTTGTAGTCACGTTCTGAATGGTTCCAGTTCTGAGAAAACTGTGGATCACACAGGGTAAATGTCGCCACAGAGACAATTTTTCATTGTGGTTATTATACTTTTCAGCTCCAGAATTTCTTTGGCTTCTTTTTAGGACTTTCAATATCTTTGTTGATATTTCCGTTTTTTCACACATCACTGGCTTTATGTTCTCCACATCTTTCTTGAGTTCTTTGAGCATCTCTGAGCTGCTTTAAAGTCTTTTCCTAGGAGGTCTACCATCAGGTCTCTTCCAGGGACAGTTTGGGATTATTTTTTCCATTGAATGGAACACACTTGACTGTTTCTTTGAAGGCCTTATGACATTCTGTGGAAAATTAGACATTTGAATCTAATAATGTGATAATTCTGCAAATCAGATTTTCCTCCTCCCTTGGGGGGAAGCGGCATCATTGTCTGGGGTAAATACCCGGGGTTCATCATTTCACACCAAGAAGATTAAGGACGGGGACACACATGAGGAGTGAGTTTAGGAGTGGAGGTTTAATAGGCAAAAGAAAGAGAAAGGAGAACAGCTTTTTCTCACAAGACAGAGAGGGGTGCCCGAAAGGGAAGTCTGGCCTGCAGCAGACAGCACCGGATTTTACAGGCTGGCTTGAGGAGGCGGTGCCTGATTTACATGGGATCCACAGATTGGCTGGACCAGGTGTGACGTTTACATAATGCGGTGGGGGGAGGCTGCCCGCCCCATCCTAATGTTATTATGCAAATGGTTTCCACTTGGCCCCGTCTGCTCCCTACTGTACACGTGGCTGGCAAAGAAGTGGAGGTGGAGCCGCCATTTGGAACATGCTAGTCCCAGGGAGCCTTTCCCGCTGGCACAGGTGCCAGCATTCGCCCTAAAAACTTCCAGCTTGCTTGTCTGTGTTTGCAGCTCAATTTTACTGGCTGCTTTTTGTTAGAAAAGAGAATGATTTGGAGGCTGCTTTTCATTCAAAGGAAACTTTGCTAAGGACTTTCTTACCCTATCTGCCTAAATAATTTATTCTTAACTTCTATATCATTGTTTCTGTGTATTGTTTGGGTTTTTTATTACTGTAGGCTGCCTCAGCGCCAAGACCCAGCCTGAGGTGTAAACTTAAGGTCACTTTAGTTTCTTCTGAGATAAACTTAAGGTCATTTTAGTTCCCTCCGAGACTGTTCCTTTGAGCTTACCTGGGCATTTTCTAATTCTCCTTGTATATGCAGTTGTTTAATGTGTCCTAGTCTTCAATGTCTGGCTCACAACGGGAAGAGAGAAAAATGAAAGTGGGGGCTAAAGGGCCCCACCTTTCCACCCTCTGGAAGTCACTTCAGTGGCAGGGGTGGGGTCTGAGCAGTGGGAAAGAGGCGGCGTCACTGGCCTTGGGCCTCTGTCTGCACCGCTGGTCAGAAGCAGCACTGATAAGAGCCATGGTTAATGAAAAGAGTCAAACTCTGTAAAAATTTGAAGGGATTTATTCTGAGCCGGTGACACAGCCCTCAGGAGATCCACGTGTGCCTGAGGTGGTCAGGGTGCAGCTTGGTTTTACACATTTTAGGGATGTTGAGGCATCAATCAAAAACGTTTCAGAAATACACGGGTTTGGTCCAGAAAGGCAGGACAAGTAAAGGGGGTTTGGTGAATTTAAGGCTTTTCTGGTTGACAGCTGGTGAGTTTGTCTAAAGACCTGGGATCAATAGAAAGGAAAGGTTCAACTTAAGATAAAAGATGGTGGAGACCAAGCTCCTTTTGAAGTCTCTTAGTGGCTGCCCTTAGGGACAGCGGACGACAAAAGTTTCCTATTCAGACCTTTAAAAGGTGCTGGATTTTAGTTAATATCTTCAGGATTGGGACGGCCTGGAAGAAAAAGATCTAGCTATGTTAGCAGATTGTTTACTGACGCAGATTTCCCCCAACAAAGGACAGCTTTGCAGGACCATTTCAAAATACGCAAAGAAACATATTTTGTGGTAAAATATTTTGACTTTCTTCTTCGTCACATGATGTTATGCCGGAGTCAGACTGGAAAGTTGAGTCCTGATATATAGGGTTAAATAAAACCCACATGATGAGAATTCATGGTTTGTCGGCATGAACTCCCCAGGCATTTAGGCAGGATTAAAAACTTGGAGCTTAGTCCTCAGCACCAATCCCCTGCATTTGGATGACGGGGGCTTCTGTTTTGTTTCCTGGGGTTTTTTGGCCACACTGGTTCTTGCGAGCTGCATGCAGGTCGTCAGGAACACGTGCACAGCTGCCTGTGGCTGGAGGTGGGGTCTGGGTAGGGGAGGTGGGGCTGCCTGCTGGGCCCAGAGCTGCAGTCGACCACAATCAACCACAATTTGCCATTCCTGCTTTTAGCAGACTCCAGAGTTCAAAGTGGTTACGTCAGATTCTGCCAGGGCAACTGTTGTCCAGATGGGGAGGCAGACCGCTGGTGCCCCTCCTCCACCGCCCGCCAGAATCCTCCTCACAACTGGGACATTCTGAAAGAAAAAATCTAGACAAGTTCTACCTTCATATTCTTCCTGACGGTTTTTAGATTCTCGCTGCACTTTGAAGATACCGTAAGAGAACACAGCCCAGGTGTGGCTAACCCAAGAAAGATGGCGGGCTCTTCACTTCAGCCGATCGTGTTCGGGGCCTCCTGTACTCAGCAGCGTCCCGTCGAGACAAAAAGCACACAGAAATTTAATCAGGAGGGCTTCATCCAGAGCAGTTATCTAGTAAAGGATTAACTATAAAGGGCGTAAACCAGACATGAAATTCTAAGTCCCCCGACCGACTGAACAGACCCCCGCCCCCATGGCCACGGGAATCCCAAAGAAACTAGAAGAGCAAGTTCAGGCCAGGAGAGGAGGGGGTTGGACAGGCCTTGTCATACCCGTCCCCTTGGGGGGTCCAGCTGGCCAGCGTTAGTATGCAAATAGAGATCAAAGACTGACAACAGACTGTCGCAAGAAGACACCAAATTTATAGATATATATAAATTGCGTTTTAGGCTTTGGGGTACGTGTGAAGACATTGCAGGATTGCTGCATAGGTGCACACGTGGCAGTGTGGTTTGCTGCCTTCCTCCCCATCACCTATATCTGGTGTTTCTCCCCATGTTATCCCTCCCCAACTCCCCATCTCCTGCTGTCCCTCCCCTAGTTCCCCGCCACAGACCCCAGTGTGTGATGCTCCCCTCCCTGTGCCCATGTGTTCTCATTGTTCAACACCCGCCTGTGAGTGAGAACATGCGGTGTTTGATTTTCTGTTCTTGAAGACACCAAATTTGAACCCATGGTACCACATGGCAGACAGCAGGTCCCAAAGGAAATAAAAGTATTTTACTCCAAAAGGTATTTATTTGCCATAATCTGCAGTGTCTCTTGTGGGCACCCCTCTCTGTCTTGTGAGAAAAAGCTGTTCTCCTTTCTCTTTCTTTTGCCTATTAAACCTCCACTCCTAAACTCACTCCTCATGTGTGTCCCCGTCCTTAATCTTCTTGGTGTGAAATGAAGAACCCCGGGTATTTACCCCAGACAGTGATGCCGCTTCCCCCCAAGGGAGGAGGAAAATCTGATTTGCAGAATTATCACATTATTAGATTCAAATGTCTAATTTTCCACAGAATGTCATAAGGCCTTCAAAGAAACAGTCAAGTGTGTTCCATTCAATGGAAAAAATAATCCCAAACTGTCCCTGGAAGAGACCTGATGGTAGACCTCCTAGGAAAAGACTTTAAAGCAGCTCAGAGATGCTCAAAGAACTCAAGAAAGATGTGGAGAAAATAAAGCAAGTGATGTGTGAAAAAACAGAAATATCAACAAAGATATTGAAAGTCCTAAAAAGAAGCCAAAGAAATTCTGGAGCTGAAAAGTATAATAACCACAATGAAAAATTCACTAAAGGGATTAAAAGACGGATCTGAGCAGACAGAAAAAAGAGTAAGAAAAGTGAACAAAGCCTAAAAGACCTGCGACCAGCATATGTAAAGTGGGAGTTCCAGGAGAGTAAAAAGCCATAGAACATTTGAAGAATTAATGTGTGAAAACTTCTCAGATTTGAGGAAAGACATGAACATACACATCCAAGAAGCCTGATAAGCTCCAAATAAGAGGAAGTCAGAGACCCACACCAAAACTCTTCATAATCCAACTTCTGAATATCAAAGACAAACACAGAATCCTGAAAGCACCAAGAGAGAAGTGACTCATCACATACAGGAACCCTCAATAAGACTCTTGGCATATTTTGCATCAGAATCTTTCAAGTCCAGAAGGCAGTGGGTCAAAATATTCAAAATGATAAAAGGAAAAAATCCTGTTGACAAGGAGTCTTATATCTGGCAAAACGATGCTTCAAAAGTGAGGGAGAAATTAGGACATTCTCAGGTAAACAAAAGCTGGGAGAGTTTGTTACCACTAGACCCACCCTACAGGAAACAATCAAGGGAGTCCAGCAGGGTGAAGTTAGAGGGCACTGGAGGGTTACTTGAAGGGCTATGAAGAAATAAAGATTTCAGTAAAGGTAAATATATGCAAATTATTAAAGTTTGCATTAGCATAACAATGGCTTGTAACTGACTTTTTGTTTTCTACATGATTTAAGAGACTAATACAAGAATTAATAGTTTATGTTTAACAATACTTTATAAGGAACATAATCTTTTTGTGTTATTAACGTTAAGGTACTATAAATTCAAATTAGTGTTATAACTTTAGGATAATAAATGTAATCCCCATGGTAATCCAAAGTAAAATCACTATAGAATACACACAAATGGAAATGAGAAAAGAATGTAAGCCTTTTACTACAGAAAACCAAGTAAACACTAAAGAAGACAGTCACGCAGAAAATGGACAAAAAGCACATAGGAAGCCAAGGGCAAAACAGCAGAAGGCCTGTTCATCAGTAACGCCTTTAAATACACGTGTTATCTAATCAAGAGACGGACTGGCAAACTGAATTCTCTTTTCTCTTAGCCTCGTTCTGTCACCCAGGCTGGAGTGCAGTGGTGCAATCTCAGCTCACTGCAACCTCTGCCTCCTGGGTTCAAGTGATTGTCATGCCTCAGCCTCCCAAGTAGCTGGGATTACAGGAGCGTGCCACCACACCCAGCCTGCAAAATGGATTTCTGCATTTTTAGTAGAGACAGGGTTTCACAGGGTGGTCTGGAATTCCTGACCTCAGGTGATCCACTAACCTTGGCCTCCCAAAGTGCTGGGATTACAGGTATGAGCCACCACACCCAGCCTGCAAAACAGATATTTTCAAAAATCGCACATGCTCCCCACAAAAGACTCACCTGAGATCCAAAGACACAACAGATCCAAACTGAAAAGATGAAAAAATGGATCCGTGCAAACCCGAGAGAGAGCGGGGATGGCTATACCAATGTCAGATAAAATGGACATTAAATCATAAAACGGATCCGTGCAAACCCGAGAGAGAGCGGGGATGGCTATACCAATGTCAGATAAAATGGACATTAAATCATAAAATGGATCCGTGCAAACCCGAGAGAGAGCAGGGATGGCTATACCAATGCCAGATAAAATGGACATTAAATCATAAAATGGATCCGTGCAAACCCTACCCGAGAGAGAGCGGGGATGGCTATACCAATGTCAGATAAAATGGACATGAAATCATAAAACGGATCCGTGCAAACCCGAGAGAGAGCGGGGATGGCTATACCAATGTCAGATAAAATGGACATTAAATCATAAAATGGATCCGTGCAAACCCGAGAGAGAGCAGGGATGGCTATACCAATGCCAGATAAAATGGACATTAAATCATAAAATGGATCCGTGCAAACCCTACCCGAGAGAGAGCGGGGATGGCTATACCAATGTCAGATAAAATGGACATGAAATCATAAAACGGATCCGTGCAAACCCGAGAGAGAGCGGGGATGGCTATACCAATGTCAGATAAAATGGACATTAAATCATAAAATGGATCCGTGCAAACCCGAGAGAGAGCAGGGATGGCTATACCAATGCCAGATAAAATGGACATTAAATCATAAAATGGATCCGTGCAAACCCTACCCGAGAGAGAGCGGGGATGGCTATACCAATGTCAGATAAAATGGACATTAAATCATAAAATGTTACAAGACACCGTGAAGAACCTTATATATTAATAAAAGGTTAAATACAGCAAGAAGATATAACAGTTATAAACATCAGCACACCTAATGACAGACCCTCAAAAACTACGAGAACTGAGGAGAGACAGACAGCTCTACAATAACTGCTGGAGGCTTCAACACCTCACTGTCAAGGAACAGAACAACCAGACAGAACTTACGTTTTTTAAAATGGAGGATTTTAACAACACAATAAACCGGCTCGACCCAACAGACGTATGAGAACTCTACCCAACGGTGTCGTCATTTTGCCTTCATGTTTGAAGGATATTCTTGCTGGACACACACACGCTCCTCAGGTGCACAGGTGAGACACGCATCTTCCGGGCTAGATCACACGTTAGGCCACAAAGTAAGTCTCAGTAGACTTAAAAAATAGATACCGTACAAATTATCTTCTCTGATCACAGAGCGATGAAGTTAGAAGTCAATAATAGAAATGATTCAAAAATTCACAAAATTATAGAAATTAATCAACATGCCCTTAAACAACAATGGATCAAAAAGGAAATGACATGAAAAATTAGAAGATGTTTAGAGAGAAATGAAAACAAAAACACAATCTATTTCAACTCATGGGAGGCAGCAAAACAGTGCTAAGGGGGAAATTTATAGCTATAAATTTATTTTTTAAAAGTAAAGATCCCAAAATCAACAACCTAAGTTTACAACTTAAGGAACTAAAACAAAAAGGAAAAGCTAACCCGAGGCTTAGAGTGGAGAGAAGTGAAACAGACAACAGAAAAACCGGAGACAAAATGATGAAACCAACTGTTTCCTTGGAAAGAAAAAAAGCACATTGACCAACCTCAGCTGGGTGGCCGGAAAAAAGAAGATTCGTGTTACTAAAATCAGGCCGAGGTGGGGATATTACTTACGACTGCTTCTACCCAAATAAAAAGGACCATGGAAACTTATGAATAACTGTACATCAATACATTGAATAATCTAGATTAATTCCTAGAGACACAAAGCCTATCAAGACTGAATCATGAAGAAATTTAAAATGTGTGTAGATCTATGACTGCTAAGTAGATTCAATCAGCAATTAAAAAGTCTCTTAACAGGCTAGGCGAGGTGCCTCACGCTTGTGATCCCAGCACTTGGGAGGACAAGGAAGGTGGAACTCATGAGGTCAGGAGTTCGAGATCAGCCTGGCCAAGATGGGGAAACTCTGTCTCTACTGTAAATACAAAAATTAGCTGGGCACAGTGGCAGGAGCCGGTCACGTCAACTACTCGGGAAGCTGAGGCAGGAGAATTGCTTGAACACAGGAGGCGGAGGTTGCGGTGAGCCGAGATCGCGCCACTGCAGTCTAGTCTGGGTGACGGAGCAAGATTTTCTCAAAAAAAAAAAAAAAAAATGTCTTAACCGAAAGCCTGGAACTGATGGCTTCATTAGCGAATTTTACCAAACATTTGAAGAAGAATACCACCCCTTTTCTAATTTTTCCAAAAAATTAAAGAGGAGGGAATAATTCCTAACTCATTCTAAGAAGCATTACCAAGATATCAGACAAACGAAAAATAGAGACCAATATCCCCTAGGACACTGTAGTGTTTTCTACCCATTACCTAGAAATACATCATTTCTAAGTATTTTGTGAGTTTCCAGTTACCTCTTTTACATGATTGAGCTTTGATTTAGTAACACTGTGGTCAGAAAATAAAACTGTATGATCTCTGTCCTTAGAAAATTATTGATGCTTTGAAAAAAATTACAGCACGTAGTTTATTTTGGGAAGTGTTACATGTGAGCCTGAAAAGAGTGTGTGTTCTGCATTTGTTGTGTGCAATGTTCTGTTAAGTGTCAAATAGGTCAAGTTTTTTACTAATGTTCAGGTTTTTTATATTCTGAATGACTCTTTTCCCCATTGTTCTATCAGTTGCTGAGAGGAGAGTGTGAAAATCAACACTTAATGCTGTTAATTGGCTTTATGTATCTGAAGCTCCGTTATCAGGGATTCTGTTGATAAATTCAGCCTTCGATGGCTACACATCGTCCCCATTTGTCTGTGGTAATCTCACCGTCCTGAAATCTTGCTCATCTGATGTTAATGGTACCACGTACGTTTCTTATGCTTAACTGTAGTTTTCCCATTCTTTTAGAGTCCACCTTTGTGTGCCTTTGCACTGAAGTAAGGGCATTCTGGCCAGGTGCGGGGGCTCACCTCGGCGAGGTGCTGGGAGTACAGGCATCACCTCGCGAATGTACCGGCCCCAGGTGACTGTAAGATTCTGAGATCTCTTTTTGCTTTCTAGTTCCACCCTTCAATTTCCATTTACTCAGCAAAATTCCCTATAAGAGAATTACTTAGAGAAGATTATCCTGCATTCGAGGCTTCTCCAGATTATCTGTCAGTCCAGAGGTTTCCTAAATTTTGCTGATCTCTCCTTTTCTCAGCAAAGAAGGTCCTTCTCTGACAGGCTTGCTCCTGCTCCATCCTCTTCCAGCCTCAGGGACCCGCCCCGGTGTGAAAGTGGCCTCAGGGACCGGCCCCCGGTGTGAAAGTGGCTTCAGGGACCGGCCCCGGTGTGAAAGTGGCTTCAGGGACCGGCCCCGGTGTGAAAGTGGCTTCAGGGACCCGCCCCGGTGTGAAAGTGGCCTCAGGGACCGGCCCCCGGAGTGAAAGTGGCTTCAGGGACCGGCCCCGGTGTGAAAGTGGCTTCAGGGACCCGCCCCGGTGTGAAAGTGGCCTCAGGGACTGGCCCCCGGAGTGAAAGTGGCTTCAGGGACCGGCCCCGGAGTGAAAGTGGCTTCAGGGACGGGCCCCCGGAGTGAAAGTGGCTTCAGGGACCGGCCCCGGAGTGAAAGTGGCCTCAGGGACTGGCCCCGGAGTGAAAGTGGCTTCAGGGACTGGCCCCGGAGTGAAAGTGGCTTCAGGGACCGGCCCCGGAGTGAAAGTGGCCTCAGGGACGGGCCCCCGGAGTGAAAGTGGCTTCAGGGACCGGCCCCGGAGTGAAAGTGGCTTCAGGGACCGGCCCCGGAGTGAAAGTGGCCTCAGGGACTGGCCCCCGGAGTGAAAGTGGCTTCAGGGACCGGCCCCGGAGTGAAAGTGGCCTCAGGGACGGGCCCCCGGAGTGAAAGTGGCTTCAGGGACCGGCCCCGGAGTGAAAGTGGCCTCAGGGACTGGCCCCCGGAGTGAAAGTGGCTTCAGGGACCGGCCCCGGAGTGAAAGTGGCCTCAGGGACCGGCCCCCGGAGTGAAAGTGGCTTCAGGGACCGGCCCCGGAGTGAAAGTGGCCTCAGGGACCGGCCCCCGGAGTGAAAGTGGCTTCAGGGACTGGCCCCGGAGTGAAAGTGGCTTCAGGGACCGGCCCCGGAGTGAAAGTGGCTTCAGGGACGGGCCCCCGGAGTGAAAGTGGCTTCAGGGACCAGCCCCGGAGTGAAAGTGGCTTCAGGGACTGGCCCCGGAGTGAAAGTGGCCTCAGGGACCCGCCCCGGTGTGAAAGTGGCCTCAGGGACCGGCCCCGGTGTGAAAGTGGCTTCAGGGACCGGCCCCGGAGTGAAAGTGGCTTCAGGGACTGGCCCCGGTGTGAAAGTGGCCTCAGGGACCGGCCCCCGGAGTGAAAGTGGCCTCAGGGACCGGCCCCCGGAGTGAAAGTGGCTTCTGTTATTTACTCATTTAGGGAGGCACTGTCGCTCCACAGTTTGGTTCTTTCAGGCGTTTCCCATGTCCCTGCCTCTCGGTGGCTTTAAGGGAAGGTGCAGTTGTGCAGGCTTCTCTAGGGGATTCTTACTGCTTTGCTGGAAAAGGTCTTCATGTTCCTCCACATTGTAACTGGAAACAGGACACATCTGTTCTTCGGCTCTAAACATTTTGACAGTTTTCCTGGTGGTTTTGTCATCTTTTATTTAGCAGTACATGAAGCCATTTATTCTGGAGGCTGCAAATGTTTAGTGTGTGAAAAATCGGACCTTGGAGACGGCCTTCAGCAGTAGAATATAAGTAACTACAAACCTAGCGTTTCAATAATGGGACGCTGGACATAAACGTGTTGAAACATTTTCCGAATGTAAGGGTTTCCTGTTGATTTCCAGCTTTACTGCATTGTGGCCTTGAGCTATAACTTATTTGGTATTCGTTGGCACTTTCTGGATAAGGATTGATTCTGATAAGCTACGCGTACACTTAAGAAGAATGTAGGCTGGGCATCGTAGTGCACACCTGTGATTCCAGCGCTTTGGGAGGCCGAGGCAGGAGGATCACCTGAGCCCAGGAGGTCAAGGCTGCAGTGAGCCGTGATCCTGCCACTGCACTCCAGCCTGGGTGACACAGTGAGACCCTGTTTCAAAAAAACAGAAGAGGAGGAGGAGAAGAATGCATTGTTCTCTCCAATATTCTCTAATTGTACACCCTTGAGATAAATGTTTATAATGGACAAGAATTTTGTAAGATTTTGGTTAGCTTTGGGAAGTGTTCCGTGCAGAGCTGGAAGGACATGATTCCATCGTTACTGGGCTCAGCACTCTACGTATGCCACTTAGTGGAAGAGAGTTTGCCTGTTTAAACATACATTCCGGCCGGGCGCAGCGGCTCAAGCCTGTAATTCCAGCACTTTGGGAGGCTGAGGCAGGCGGATCACAAGGTCAAGAGATCAAGACCATCCTGGCCAACATGGCAAAACCCTGTCTCTACTAAAAATACAAAAAAATTAGCTGGGCATGGTGGTGTGCACCTGTAGTCCCAGCTACCTGGGAGGGTGAGGCAGGAGAATTGCTTGAACCCAGGAGGCGGAGGTTGCGGTGAGCCAAGGTCGCACCACTGCACTCCAGCCTGGCGCCTGGCAACAGAATAAGACTCTATCTCAAAATAAAATAAAATAAAATAAAGTACATTCCAAGCAGCGTGCGGTCTGCTCACCCCACCTGCTTTTGAGAGAGGTGGAATCTCACTGTCGTTCTGGATTTCTCCCTGCGATTCTGTCCACTCGTGTCTCCGACATTTTCAGGCTGTTAGAGGTTCACTGATGGCGTCTTCCTGGCTGTCTGTTACCAGTCGTATTGCTGAATGATCCATTCCGGTCCGACAGTGCCCTTTGCCTGCTACGATCCTGTGTGATGAACATTGTTCCACCAGAGATCTTCTGGCTTGAAGTTCCAGGCCCGCGTTACGACGCGGAGCTCCTCACTTCTCATGGCTTCGTTAGGTTTGCTCCCTCCTCCTGCTCTGGTTTCTACTTGACTGATTTCATTTTTAAATCTAATTCCCAGCTCCCTTCTGTCTGTCTTTCATGGAAATATCCTATTTCTATATTTCTGAATACTTTTCCCTAATTTTTTTTAGACAGTCTTGCTCTGTCACCCAGGCTGGAGTGCAGTGGCACGATCTCAGCTCACTGCAGCCTCTGCCTCGTGGGTTCAAGCGATTCTCCTGCCTCAGCCTCTTGAGTAGGTGGGACTGCAGGCGCCCGCCACCACACCCAGCTAGTTTTTGTATTTTCGGTAGAGACAGGGTTTCACCATGTTGGCCAGGCTGGTCTTGAACTCCTGATCTCAGCTGATCCTCCCGCCTCAGCCTCCCAAAGTGCTGGGATTACAGGCGTGAGCTGCCACGCCTGGCCCTTTTCCCTAAACTTCTCCAGACACATTTTTGTCCAAACTGTGATGAAACAAAGTGACAACTTGTTAAGTGATTAAACATGTCATTTATTTGCTGAGGGTCAGGTCACAGTAATCACTGAAGTCTTCCCTGACAATTTATCTCAATATTAATATATTTCCCAACCACATATTTTGATAATAGTGGATAAACGAATAAAAACAGAATTGAATTTATGTTAACTAGAACATGTTAAATAAACCACGAATTGAGTTTATATTAACTAAAATATGCCACAGTGGTCAAGGTAAATGCATTTTTCTCCTGTTACAGAGATGAACAAATTTTTTTTCCTTCAAAAGCAAAAAGTAATAAAAATATCAAGTGGACTGTCCCTAAGTTGTGTATTGTGCTTTTAAATACTAGTAAATATGCATCCATATTAAAGAACCATAATTCACGTGACTTTTCCAGAAGACGAGCAGTTTTGTAGGTGGGGAGAGAGACGGTTTATGTTAGAATCAGAGGAAAAAGAAACTGTCGGAGGAAGGTGAACCGGGCAGGCCTTTGAAAGAAGCCAGGAACTCTCGGATCTAACTAAAGCCGCGTGGCCCTCGTGCTGTCGCTCAGTCTCCTGCCAGGCACCCGTTCCTTCCCCATATTAGTCAACACCTGTGAAACGGGTACCAGGTACCTGCTCACAGACGAAAACATCTCCTGAAGAGACGACCTCACACAAGGAGTCAAACCGAGGTCGTGCCTGCCCCTCCCCAGCCCTGTCATTCTAACCAGAGACATTCGACGAGTCTAATAAGCCGCTGTGGCCCAGCCACAGTCTGAAGACAGTGCCCTAATTCAACTTCAGCGGAGGGCTCGGCGGTGCTGACCAACGGAGGCTGTGCTTTTTAGGACCCAGCCAGGCGTGCTCCAGCAGCTCGCTGCAACATACCCGCAACCTGGCTCTCACTGCCGTTTCAGCCCGGCCTCGAGAACAACCGACGGCGTCAACATACGAGAAATTCATCGAGCGGGACTTACCTGTACCTACAGAGGTATCTTGTTTTACAGTGGTCCAGCTGATGGAGCTTTGCAGACACTGCATTTCTCACGTACTGACGATGTGTGTCAAACCCGTGTCTCGGTATAACGTTCAGGAATTCTCTCAATATTCCGAACCTTTCATTGTATCAGTGATGGTGATCTACAATCAGAGACCTTTGACACGACTACTGTAATGGTTTCGGGGTGCCATGAACCATGCTAATACAGGACAGCAAACTTAATCAAATGCTGTGGGTGTCCTGACTGCCCCACTGACTTGGCGATTCCTCCATCTCTTTCCCTTCCCTTGGGCCTCCCTATTCCCTCAGACACAATAATACTGAAATTAGGCTAAGTAATAACGCTGCAATGGCATCTAAGTGTTCAGGCCAAAGGAAGAGCTGGACATCTCTTACGTTAAATCAAAATCCAAAAACGATTAATCTTAATGAGAAAGTCATGTTGAATGCCAAGCCAGCATCGTGACTGCTGCAGTGACCTAGTTCCAAGGACCTCGCTAAGTCTCCTCCAGGGGGGCCTGCACTGTGACTACCGCAGTGACCTAGTTCCCAGGTGCTCACTAAGTCTCCTCCAGGGGGGCCTGCACTGTGACTGTGCAGTGACCTAGCTCCCAGGTGCATGCTGCAATCCCTTCCAGGTGGGCCTGCACTGTGACTGTGCAGTGACCTAACTCCCAGGTGCATGCTGCAATCCCTTCCAGGGGGGCCTGCGCTGTGACTGTGCAGTGACCTAGCTCCCAGGTGCATGCTGCAATCCCTTCCAGGTGGGCCTGCACTGTGACTGTGCAGTGACCTAGCTCCCAGGTGCATGCTGCAATCCCTTCCAGGTGGGCCTGCACTGTGACTGTGCAGTGACCTAGCTCCCAGGTGCTCACTGCAATCCCTTCCAGGGGGGCCTGCGCTGTGACTGTGCAGTGACCTAGCTCCCAGGTGCATGCTGCAATCCCTTCCAGGGGGGCCTGCACTGTGACTGTGCAGTGACCTAACTCCCAGGTGCATGCTGCAATCCCTGCCAGGTGGGCCTGCACTGTGACTGTGCAGTGACCTAGCTCCCTGGTGCATGCTGCAATCCCTGCCAGGTGGGCCTGCACTGTGACTGTGCAGTGACCTAGCTCCCAGGTGCATGCTGCAATCCCTTCCAGGTGGGCCTGCGCTGTGACTGTGCAGTGACCTAGCTCCCAGGTGCATGCTGCAATCCCTGCCAGGGGGGCCTGCGCTGTGACTGTGCAGTGACCTAGCTCGCAGGTGCATGCTGCAATCCCTTCCAGGGGGGCCTGCACTGTGACTGTGCAGTGACCTAGCTCCCAGGTGCATGCTGCAATCCCTTCCAGGGGGGCCTGTGCTGTGACTGTGCAGTGACCTAGCTCGCAGGTGCATGCTGCAATCCCTGCCAGGGGGGCCTGCAATGTGACTGTGCAGTGACCTAGCTCCCAGGTGCATGCTGCAATCCCTTCCAGGGGGGCCTGCACTGTGACTGTTGTAGTAACTTAGCTCTGAGTTGCTCGCTCTGGAGAATGACTTGTTTCCTTCCTTAAGAGTGCAGTGAAACTTTACTGGTGTTGGGGGACAGAGAGGGCTCCACACACCCTGGCAAGCTCAAGAAACCCTTGCTTCTGGGACATGCAGCCTTATTTGAGCCTTCATTTAAGAAGAGCAGGGAGGAGCCAGAAGTCAGAGGAAGGTACTGAGCCGGTGCCCTGATGGGCCCAGTTCCTGCCCTGCCAGGGAAAGAGCAAGTTCCTCCAGGTTGGGCAGTCGCAGAGCTACAGGGGAGGTACTCACACAGGCTTCCTGCTGCAGGTGCTGCAGGGTCCTCTTGGTTGGGAGCAGGAAGCTGGTGAGGCAGTGCAGCCGGTCCCCACTGTGGCACCTCTTGGCCACGCTCAACAGCTGCCAGAGCACCGTGGCTGCCGTGGCCTCGAAAGGTGGGTACAGGGCGGAGAGCGTGCTCTGGATACAGGTGACAAGAGATTCCAGATCCTGCAATGAAAGAGAGAATTCAGAAACTTTAAGGACATAACTCAAAACAAGTGCACATGACAGTCCAAGGCTGGCATTGAAGAATCCACGCTGAAGTCCCCTGTCCTGTGACTGGCGTGATGTGAGTTAACTGAGAAAGAAAAAAGGTGCAGGGGAGTCCCCGGCGCAGGGTGAGCTCCTGGTGTCCTCCCTGTGCTGTCCCATAGTAGGGGGCAGGTGTGCCAGGCAGACTGGTGGCCCTGTCCTGGACAGGGGCCCCCTATACCAGCTGTGTAAATGTGGACTGCCATTCCTATCACACTCACACTGAGGCACAGCCAAGCCTAGATGTGGGGTAGGTTCCATCCCTGCACCTGAATAGCACAAGGTTTTGGGGTGGGGCTGGGCAGTCCTGTGGGAGGGGCTCCTCCCAGCTCTCCTGGCTTCACACGAACAGACACCCACTCGTGGGGAGGACGGAGCTGGTCCACACACCACGTTTTTTCTCAGAAAACAAGTTAATCTGCAGCCAATACATTTTAACTGTGTCGATGACTTTGTTTTCATTTAAACAGTACTGATGGCGAAACCCTGAGGACACCCTTCTCACGGTCGCCGAACTGTCGCCATTTGGCACCCTAAAAACAGTATCGCCAGCCACCGATTTCTGTTGGCATTTTGGTGCAACATGCTTTTGTGAAGAGACGTGATTGTTGTTTAAAAATGTGTAGTGCTGCTTTTGGAGAAACGCTCCCCGAGGAAATGCCACAGGGCTCCCGTGTGTGTGACGTGCAGGACGGTGCAGGCCAAGGAAGTTAGAAACGGTGAAATCAGTTTTAACGGCACAGCAGTTACACGTGAGACACCTCTGAATAGATAATCACACAGGTAACGTCCTAAGGAGACTGAAGGTAAAACGGGCTCCTCCGGCCTGCAGCGGGAGAAGGCTCTGTCCTGTCGGCTGGTACCTGCAGCAGAGCTCAGCTCCTGGGAACAGCGTGACTCGGAAAGTCTGGGCCGGGCTCCCGTGTCCTGCATCCCGCCAGCAGAGGCCCCCCGCCCGCTCCGCCACTCCAGGGGTCTGCTCCCTTCCCCGCATGCACTGGCTCATTCCCACCCGCCTGACAGGGCCACTGACTTGTCCACAGGAATGATCTAATACCGTCCGAGTTAGTGCAGAAGTGCTGATGTGATCCAGCTTCCAGAAACTCGAACCACACGTGAGCCACGCAGCAAACCTGCGGTCCATGAGGAGGAGCGGGCCAGCCTTGGCCGGGGACAGAATCCTCCCCGATGGGCACCGGGACAGCTGTGCTTTGGGATTTGGGGCAAAGGCTCAACTGATACAGGAGAGATGGGCAGGAAGTAAGAGGAACGGGATCCAGGAGAGGCGTCCTGAATGACCTGTTCTGTGGGAGCTGAAAAGCCGACAGTGGACCATCCCCGGAGAGGCGTCCTCCTACTTCTCCGATGCCCAAATCCAGGCCCATCCTCCCCCACCCTCACGTCTAGATGCGGTCAGCAGCCCAGAGCCGTCCATGGCAACCTTCTCCAGGGCCACCGTCCGAATTGCCTGGCATGAGGAACGTGGCACCGTCAGGCCGTGGCCCTGGCCCTGCCTCTGCCTGATTCCACGGTGGCTGGGGCAGGCCACGTGCTCCACTCAGGGGTCCCAACTGTACCCCTTCCTCAGAACGGCTCCCAGGCCAGAGCTGCCACAGGGAAGCTGCCTGCAGACCGAGAGTCTGGGATGAGGCACTGGGCAAAGCCAGGTGAGCCATGAACCAGGCCTGTTCACAGCAGGCCTCACGCAGCCTTCGACTGCTCAGGAGTCCCGTGTGCCTCAAGGACAGAGTGCGTGCTGTCTCCGGGCCTGGTGCGCCTGCAGCACCCGATTCTGGGAAGCGCCTTTGGGGGTGCTACAACCAGATGACGGCTTTGATGAGGGGCTGCAGTGTGTGTGCAGGACTCTGACAAAGTGTGAGCCTGGCCGGGCAGAGTGCGTGTGGGCAGAGCAACTGCCAGCTGTGTCCAGGCCTTGGGCCGAGGAGAGGGAGCAGACACGAGTCAGGGACCTACAAGCGCACGTCCACCAGCTCAGCCGAGTTTCTTGCCTTCACAGGACTCAGGATTCTTGTTTCTGCCAAATGTACAAATGCGTGCTGACTTCAAACCTGAAGGTCTTCCGGTTTATAAGATCTGAGCCTCACTGAGGCAGACCATGCGGGCATGTGCACGTGTGCTGCAGACTGCGTGGGCATGTACACGTGTGCTGTAGAGTGCCTGGTGTGTGCGCATGTGCTGCAGACTGCGTGGGAGTGTATGCATGTGCTGTAGAGTGCCCAGTGTGTGCATGTGTGCTGCAGACTGTGTGGGTGTGTACACATGTGCTGTAGAGTGCCCGGTGTGTGCACGTGTGCTGTAGAGTGCCCGGTGTGTACATGTGTGCTGCAGACAGTGTGGGTGCGTACACATGTGCTGTAGAGTGCCCGGTGTGTGCACGTGTGCTACAGATTGTGTGCACGTGTGCTGCAGACTGTGAGTGTGTGCTCATGTGTTGCAGAGGCCAGTGTGTGCACATGTGCTGTAGAGTGCCCTGTGTGTGTGCACGTGTGCTGCAGATTGTGTGGGTGTGTGCATGTGTGCTGCAGATTGCATGGGCATGTACACGTGTGCTGCAGAGTGCCCAGTGTGTGTGTGCTGCAGATTGCATGGGCGTGTGCACGTGTGCTGTAGGGTGCCCCGTGTATGCACGTGTGCTGCAGATTGCGTGGGTGTGTGCACCTGTGCTGCAGATTGCCTGGGTGTGTGCACCTGTGCTGCAGATTGCGTGGGTGTGTGCACCTGTGCTGCAGATTGCCTGGGTGTGTGCACCTGTGCTGCAGAGCAGCTGGAGCAGTTCTGGTCCCCGCCGGTCCTTCAGCACTTTGCTGAGCTTTGCCTTGAACTCTGTGCAATCACTCGGCCAATGGGGCGGTGGCGGTAGAGCAGGACTGGAAGAGGGTGTCTGAAAACCCATTTTAAAGCTTCACTCTTCAATGAAAGATTTTCCCAATTAACTAAAAATTTTATAGAAACGAGGGTGACATTTTAAAGTCAAGATGCTCGTTTCTCCCCCTATCTGCACTCCCTGGCTCGCAGCTCCACACCCACAGGGGACACAGCCCGGCCCTGCCCAGCTTCTGGGTCACCCGTGGTTAGTGGGTCCCTCTGCTGCAGCCCAGGGCTTGACACCTGGACTGGGGAGCATGGGAGGTACCTGTCACCCAGAAACTTTTAATTCACTGCTGTGGCCTTTGCCTCTGGCCAGATTCCATTTTTTTGAGACGAAGTCTTGCTCTGTCACCCAGGCTGGAGTGCAGTGGTGTAATCTCTGCTCACTGCAACATCCACCTCCTGGGTCAAGTGATTCTCCTGCCTCAGCCTCCCGAGTAGTTGGGACGACAGGTGTGTGCCATCACTAACTGTGCCCAGATAATTTTTGTATTTTTAGTAGAGACGGGGTTTCACCATGTTGGCCAGGCTGATCTCAAACTCCTGATCTCATGATCTGCCTACAAAAAAGCAGGACATCTGTGGGCAGCAGACATCCGTGGCTCCTCCAAGCAGGGCCCCCGGGGACGGCAGGGGTGCCCACACTGCCCTGCTCTGCCCCAGTTCCCATCAATGGTCACTTTCTCAGTGCAGCAGGGTGGTGAGTGAAAAGGTCAGGCATGAAACTCACACCCCCAGGAGGCTCGCTCTGGCTGCTACCTGGTCACAGCCGCTCAAGCCCATCGGGGCCCAGTGACGGCTCCTGGCATCCGGCCCAGGTGCCTGTGCCCATCTCTGGTTTCCTGTCTGTGCAGACCCAGAAACCACCATTGAATCAAAACCTGTCTAGGAAGCCTCGTCCCAAACAGGGTTTGGTGTGCAGGTCGGTCTGTTTACACCCAGCCATCTGCACCCGGTCTGTCTACACCAGCCCTGCTTTCCAATCAGACTACTGTGTATTTTGGATTCTTGACTCTCTCCTCTGGGGAGGTCGAAGATGCTTCTAATGCTAAAGGTTCCATTGGCCCAAATTTGGTACAAGAGGGTGCCGGGAAGGAAGGATGGCAAGAGGGAAGGAGGGAACGTGCTTTGCCTCCCTGAGTTTCCGTTCTATATTCTTTGAAGAGTTCAGCAATCCCCAATTCCTAAGGCACTGACTTTGTCACCTGAGTAGATTTAGAGAGATTCCCAGGTCCTGTTGAAAGCTTCACCCAGAAAATGTTTTGCTCCCTGAAATGATTTTCCAGTTCCCATAACCAACCCAGTCCACACGTGAAGCCCACTGGAGACACAGGCCCTGGCTTCAGGGGGCGGCTGAGTGCTTCGGAGGCGGGTCAAGCTGGGCGCCTCTGTCCTGAGCCTCTGTCTCTCCTAATTGCCCAAGCCCATGTGGTGACTGCACTGGAAAGGTGCTGCTCCACTCCACCACACTCTGATTCCTATCTCCCTGAAGCCCAGGTATACACACCTGGCACACCTGGACCCAGGCTGCTGCCCCAGCCCCACCCAGATCACTGGATTGGGAGCTACTGGGCCATGGGGTGATGCAGGCTGCTCTCAGGTGAGCCCCACCGAGGTCCAGCCAGAGCTCCCGGCCACACCGGCGCAAGTCCAGTGCAGGCCTCAGCTCAGTTCCCTCCTCATTGACACATGCCCACCAAGCCTGTGCCCAGGGCAACCCCCGCCCTCCAGGACTCACAAGCCATGGTGAGGGCAGACCCAGGGTGGGGGTGGGCAGGTGGGATCCCAGGGTGAGCCCTCAGCAGCACCCAGCGTCCAGGCCAGCTTCCCGCAAGAAGAGGAATCTGAGCAGGGCCCGAAGCTGAGGTCTTGCTGTGTGAGCAGATGGGGAAGGGAGCACCCGAGACTTCCTGGTGAACCACCAGCCAGGAATGCGCAGGCTTGCTGGAGGCTCAGGGGCAACGTTGTGGAACTTACAATGGCAGGACAGGGAAGAGCCAGGGCCTGGGTGCCCAGGACGGGGCCCAGAGCAGAAGAGCAGTGGACCCCAGAGGGGCCGAGCATGGGGTCTGTGGGGGCCAGGGACCCTGGCAGCAAACATCAAGCAGGCCTGGCCCATGGGCCGCAGGGGATGTGCCCGACGGTACGTGTGGCTGTCTCCGCAGGGCGGGAACCCTTCTCCAGCAGGCAGAGGTGGGCAGGACCTGGAGCGGCATCACAGTTGGCTGAGCATTAATGATAAGCCATTATGTCTAACCCTCAAGCCCGAGAGAGGTGGGTCTGCACCAGCATGTCCCAGCGGGCAGCCCCGAAGCTGCACATTCCAGCCTCTTCCCACGTCTGCACTTGGCAGACCTTGGCGGGAAGAGAATCGGGTAAGAACTGCACCCTGCCCATGAGTCTCCACACGTGGGCACACAGAGCACCTCCACACCTGCACAAACACACACACAACTGTGCCCTCCATCTCTCTCAGCACACACACGTCCACACACACACACACAAACTACACACACATCCCTGTGGGTACACAATGCACACATACACACAGAACTGCACACAGCACCTCGGTCTCCCTGTGGCCACACACATGTACACACACACAGAACTGCACACAGCACCTCGGTCTCCCTGTGGGTACACACATGTACACACACACTCAGAACTGCACACAGCACCTCGGTCTCCCTGTGGACACACACATGTACACACACACTCAGAACTGCACACAGCACCTCGGTCTCCCTGTGGGCACACACATGTACACACACACTCAGAACTGCACACAGCACCTCGGTCTCCCTGTGGGCACACACATGTACACACACACACTCAGAACTGCACACAGCACCTCGGTCTCCCTGTGGACACACACATGTACACACACGCTCAGAACTGCACACAGCACCTCGGTCTCCCTGTGGGCACACACATGTACACACATGCTCAGAACTGCACACAGCACCTCGGTCTCCCTGTGGGCACACACATGTACACACACACACAGAACTGCACACAGCACCTCGGTCTCCCTGTGGGTACACACATGTACACACACACTCAGAACTGCACACAGCACCTCGGTCTCCGTGTGGACACACACATGTACACACACACTCAGAACTGCACACAGCACCTCGGTCTCCCTGTGGGCACACACATGTACACACACACACTCAGAACTGCACACAGCACCTCGGTCTCCCTGTGGACACACACATGTACACACACGCTCAGAACTGCACACAGCACCTCGGTCTCCCTGTGGGCACACACATGTACACACACGCTCAGAACTGCACACAGCACCTCGGTCTCCCTGTGGGCACACACATGTACACACACACACTCAGAACTGCACACAGCACCTCGGTCTCCATGTGGGCACACACATGCACACACACACACAGAACGGCACACAGCACCTCGGTCTCCCTGTGGGCACACACATGTACACACACACTCAGAACTGCACACAGCACCTCGGTCTCCCTGTGGGCACACACATGTACACACACACTCAGAACTGCACACAGCACCTCGGTCTCCCTGTGGGCACACACATGCACACACACACACAGAACTGCACACAGCACCTCGGTCTCCCTGTGGGCACACACATGCACACACACTCAGAAGCTGCAGGGGGCACCTGGGTCTCCCTGTGGTACCTACTCTCCTCCCACCCCTGCCTGTGCACCCTCCCTGGGCTCTGGGTCTTACTTCCACACCACAAAATCTGTTCTCAGCCTTCACCCTGCTACAGGAGGAGCCATTCATGAATTTAGTGATGCAAGGAGCTTGCAGAGCGAGGTCCTGAGAAAACCTCTCACTTAAGTTTGGTTCAGGTTTTGAAATGTGAGCACACTATGGACAATTTTAAGTGCAGTTTTACATGTTCACGAAATTGGCCACCTAATACTGTTGGCAGATTTTTCTGTCAAACTAAGAACAAAATACCTTGAAATAAGTAACATTGCAAGTATTTTAAAATAACTCCATTTAGGACTAAGGTAATTCCATCATGAAATCTAAACAGCAACATTTTCATCCAAGGACTGGAAGTATCTTCTGGATGGGGTGGGCTGCCAGCCCCGGGGACGGACCCCGCCTGCCCAGACGCCTTTCCTGGACAGCAGGACTTGTGCTCTCCTCAAGGAACTGAAAATAACTAGGAGGGCCACAGTTCTGAACAGTTCAGCTATTTCCAGTTCTCTCACACTCAAAACAATACGGTAGTGAAACAGAGAAAGAGGCCGCAGAGTTCAACAGGTTTCCAAGATGCCGCCCCAGGGAAAAGCGGGGAGAGGGGGAGCGGCCCCTGGGAGAGACAGTGCGGGGAGAGGGGGGCGGCCTCTGGGAGAGACAGTGCGGGGAGAGGGGGGCAGCCTCTGGGAGACACAGTGCGGGGAGAGGGGAGCGGCCTCTGGGAGACACAGTGCGGGGAGAGGGGAGCGGCCCCTGGGAGAGACAGTGCGGGGGGGGGGGGGGGGCCTCTGGGAGAGACAGTGCGGGGAGAGGGGGAGCGGCCTCTGGGAGAGACAGTGCGGGGAGAGGGGGAGCGGCCTCTGGGAGAGACAGTGCGGGGAGAGGGGAGCGGCCTCTGGGAGAGACAGTGTGCGGGGAGGGGGGAGCGGCCCCTGGGAGAGACAGTGCGTGGGGAGAGGGGGGGCGGCCTCTGGGAGAGACAGTGCAGGGAGAGGGCAGCGGCCCCTGGGAGAGACAGTGCGGGGAGAGGGGGGGCAGCCTCTGGGAGTAACAATGCGGGGAGAGGGGGAGCGGCCCCTGGGAGAGACAGTGCGGGGAGAGGGGAGCGGCCTCTGGGAGAGACAGTGCGGGGAGAGGGGAGCGGCCTCTGGGAGAGACAGTGCGGGGAGAGGGGCAGCGGCCCCTGGGAGAGACAGTGCGGGGAGAGGGGGGGCAGCCTCTGGGAGTAACAATGCGGGGAGAGGGGGAGCAGCCCCTGGGAGAGACAGTGCGGGGAGAGGGCAGCGGCCCCTGGGAGAGACAGTGCGGGGAGAGGGGAGCGGCCTCTGGGAGAGGCAGTGCTGACAAGGTCCCAAAGGTGGTGGCGATGCGGTAAAGGCCAGACACACTCTGTGAAAAGCATGGCAAGATCGTGGAAGCCGTGGAAAAGTTCAAGTCCGGGATGAGATTCAGTGAAGTGGCCGCACGCACAGTGAAGGTAAAGCCAGGCAGGGGTGACCCGGGTGGGGCGACCAGTGGGTCCGTGGTGGGACCATTTCAAGCAGCATTTGCCTTGCCTGCCAGTGGGATGGATAAGCCTGTGCCTACAGACCCACCAGTTAAGACAACATTTGGATATCATATTATTATGGTTGAAGGAAGAAAATAAAATCGTACGAAAGACTGAAAAGAAAAAGAGCCATCTTCCAGCTACAGGTGTGCCGCCAGCCCTCTGCCCCTTTCATCCTAACAACTGCGCGGCCGTGTGATTTCTATCAGTAGTGAAGTGCCCGCCATCTACAATTTCCTCCCTGAACTGGATTCTCAACAAGTATCTGTCAATGAGCAAATGGTTGCTGGTCTGCAAGAGGAAGCAGCCTCCATGAGAGACGTGGTCACTGAGATCAGGTCACTTTCTTTTCACCGAACACCCTGCACGTGTCAAGACACGGAGGCAATTCTGCAAAGAGCGGCTGTTTCCAGGGAAACCGTGGCTGCTATGAGTGGAAATCCAGGAATCAGATTCCTGAGGCTCCTGAACTGTGATGCCAGAGCAGGAAGACACCCCGCCAGCCTGCAGGGATGTGACCTCAGGACGCCCCTCCCAGGCGCTGGTGGGTCCTGAGGATCCCAGCGGCACCTCTGGTGGTGGAACACGCTCGGGAGCCCTGGGGCTGCCCTGCATGTGCAAACCCCCTGGGGCGTGGCCTGGAAACCGAGGCAGCCTTGCTGCAGTGCTGGGCCTCCCTGGTGGGTGGGGTAGGGCCTGCACTACGGCACTGGTGTGACACGGCCCCTCCTTGGCTGGCGAGCAGGTCCAAGCCCGTCCCAAGTTGGGTCGGTGCATCTGGATCAGCGTCTCTGGCTGACCCTGCCCCAGCCCTTCAGAGAGCCCTTCACCACTTCTCAGCCCTTCCTGTGCCACGGGCAGTAGTGGCTTCTCCACCGCTAAGCCCTGGGCCACTGGGTGCCAAGTTCACCTTCCCAACCTGGGCTGGGCTCTCCCTTCTTCAACTCAGAGCCACTCACTGGGTACTGGGCTGTCCTCTCGTGTCTCCCAAGCTAGACTATCAGGTCCCGAGGGCTGGGGCTCAGCGGCATCTCCTTCCTCGCCCAGCATGGGCTGGGCTGACCACAGCGACAGTCCTACTTGAGCTCCCCAACAGGGTCGAGTGCATGGACGGCCATCCAGGGGCACCAAGTGCCCTGAGCCTTGGGCTTCGTGGGGCACTGGGGCATTGAGTCCTATGTCCCAGATGTGAAAGGTCTCAGAACTGGTAATGGCTAACACGGGGACTCATGCCACGCACCAGGCACAGTTTTTACGATTTCATGGAACCTTTGTGAGCGCCTGCTGGTATCAGAGCTGGGATCCAACGGCCACCGGGCACCAGCGTCTGCTCCAGGTGTCCTGTCTCTGTGTGTTTATGGGATCAATTCTAAAAGTCTGACAGATCTTCAGAGAGGGAGGAAGGCAAAGTTTGACAAAAAGGGCAATGAAGCCTGGGCGCTTAAAAGGGCTCAGCCGGCCTGGGAAGACACCGCTGCTCACACCCGTTCCTGTGGTATTGGAGAAGGGCGTCCGCTGCCACCGGGCGAGCTGGAACAGCCAAAGGCTCCTGCAGCACAGACCCCCGTGCTGGGCAGCTGCTTGCAGAACCTCTGCCTCCCAGGGAAGGACGGCACCTACCTGCAGAGTGGCATCAGGCACGGCCACGGGACAAAGAAAGCAGTGGGACAAGGAGCATCAGTGCTGAGAAGCTTCCGGAGCTGGCACATGCCCCACCTTGATGCCACGTGCTGGACAGCACCCCAGAGAGAAACCGTTCCTGAGCCTGCACCCAGAGGCAGCTGCCGTGTGCCGAGCTCAGGGGTGGGAGTGGAGCAAGCCTCGCTGTGCTAACTAACCACTGTCTGGCTCTGCTGCTGATACACTGTGACCAGCCCAGCCTGGCTGATGCTCCTGGACACGGGAACCTGAAGCCTCTGCCCACCGGGGCAGCCATGGCCCCACCTTGGTGTGGTTTCCATCTCCACCAAAGGACTCTCTCTGGACAGCTGTCCTGCACTGCGCTTGAAGGGACGCAGCCATCTGCAGAGGGTGACGTGGGTGCAATTCGGAGACGGAGCTGGTGCTCAGGGTGTTCTGGGAGATTAAGCTCCATGAGGTGGGGCAGGAGGTCCCATGTGGGATACCTGAATCTTGTCTGTACCCAGGAAGCTGAGGTGTTTCAGAAACAGCTCTGGGTTTTGTCATTCACAGAATTCATTTTTTCATGGTATCTACAATTTCCAGTTCTCCGGTTCGGATTCAGAGAACACTGAGGTGGAGGAGCTCAGGGCTCAAGCACTGGGGCCGCACCTTGTGTAATAAGGCAGTCGGTGAACCAAAATAATGAACTAACGTAAGCCCGAAAAAGCCTCCTCTGAACTCACACTCGCCTTACTAGATGAGAGACACTGTGGCATGGGGAGTGCAGTGTACTGGGGGATGCTGGGGCTACTGTGGGTTCTGGGGTTACTGTGGGTGCTGGGGTTACTGTGGGTTCTGGGGTTACTGTGGGTTCTGGGGGTTACTGTGGGTGCGGGGGTTACTGTGGGTGCGGGGGTTAATGTAGGTGCTGGGGTTACTGTGGGTTCTGGGGTTACTGTGGGTGCGGGGGTTACTGTGGGTTCTGGGGTTACTGTGGGTTCTGGGGTTACTGTGGGTGCGGGGGTTACTGTGGGTTCTGGGGTTACTGTGGGTGCGGGGGTTACTGTGGGTTCTGGGGTTACTGTGGGTTCTGGGGTTACTGTAGGTGCGGGGGTTACTGTGGGTGCTGGGGTTACTGTGGGTTCTGGGGTTACTGTAGGTGTGGGAGTTACTGTGGGTGCTGGGGTTACTGTGGGTTCTGGGGTTACTGTAGGTGTGGGAGTTACTGTGGGTGCTGGGGTTACTGTAGGTGCTGGGGTTACTGTGGGTTCTGGGGTTACTGTGGGTTCTGGGGTTACTGTGGGTGCGGGGGTTACTGTGGGTTCTGGGGTTACTGTGGGTTCTGGGGGTTACTGTGGGTGCGGGGGTTACTGTGGGTGCGGGGGTTACTGTGGGTTCTGGGGTTACTGTGGGTTCTGGGGTTACTGTAGGTGTGGGAGTTACTGTGGGTGCTGGGGTTACTGTAGGTGCGGGGGTTACTGTGGGTTCTGGGGTTACTGTGGGTGCTGGGGTTACTGTGGGTGCTGGGGTTACTGTGGGTGCTGGGGTTACTGTGGGTGCGGGGGTTACTGTGGGTGCCGGGGTTACTGTGGGTGCTGGGGTTACTGTGGGTGCTGGGGTTACTGTGGGTGCGGGGGTTACTGTGGGTTCTGGGGTTACTGTGGGTGCGGGGGTTACTGTGGGTTCTGGGGGTTACTGTGGGTGCGGGGGTTACTGTGGGTGCGGGGGTTACTGTGGGTGCGGGGGTTACTGTGGGTTCTGGGGTTACTGTGGGTTCTGGGGTTACTGTAGGTGTGGGAGTTACTGTGGGTGCTGGGGTTACTGTAGGTGCGGGGGTTACTGTGGGTTCTGGGGTTACTGTGGGTGCGGGGGTTACTGTGGGTGCTGGGGTTACTGTGGGTTCTGGGGTTACTGTGGGTTCTGGGGTTACTGTAGGTGCGGGGGTTACTGTGGGTGCTGGGGTTACTGTGGGTTCTGGGGTTACTGTAGGTGTGGGAGTTACTGTGGGTGCTGGGGTTACTGTGGGTTCTGGGGTTACTGTAGGTGTGGGAGTTACTGTGGGTGCTGGGGTTACTGTAGGTGCTGGGGTTACTGTGGGTTCTGGGGTTACTGTGGGTTCTGGGGTTACTGTGGGTGCGGGGGTTACTGTGGGTTCTGGGGTTACTGTGGGTTCTGGGGGTTACTGTGGGTGCGGGGGTTACTGTGGGTGCGGGGGTTACTGTGGGTTCTGGGGTTACTGTGGGTTCTGGGGTTACTGTAGGTGTGGGAGTTACTGTGGGTGCTGGGGTTACTGTAGGTGCGGGGGTTACTGTGGGTTCTGGGGTTACTGTGGGTGCGGGGGTTACTGTGGGTGCTGGGGTTACTGTGGGTGCTGGGGTTACTGTGGGTTCTGGGGTTACTGTGGGTGCTGGGGTTACTGTGGGTTCTGGGGTTACTGTGGGTTCTGGGGGTTACTGTGGGTGCGGGGGTTACTGTAGGTGCGGGGGTTACTGTGGGTTCTGGGGTTACTGTGGGTTCTGGGGTTACTGTAGGTGTGGGAGTTACTGTGGGTGCTGGGGTTACTGTAGGTGCGGGGGTTACTGTGGGTTCTGGGGTTACTGTGGGTGCGGGGGTTACTGTGGGTGCTGGGGTTACTGTGGGTTCTGGGGTTACTGTGGGTGCGGGGGTTACTGTGGGTGCGGGGGTTACTGTGGGTGCCGGGGTTACTGTGGGTACCGGGGTTACTGTGGGGTGTGGGGGTTACTGTGGGTGCGGGGGTTACTGTGGGTTCTGGGGGTTACTGTGGGTGCGGGGGTTACTGTGGGTGCGGGGGTTACTGTGGGTGCTGGGGTTACTGTGGGTTCTGGGGTTACTGTGGGTGCCGGGGTTACTGTGGGTTCTGGGGTTACTGTGGGTCCTGGGGTTACTGCCACCAAACCCTGTCAGCAGTGAGCGCCTGTCCTGCCAGTGTTGTGCTGGGACGCCTTGCCCAGCAATTGCTCAGAAGCACCTCTCCAGGCCCCCCCAGGCCAGCTTCTTTGACATTTATGAGCAGAATGAGGCTATCCTGACACCTTCTTTCCTTTCCTCCCTGCTGAGGTGACCAAATTCACCAATTTCTTTTAAAAACAGATTTTTATATTTTTCTTCTTATCCTATCTGCCTGGACTCAGGCAGTATTTTTGAAAACTTGCTACGATGGAATCAACAGGTGTCACTCTGAAGCTCAGCCATTTTGAAAGCCTCTCCTGAAGCTCGGCCAGTTTGAAAGCCTCTCCTGAAGCTCAGGCAGTTTGAAAGCCTCTCCTGAAGCTCGGCCAGTTTGAAAGCCTCTCCTGAAGCTCAGCCAGTTTGAAAGCCTCTCCTGAAGCTCGGCCAGTTTGAAAGCCTCTCCTGAAGCAGGAACTCTGGGGCTGCGGGTGCTTCACAGACCAGTGGGAGACGCCCCCAACACTTGCTAACCTACCCAACAGGGTTCAAGGGTGGGCAGCCAGTAGGCGTGTGGGTCCCGGGCTTGATCAACCAAGTGGCCAGCCCTGTATGCGTTCCTGCATCTGAGCCTTGCTTCCTTGGCCAGTGTGTGGGACGAGCTCACAGGGTCACTGACTGTGAGGCTGGGACAGGAGGACCCCACAGGGTACACGCAGCAGGGCCCGCCAGAGGCTGCCTTCCCCAGGACGAGCTGCCCCAGGGCCTGGGACATCCCGTTTGTAGGCCGTGGACCTTTCTCTAACATGATGCCCTTTCCATTTTAGGAGGATCACATCTTCCCATTTCGTCCTGCGGTAAATGGTGTCTGCATTCCTAGACTTGACATTGAAATCACAAACAGAACAAATGATGGGTTATGAAACAACATTACACAAAGATGCCCGACCTAAGCGTTTCCATAAACCAGTCCTCCCCAAACGCTGTTTCTGAGCCAGAGCACCAAGGAGCCTGCTCTAGGGACGAGCATGCTGAGTCGATGGCAGAGTCCCTGCCGGCCAGCTGCCGGTACAGAGCAGGGGCTGGGCTCATCCTCTGCCACGAAGCTGCCCCTGAGTGGGCCCATGAGCGCAGGCATGCCCAGCACCCAGGCCGCCAGCTGGATGTCCCGCCGTACGGCTGCACACACACCACCCCCACACTCACAAATGCTCAGCTGCAGGGGCGATGAATGAGGACAGCATCTGCCGGCCACGGGTGCTGCTGATCCCACAGCCACGATCGCACAACCCAGTCCCACGTCTGCATTAATTATGCCAGTGACGCCATTAAGCATGGCCTGACTTCACAGAATCTGCCCTGCCTGATGAGGTTTTTATCTTCTGGGAAACCTCCTCTGCCTGACAGGCGTTCAGAATCTTCCATGGGGAACGCTTTGGGGGAGAAGCCTCTTCGCCCCCAAACACAAGAAGGCACAGCGAGGACTTGGGCCTGGGGTCCTCGGGAATCCTTGCCTCTCCCTCGGCCGATGTTCAAGGATCTGTAGACTGTGGCCCCAGGGGATAGAACGATCAGAAGAGGAATGTTGGCTGGCGACACGTGAAAACCTATGAAATTAAAATGTCAACGTCTGTAAACAAAGTCTGCCTGGAAGACCTCACACCGTCTGCCTACGTGTTGCCCGTGGCTGCTTCTGCCCTCTATCGGCAGGTTGAGCAGCTGTGACGAAGACCCTGTGGCCCCTCAGAGCCTAAAATGCTGACTGCCCGGCCCTTGCGGGGAAGCTGGTGTTCCAGCTCCCAGGGGAAGAGATTCCTGAACGGCAGCCCGACGGAGGCGCCCACGCAGTGTGGGAGGAGGGAAGCGCTCCCACCCTGACCCGGCGGCACAGCAGAGCCCCTTGTCCCTCCTCCCTCCCCAACTCTGACTGCAGCGCAGATCCTTCCCCAGGTGAGGACTCTGTTCAACACTCAAGTTCCACTGTCAGTGACCTGAAGCACCATGTGATGCTGATTCTGCTCAGGAATAGCTGAGCTGTGAGTGGAGCTGGGCTGTGGACAGACTTAGCAGACACCGAGGCACCCCGTGCCTGTATCTCAGGGGTTTCCACTCGTGGTTAAGTGCATGGAAAACGTCGGAAAGCAGCCATGCCAAGCCCTCATTACCCTTCTTTACATTTCATCTGATAATGTGTTAATGGGGGCGCCCCAGACTTGGGAGATGTGACAGCCTTGGGACGCACCTGGGAGCCCAAGCATAGTCCCCCGACCCGTGACATTCCTTACTGCCTGCCACGGCCCTCACCACCCGCCACGGCCCCCCCGCCCGCCACAGCCCACACCACCCATCAGTCACAGTCTTCACTGCCCATCAGTCACGATCCTCACCACCAATTATTCCATAAGAGTAACAGTATGTTTCATCTTAAAAGGATTCAAAGCTTCTTGCTTTTTAAATACAAAATGCAAACTGATAATGAAATGCTGGCTTTTACGGCATTTTTGGCTGAATTTAACTTAGTTCTTCAAAGGCCCTCCATAAAAAGTGTGTAAGACTGCTGTTAACCAGTCAGTCCTGAGCTGGATTCTTCATGCTAAAATGTGACTTCAGCCGGAAGTAAGGCTCTGTTCATTAGAAACCATGGCTAGGCCAGAGAAGTTTACACCAATGTAAAAGAAGACACAGTCTTAATTATACCAAGTCTAACTTTTCTACCATTGCATCCAGCAGGGAAACTGCTGGCTTCCATCAAGACCTGGTCCCACCAGAGCAGGAGAAAGAGGCGGGGATGCAGGGGAGGGCGGGGCACGCTCGGCCCACGGGACCCCCACCCCTAGCCTCTGCAGGCGCCGATGTCACTGTTCTTCAGGAAGCCGGGTGATCATAACCACCCTTTCCTACTAAGTTGTCCTGAAAATCCTCAGGTAGAAAAAGGCCCTCAAAATGTGTAGGCTTAGTAAGACATACAGCTTCTCAGGTCTCAAAGGGAAAAACACATTCTCTTTCCTCCAACGTCTGCTGGCTTTGCTGCTGGCAGCACTGCTGAATGGAACCAGAACAAACCAACTTCAAAGGAAAAGCCAATTCCCTTTTGTCTGAGGCCAGCTGCTGTGCCAGGTCTGTCTGGGATTCTGTGTTTAAACAGCACACCTGGCCTCCCCAAACCATTCCCATGCATGTTTCCAAAAGAGAAATAACCAACTGTCGATGATACCATGACAGGATACCTGAAACAAATTTTTCTGAATTGTAGATCTGACAACAGATTCCACCTAAATCATCAATTACGGTTTTTTTCTAACACCTTCAGGTTCCATCTAACAACACAACAGGAGGAGGTACGAAAGTTGTAAGTGGAGGTTTGCTGTGTGATTGCATGACTGCGTCTGAGGAGTCACCTAACTTCCCTCCAGCCACAGCTACCAATCCACGGCCGTAACAGGAATCAGCCTCATGGAGAAATCTTCAAGACAGAAGCACGAGAACCCAGAACAGCCCTCATCCTCTGTCCAGCGATTCTCCACCTTCAGGACAGGAGCGTGAGGACCCAGAACAGCCCTCATCCTCTGCCCAGCGATTCTCCACCTTCAGGACGGGAGCGTGAGGACCCAGCACAGCCCTCATCCTCTGCCCAGCGATTCTCCACCTTCAGGACGGGAGCGTGAGGACCCAGAACAGCCCTCATCCTCTGCCCAGAGATTCTCCACCTTCAGGACGGGAGCGTGAGGACCCAGAACAGCCCTCATCCTCTGCCCAGCGATTCTCCACCTTCAGGGCGGGAGCGTGAGGACCCAGAACAGCCCTCATCCTCTGTCCAGCATTTCTCCACCTTCAGGACGGGAGCGTGAGGACCCAGAACAGCCCTCATCCTCTGCCCAGAGATTCTCCACCTTCAGGGCGGGAGCGTGAGGACCCAGAACAGCCCTCATCCTCTGCCCAGAGATTCTCCACCTTCAGGGCGGGAGCGTGAGGACCCAGAACAGCCCTCATCCTCTGCCCAGAGATTCTCCACCTTCAGGGTGGGAGCGTGAGGACCCAGAACAGCCCTCATCCTCTGCCCAGAGATTCTCCACCTTCAGGGTGGGAGCGTGAGGACCCAGAACAGCCCTCATCCTCTGCCCAGCGATTCTCCACCTTCAGGGTGGGAGCGTGAGGACCCAGAACAGCCCTCATCCTCTGCCCAGAGATTCTCCACCTTCAGGGTGGGAGCGTGAGGACCCAGAACAGCCCTCATCCTCTGCCCAGAGATTCTCCACCTTCAGGACGGGAGCGTGAGGACCCAGAACAGCCCTCATCCTCTGCCCAGAGATTCTCCACCTTCAGGGTGGGAGCGTGAGGACCCAGAACAGCCCTCATCCTCTGCCCAGAGATTCTCCACCTTCAGGACGGGAGCGTGAGGACCCAGAACAGCCCTCATCCTCTGCCCAGAGATTCTCCACCTTCAGGACGGGAGCGTGAGGACCCAGAACAGCCCTCATCCTCTGCCCAGCGATTCTCCACCTTCAGGGTGGGAGCGTGAGGACCCAGAACAGCCCTCATCCTCTGCCCAGAGATTCTCCACCTTCAGGACGGGAGCGTGAGGACCCAGAACAGCCCTCATCCTCTGCCCAGAGATTCTCCACCTTCAGGACGGGAGCGTGAGGACCCAGAACAGCCCTCATCCTCTGCCCAGCGATTCTCCACCTTCAGGACAGGAGCGTGAGGACCCAGAACAGCCTGCCTTCATCTTCTGTGCAGTGAGAGAGCTGGCACCTTGTCCTGATTTGATGCTAAGTCCTTCCAGCAGGAAGGCTGTAATTTATGGTGTTAGTGAAAAGCCACAAATATGATTTAAGCTACGCATAGTTCTGTGCTTTTCCTAAAGGAGCACAGGTTAATCTGAGTTGAGCGGCAATGGAGATGAGCTGCAGGCGGAAGGATGCAAAGAGGTTTAGCAGAGACTCTGCCTGAGGCCGAGCAGGGCTGCCACTGGGCCTTGCTCACCAGAAAAGCGGGTTATTATCATAATCTCATCATCATCCTGTGTACCATACGGTGATTAACACAGCTCTCTTCCTCTTTTCAAAACCGCGAAATAAAATCAGATTTAGTCACGACTGAGATGAAGAAAATCATCTTAAAACCACTTTAAATCAGGTTACTGGCCGTCAGTTTACTTAAGATTGGAGCATTTACACCCCTATTGTAACAACAGGACCCCTATTCCGGGAATGTTTACTACATGCGGCACATGGTGGACACTGCAAGCTGAGAGCTGGGTTTGCTCTTCTTTTAAGAGTGCTGAGTTTTTTTCTGGCAATTAAGTTACTGGCACATGCACTTCTGTGAGTGAATCAGTCCTGGGACTGGGCTGCGATTGTCCAGAAATAAGTGCTGGGACTGGGCTGACGTTGTCCGGGAATCAGTGCTGGGACTGGGCAGAGGTTGTCTCAGAATCAGTGCTGGGACTGGGCTGACGTTGTCCGGGAATCAGTGCTGGGACTGGGCTGAGGATGTCCAGGAATCAGTGCTGGGACTGGGCTGACGTTGTCCGGGAATCAGTGCTGGGACTGGGCTGAGGATGTCCAGGAATCAGTGCTGGGACTGGGTTGATGCTGTTCAGGAATCAGTGCTGGGACTGGGTTGATGCTGTCCAGGAATCAGTGCTGGGACTGGGCTGAGGTTGCCCAGGAATCAGTGCTAAGACTGGGCTGAGGCTATGCAGAAATCAGTGCTGGTACTGGGTTGATGCTGTCCCAGAATCCATGCTGGGACTGGGCTGAGAATGTCCAGGAATCAGTGCTGGGACTGGGTTGATGCTGTCCTGGAATCGGTGCTGGGACTGGGCTGAGGCTGTCCCGGAATCGGTGCTGGGACTGGGCTGAGGCTGTCCCGGAATCGGTGCTGGGACTGGGCTGAGGCTGTCCCGGAATCGGTGCTGGGACTGGGTTGATGCTGTCCCGGAATCGGCACCGGGACTGGGCTGATGCTGTCCCGGAATCGGCGCTGGGACTGGGCTGATGCTGTCCCGGAATCACTGCTGGGACTGGGCTGATGCTGTCCCGGAATCGGCGCTGGGACTGGGCGGATGCTGTCCCGGAATCGGCGCTGGGACTGGGTTGATGCTGTCCCGGAATCGGCTCTGGGACTGGGCTGATGCTGTCCCGGAATCAGTGCTGGGACTGGGCTGAGGCTGTGCATGTGTCTGTCCTGGGACTGGGCTGTGGCTGTCCAGGATTGGGTGCTGGGACTAGGCTGACGTTGTACAAGGACTAGGCCGAGTATCTCTGTTTTTTCAATAAGGAGACCAGAGGAAAGGCTTAACCACAGGAACATCTCATGAGGCCATACTCAGCGCAGTGAGGCCATACTCAGCGCAGTGAGGCCAGTGGAAAGTAGCCGTGTGGTTCAGCACACAACAGAAGGTTTTGTAAAGGAAAATGTAAACTATTCGCGTGAGGAAAACAGCAGTTACTCTGCGAAGCCTGTGATGTATGAACAGGGAGTGCTAAAGTGCCTTTCATGGCCCTGCTCTCCCAGTAAAGTCTCCATTCAGCTGGTCCCACAAAGCAGAGTCTCCACAGGCAAGGACAAGGCCCAGCAATGTGCGGAGCACACAGCCTGGCCCAGATGATGAGTCGGCCCGTGAGTCTGCAGCATGGGGGCCCCACCAGACAGAGAGTGAGGGGCCAAGCACAGCTGTTAGAAATCTCAGGTCAACAAACGAAGCAGGAGCCCGGACCCCCAAATTCACACTCAGAAAGGGTGTGGCAGGCAGCTTCCCAGCTCTAGCACTCCCAGCATGGGAGAAACAGGAAGAAACAAGCTTGTGAAGAAAAATAAACCAGCATGTGAGGTAAAAGGGTGGGTTTGGGACAAGTGAAAACCACTGACAAGAGGTGTGGGTCCGCGTGGCGGCATGGGCTTTGTGTTCAAGGGGCCGGCATCTGCACAGAGCCCCACACACCAGGACGGTGGCACAGAGACAGGGGACCTGCCGAGTGACCCAGTGACAGAGCCCCACATAGCAGGATGGTGGGACAGAGACAGGGAACCTGCCGAGTGACCCAGTGACAGAGCCCCACATAGCAGGACGGTGGGACAGAGACAGGGGACCTGCCGAGTGGGCCAGTGACAGAGCCTCACATAGCAGGACGGTGGGACAGAGACAGGGGACCTGCCGGGTGACCCAGTGACAGAGCCCCACATAGCAGGACGGTGGGACAGAGACAGGGGATCTGCCGAGTGACCCAGTGACAGAGCCCCACATAGCAGGATGGTGGGACAGAGACAGGGGACCTGCCGAGTGACCCAGTGACAGAGCCCCACATAGCAGGACGGTGAGACAGAGACAGGGGACCTGCCGAGTGGGCCAGTGACAGAGCCTCACATAGCAGGACGGTGGGACAGAGACAGGGGACCTGCCGAGTGACCCAGTGACAGAGCCCCACATAGCAGGACGGTGGGACAGAGACAGGGGACCTGCCGAGTGACCCAGCGACAGAGCCCCACATAGCAGGACGGTGGGACAGAGACAGGGGACCTGCCGAGTGGGCCAGTGACAGACCCTCACATAGCAGGACGGTGGGACAGAGACAGGGGACCTGCCGAGTGACCCAGCGACAGAGCCCCACATAGCAGGACGGTGGGACAGAGACAGGGGACCTGCCGAGTGGGCCAGTGACAGAGCCCCACATAGCAGGACGGTGGGACAGAGACAGGGGACCTGCCGAGTGACCCAGCGACAGAGCCCCACATAGCAGGACGGTGGGACAGAGACAGGGGACCTGCCGAGTGACCCAGCGACAGAGCCCCACATAGCAGGACGGTGGGACAGAGACAGGGGACCTGCCGAGTGGGCCAGTGACAGAGCCCCACATAGCAGGACGGTGGGACAGAGACAGGGGACCTGCCGAGTGACCCAGTGACAGAGCCCCACATAGCAGGATGGTGGGACAGAGACAGGGGACCTGCCGGGTGACCCAGTGACAGAGCCCCACATAGCAGGATGGTGGGACAGAGACAGGGGACCTGCTGAGTGACCCAGTGACAGCCCCACATAGCAGGATGGTGGGACAGAGACAGGGGACCTGCCGAGTGACCCAGTGACAGAGCCCCACATAGCAGGATGGTGGGACAGAGACAGGGGACCTGCCGGGTGACCCAGTGACAGAGCCCCACATAGCAGGACGGTGGGACAGAGACAGGGGACCTGCCGAGTGACCCAGTGACAGAGCCTCACATAGCAGGACGGTGGGACAGAGACAGGGGACCTGCCGACTGACCCAGTGACAGAGCCCCACATAGCAGGATGGTGGGACAGAGACAGGGGACCTGCCGGGTGACCCAGTGACAGAGCCCCACATAGCAGGATGGTGGGACAGAGACAGGGGACCTGCCGGGTGACCCAGTGACAGAGCCCCACATAGCAGGACGGTGGGACAGAGACAGGGGACCTGCCGAGTGACCCAGTGACAGAGCCTCACATAGCAGGACGGTGGGACAGAGACAGGGGACCTGCCGACTGACCCAGTGACAGAGCCCCACATAGCAGGATGGTGGGACAGAGACAGGGGACCTGCCGGGTGACCCAGTGACAGAGCCCCACATAGCAGGATGGTGGGACAGAGACAGGGGACCTGCCGAGTGACCCAGTGACAGCCCCACATAGCAGGATGGTGGGACAGAGACAGGGGACCTGCCGGGTGACCCAGTGACAGAGCCCCACATAGCAGGATGGTGGGACAGAGACAGGGGACCTGCCGAGTGACCCAGTGACAGCCCCACATAGCAGGATGGTGGGACAGAGACAGGGGACCTGCCGGGTGACCCAGTGACAGAGCCCCACATAGCAGGATGGTGGGACAGAGACAGGGGACCTGCCGGGTGACCCAGTGACAGAGCCCCACATAGCAGGATGGTGGGACAGAGACAGGGGACCTGCCGAGTGACCCAGTGACAGCCCCACATAGCAGGATGGTGGGACAGAGACAGGGGACCTGCCGAGTGACCCAGTGACAGCCCCACATAGCAGGACGGTGGGACAGAGACAGGGGACCTGCCGAGTGACCCAGTGACAGCCCCACATAGCAGGATGGTGGGACAGAGACAGGGGACCTGCCGAGTGACCCAGTGACAGAGCCCCACATAGCAGGACGGTGGGACAGAGACAGGGGACCTGCCGAGTGACCCAGTGACAGCCCCACATAGCAGGATGGTGGGACAGAGACAGGGGACCTGCCGAGTGACCCAGTGACAGAGCCCCACATAGCAGGACGGTGGGACAGAGACAGGGGACCTGCCGAGTGACCCAGTGACAGCCCCACATAGCAGGATGGTGGGACAGAGACAGGGGACCTGCCGAGTGACCCAGTGACAGAGCCCCACATAGCAGGACGGTGGGACAGAGACAGGGGACCTGCCGAGTGACCCAGTGACAGAGCCCCACGTAGCAGGACAGTGGGACAGAGACAGGGGACCTGCCAGGTGACCCAGTGACAGAGCCCCACATAGCAGGACGGTGGGACAGAGACAGGGGACCTGCCGAGTGACCCAGTGACAGAGCCCCACGTAGCAGGACGGTGGGACAGAGACAGGGGACCTGCCGAGTGACCCAGTGACAGAGCCCCACATAGCAGGACAGTGGGACAGAGACAGGGGACCTGCCGAGTGACCCAGTGACAGAGCCCCACATAGCAGGATGGTGGGGCAGAGACAGGGGACCTGCCGAATAGCCCAGTGACAGAGCCCCACATAGCAGGACAGTGGGAGACAGGGGACCTGCTGAGTGACCCAGTTGACTCCACATGGCAGCTCCACTGGCTGCTCACTGGGTGCTGTGTGGCCAGCATATCTGAACAACCTGGCTACAACTGGGTGGGAGCTGAGGGAAGAATGGAGGTGAGTGGATGAGAGCAAGGCATGAAGATCAGCGATGGATGAAGATAAGGAAAGAGCAGTGAGCGGTGGAGAAGAGGAGTGGAGATAATGAGGGTGAAGGTGATGGGGATGAGGATAGGGATGGAGATGATCAGGGTGGTGGTGATGGGGTGCAGGTGATGGGAGGTGGAGGTGATGGGGGGTAGAGGTGACGGGGGTGGAGGTGATGAGAGGTGGAGGTGATGGGAGGTGGAGGTGATGGGGTGGAGGTGATGGGGGGTGGAGGTGATGGGGGTGGAGGTGATGGGGGATGGAGGTGATGTGGGTGGATGTGATGTGGTGGAGGTGATGGGGTGGAGGTGATGGGGGTGGAGGTGATGGGGGTGGAGGTGATGGGGGGTAGAGGTGACGGGGGTGGAGGTGACGGGGGTGGAGGTGACCGGGGTGGAGATGACGGGGGTGGAGGTGATGGGGGTGGAGGTGATGGGGGGTGGAGGTGATGGGAGGTGGAGGTGATGGGGGTGGAGGTGATGGGGGTGGAGGTGATGGGAGGTGGAGGTGATGGGGGTGGAGGTGATGGGGGGTGGAGGTGATGGGGGTGGAGGTGATGGGGGGTGGAGGTGATGGGGGTGGATGTGATGTGGTGGAGGTGATGGGGTGGAGGTGATGGGGGTGGAGGTGATGGGGGGTGGAGGTGATGGGGGGTGGAGGTGATGGGGTGGATGTGATGGGGTGGAGGTGATGGGGTGGAGGTGATGGGGGTGGAGGTGATAGGGGGTAGAGGTGACGGGGGTGGAGGTGACCGAGGTGGAGGTGATGGGGGTGGAGGTGATGGGGGGTGGAGGTGATGGGGGTGGATGTGATGTGGTGGAGGTGACGGGGGTAGAGGTGACGGGGGTGGAGGTGATGGGGGTGGAGGTGATGGGGAGTGGAGGTGATGGGGAGTGGAGGTGATGTGGGTGAAGGTGATGAGGGTGGAGGTGATGGGGGGGCTGAGGTGATGGGGTGGAGGTGATGAGGGTGAAGGTGGTGGTGGTGGAGGTGATGGGGGTGGAGGTGATGGGGATGGTGACAGGGGTGGGGGTGATGAGGGGTAGAGATGATGTGGGTGGACGTCATGGCGGGTGGAGGTTAGGAAGGGTAGAGGTGATTTCGGGGTGGATGTGAGAAAAGGGTGATTTATTTGCAGTTTCCATTTACAACTCTATTGCAAATTATATCATGACATTTCAAACACAGACTGACACGATCTCAGTGTGTTTGAAGTGAGGTCACTTCAGAGGGACAGCCTATCAAATAATTTACTAGTACTTCAGTTTATTTCTCAGCCACTAGTAAATTATTTGTTGTCTGTAGCTTTTAAGTCCAGGATTTTAACTACAGGAGACAGGATCGTGCTTGTTGAGTTCTAAAAGGAACTGTGTATGAAGAAAACTATAAAAGACTTGAATGATGAAAGAAATTCAAGAGTCCATAAAACAACGGAAAGACAGTCCATGCTGATGAACTGTAAGAATTAACACTTAAAATGGCCAGACTACCCGAAGTGCCCTACAGAATAAGTGTGATTCCTATCAAAACACCAAGGACATTCTTCACAGAAACAGAAGAAACACTCCTAAAATTCATATAGAACCACAAAAGACCTCGAAAAGCTAAAGCAATCCTGAGCAGAAAGTACAAACTTGGAGGCATCACACTAACTCATTCCAAATTATACTGCAAGGTTACAGTAACCAAAACAGCATGGCACTGACATAAAAACAGACACGTTAACCAAAGGAACAGAACAGAGCCCAGAAATAAATCCACATCCTCAGGCAACTCATTTTCAACCAAGTATCCAGGAACAGACCTCGGGGAAGGACAAACCCTTTAATAAATGGTGCTGGGGAAAGTGGATATCCATATGCAAAAGAATAAAACTACATCCTCATCTTTTACATAGACAAAAATCAACTCAAATTTGAGTAAACATGAGACGTGAAACTATGAAACTACTAAGAGAAAACGCTGTTGAAATGCTGCCGAACGTTGGTGTTGGCAATGATTTATTTAGCAAGACATCAAAAGCATCGGCAACAGAAGTAAAAACAGGCAACTGAGATTCATCAAGCTAAAAAGCATTTGCACCGCAAAGGACACAATCAGCAAAGTCGAGAGACGCTTACAGAACATGAGAGAAGACATTTGCAAACCACATCTGACAAGGGGTTAATAACCAGAGTATATGAGGAACTCAACAGTGAAGAAATAATCCTAAAAATCCTAAATTAAAAAATAGGCAAAAGACTTAGACACATCTTTTTCAAAAGACGACATGCAAACGGCCAAGCAGTATATGCAACGGTTCTCAACACCACTCATCAGAGAAGTGCAAATCAAAACCACAGTGAGACAGCGTCTCACTGCAGTCAGAACAACTGTTACCAAAAAGAAAAACAGCAGCAGATGTTGGCGAGGATGTGGAGAAAAGCGAGCCTTGCGCGCTGTTGGTGGGAGAGGGAGGTGGTACAACCACACGGAAAACAGCAGGAGGTTCCTCAAAAAACTAACACTTAAACACCATTCGATCCCGCAGTCCCGCGCTGCGTACACCCCCGAAGGAAAGGAAACCGCTGCACCGAAGGGGCGCCTGCATCCGCATGTTGACTGCAGCACCGTCCACAGTGGCGAAGACATGGACTCAACCTGGGCATCCATCAACAGATGAACGAATAAAGAAAATGAGGGACGTACGCGCGTTAGAACCCGATTCGGCAGAAGGAAGAATGAAATCCCGTCGTTCACAGCAGCACAGACGGAACCGGAGGTCACTACGTGACGTGAAATACGCCAGGCACAGAAACGCAAACCTCGCGTGTTCTCACTCATAGGTGGGAGCTAAAAACACGGATCTCACGGAGCAGAGAGGAGACCAGTGGTCACCGGAGGCTCGGAAGAGAACGGGGGACACGAAAGAAGTTAGTTAAGAGGCACAAAAACACAGTCAGAAAGCACAAGTTCTCGCAGTCTGCAGCACACTAGGCAAACTGTATTAACAGTCTGTGGTAGAGGTTACTGTACAGAGCTAGAAGAGCATCATGTTCCCAACATAGACCAACGTTTGAGGTGACGAATATCCCAATTACCCTGATTTGAGCATAACACCTTGTATAAATGACACATGTACCCGAAAATCTGTGCAACTACCATGTGTCAGTTTTTAAGAGGGAAAAGAAAAGGATCTGGCAGGAATTCTGCAGGGGCAACGGCAGCACGTGCAGAGCTGAGGGTGGGAAATTACACAGCTGTGTGCAGTGGCTTCTTATCACTGCCGGGCTGAACCCCTTCTCCTCCCAGACTGGGGATCACTATACTCCCGCCTCAACCGCTTAGCATTTGAATCCAAAACAGAAAAAAGAAAGAGCCTGAGAGATATGTCAGCCAACGAACAAAGATGGGAAGGAAAACGAGGATGAAGCACCAGGGAGCAGCTGCACACAGCACTGAGCTGCAGAGGACGCAGCTGGTGGGAACGGAGGGATCTGGGCCGGGACATCCGACTTCACACACGGCACATGGTGTCTGTCCCCACACTGTGCACTAGCTGTAAGTTCGCAAAGCTGAAGACAGACAACTCCGCAGCCATCCCAGGGCAAGGCTCCTGTCCCAGGCCAGAGAAAGAGGGGGTCCTCGGAGGAACAGAGCAGTAACTCTGCAACGCAGGCGTGCCAACTTCCTGATGCCTCACCTGGAGCCTCCGCCGGGAGTGCTAGCAAGAAGCCTCTACCAGATCTGCTCACCATCACCACCCTCCAAGACCCGACGTTCAGACACAGCCAGCATCAGCCTCAGCAGGAAAAAGCCACGTGTCACACTCATGTCCGCCAGGCAGGGCCCAAAATCCGTGAGCACCCTAGGAGTTCCCAGGGGGCCCCAAGCCCTGGGTGAAGTGCCTGTATTGGTGAGAAAGAACGGAAATCTTTCTTAGAAAGACAGACCCCAAGCCCGTCTGTATTAGACTGTTCTCACACTGCTGTAAAGAGATACCAGAGACCAGGTAATTCATAAAGAAAAGGTGTTTAACTGGCTCGCGGTTCTGCAGGCCATCCCAGAAGCATGGCAGCATCTGCCTCTGAGGAGACCTCAGAGCTTTCACTCATGGGGGAAGTCAAAGGGGAGTCGGGGTCTTACAGGCAGGAGCAGGGCCAAGAGAGACGGGCAGGTGCCACACGCTTCAGCCCGTCTGCCCCGAGAACAGTCACCCACACCACTGGCGGTGGCTGTGCTTACCCTGAGGTCACTGTGCCACCAAAATATCTTTTTATTATTTCACAGGGCTCTGGTGTGTCAACTTTGGAAACAAAAGACTTCATTCTGTTTATAGCAACTGGTTTTAGTAGCGGTGTTTCCATTTACAAATACAGTCAAGTTCTAAAACACGAAGCTTAATTACACTCATGACGATGGTAAGATGACAGGCGCTGACGTGAGCTGGCGTGCGTGTCCCATACTGATTCACCTCCCTACAGACCTTTTTTCCAGTTAGCTACATTTTGAAGTCTTACGCATCAGTCCTACTAACTCCTGCAGACCTTCTAGTAATTTTAGAGTTTGGCCTTTGGTACAAACTTGTTTCTCAAAGAGGTCACTTTTTATCTCTAAATTTACATTCTTTACATGTATTTCCATTCAGCACAATGAGATTTAAGAGAAGGATCAAAAAATTAGTTCTGTATCTTCCACAAAACAGTAGTAAGCCAAATCTAGCGGCGTATTAAAAGGATTATTCGCTGTGACCAAGTGGCGGATATTCCTGGAACGCAGGCACTCTTCGACAAAGGGAGTCAGTCAGTGTGAAAGACCACATCAACGGATGGAAGGCGGAAAGGCCCCGCCATCACCTCAAGTGAACGGAGCAGGCACCTGACGAAGTGCAACACCCTTTCATGACACCAGACCCAGAACATCAGGAATGGAAAGAAACTCCCTCAGTATGATAAAAGGTGTTTGTGAAAAACGCACGGCTTATATCACACTCAGTGGTGAAAGACTAACAATTTTCCCCAAGATCAAGAACAAACAGGGATCCCCGCTTTCTACACCCCGATTCAACAGTGCCCTGAAAGTTCTAGCCACAGTAATGAAACAAAAGGAAATAACCGGCATCCAGATCGGAAAGGAAGAAGTAAAACCATTTCTGTGTTCGGATGACAATGACCCTCCATATAAAACACTCACAAAAAGCTGGCTGGTTAATAAATAAATTCTGCCAAGTTGCAAGCTACGGTGGCAACACGTAAAAGTGAGTCTTGTTTCTGTACACCAGCAACGAATACTCTGAAAAGGAAATTAGGAAAACAATTCCATTCAGAATAGCAGCTAAAGGAATTAAATACCTAGGAATAAACTTAAATGAGAAGGTGAAAGACTTGTACGGTGAAAACTACAAACACTAATGAAGAAATTAAAGAAAGCACAAATGGAAGACGGCGTGCTCATTCACACGTGAGACGTCCGTACTCCCTACGGTGATCTACAAACTCAGTACAAAATTCCTATCAAAACGCCCATCGTACTTTTTGCAGAAACGAAAAAGATGATCCTCAAATCTGTATAGAATTGCAAAAGCCCCAAAATTGCAAAGAAAAAAAAATAGACTTTTTTTTTTTGACAGAGTCTCGAAACCGTCGCCTGGGTGGAGTGAGCGGCGCCATCTCGGCTCACCGCAACCTCCGCCTCTCGGGTTCACACGATCCTCCTGCCTCAGACTCCCGAGCAGCTGGGATTACAGGCGCACACCACACCCAGCTAATTTTTTGTCTTTTGGAGAGACAGGGTTTCAGCATGTTGGCCAGACTGCTGTCGAATTCCTGACCTTGTGATCTGCCCGCCGTGGCCTCCTAAAGTGCTGGGATTACAGGCATGAATCACCGTGCCCAGCCCCCAAAAAATTTTTTTTGAAAAAAAAAAATGGAAGAACCAAGTTAGAATACTCATACTCTCTGATTTCAAAACTTATTACGAAGCTACAGTAATCAATGTGGTAGAGACATAGGAAATGACCTCGAGACCACAGAACTGAGGTCCAGAGACAAACCCACATCATCACGGCCCTTTGACTTTCTGCCAGGGTTCCAAGACGCTGGTTGAAAATGGGGAAAAAATAATGTATTCAATGAATGGTGCTGACACAACTGTATATCCATATGCAAAAGAATGAAGTTAGACCCCTACCCCATACCACATACAAAAGTTAGTAAAAATGGATCAGCAACGTAAACCCAAGCCCTGAAACCATCACACTCTTAGGAGAAAACACTGGGGTAAACCTTCAGCTCTGCATGTGGCAATGGATTCTTAAATATGACAGTGAGAGCACAAGCAACAAGAGAAAACATAGATAAATAGAATAAGATAGAAAATGGATCAAAGATAAACAGATACAACGAAAATTAAAACTACAATGAGATAACGGTTCACACCGACCGGGATGGCTAGAATCATAATGTAAAAAGTAGGAACAAGCGTTGGTGAGGCTGCGGAGAAACCGCCCTGTGCGCTGCTGGTGGGAATGGAAACGGTGCAGCTGCCGTGGAACGGGCTGCTGGTTTGTCAAAAAATCCCACAGAACGAGGACAGAATCTTGAAATTCCACTCGGAGGTATATGAAAGAAAAATAAAGAGAGACAGATACACATAAAATTTGTAAACACATGTTCATAGCAACACTCTCCACAAAAGCCAGAAGGCAGAAGTTCAAACGTCTATCAACAGATGAGCAGACAGGCTGTGGTCTGTCCACACGATGGGGTGCTACACAGCCAGGAAAAGACACCAATACCGACAGGTGCGGCCACGCAGGTGAGGGTCACACACATTACGCTTCGTGAAAGAAATCAAGAAATCACAGAAAAACCTACGTCCGGTGCGACTCCACTGCCGTGAAGTGCCCAGAAAAATAACTCCACAGACAGAGAAAGCAGATGAGTGGTTGCCTGGGGCAGGGGAGGGTGGAATGTGGACGAACGGCTTCACGCACGGGTCAGGCATTTTTATGGTGAAAATGATCTCAGCTACAGAGTCGCTGGTTGCACACACTGAATGTGCTGACCTCCACCGAACGGTTTAAACTTTTACGCTGTGTAAGTTTCAGTTCGCTGAATTTTTCCAAAGGTTAGTTCTAGTACCTCATGGAAACTGTGCTTCTTTTCTCATTTGTCGGAACCGTTGCTCTCCTTGCACTTACTCCTCGCTCCCCAGCAGTAATCTTTCCAACAACCCCTTCCCTATGCTGTTCTTTTTAAATGCTGTCTTTTGGGGAGAGGGTATCTTGGTCTCGGAGGCACGAGTGGTCACTGTGCTTCTCTGGGTTGCAGCCATGGAATACTCCAGCTCTAGGCATGTGAGTATCCGCCGAAGGACAAATGTTCACTCCCGTGTCCAGTGTGGTCCTACAGGCTGACTAAATGCTTGTTCCAATGAGGTCTTCTCTAATCTTTCTACACAATCCACAGAGAAGACTCAGGGATGTCTGACTCGGTGGGGTTCACTGCCTAATAACTTGGCACTTGAACAGAACACTTCCCTGAGTCACCACGTGACTGTTGTACTGAAAACTGCACACTGCAGCTGCAAACCCTGTCTCTTGGTGACATCTGTCAGTATAAACACAACTTGAAGATAATTTCACTGAATATATTTCCTTAAGAAATCTGACAAAAAATTGAAACTCATTCTTTTCTCCTTATTTCTAGAACAGTCTCCCTCTCACGTCAGAATCGACTGATAGCTAACACTTATCGAGCAGTTCCTGCACTCCACATACTCTCTAGGAACACTGCAAAGCTATTACCACCCAAGCTTAATGGTGATTAATGAGGATCAGAGCCCTCCCCTCCCTCTCACTGGGGAAACCAAAGGCAGGCCTGGGCCAGTGTGATCACACAGCCTGAATCCCAAACCACAATGACCGCAACGCCCACATCACACCGTGAGTCCCACGTCTCATTCTACTGGACCAGGCTTAGGGACCAGGAGCTTTCAGAAACTCATTCCAATCCCGTGACGTCCCAGTGAAGAAAAGCATGCAGGGAAGTATGTCACTACCTTAAGGCAAGTGACAACTTCAGGTTAGTTTCCACCAAACCAACCTCCTGAGGGTTGGTTTGGCGAAAACTCTAAACCCTGAGGGAGTGGGGTCATCGCCGACAGTAGACACTACAGAGGTGGGAGGTCTCCTCCACTGGACACTAGAGGGGTGGGCGGTTCCCTCCACTGGACACTAGAGCGGTGGGAGGTCCCCTCCACTGGACACTACACGGGTGGGAGGTCCCCTCCACTGGACACTAGACGGGTGGGCGGTTCCCTCCACTGGACACTAGAGCGGTGGGAGGTCCCTCCACTGGACACTAGAGGGTGGGTCATTTTTATTCTTGATTGTCTCTGGAATGTTGTTCGGGTGAGAAGCCCGGAAGGAGAGTCCACAGGGCAGGCTCTGCCCGTCTGCGCAGACACAGAAGACAAATTTGTCTTAGAATGGGACTGGGAAGGGAGGGAACCTGGGCTTTCCTAGAGAGGAGGGATGGATGTTTCCTGAGCACCACAGGAGCAGGGGATGAAGCGACTCCTGGGGGTCGGTGTGTGAAGTGGGCTCCGACCGTGGTACGCAGACCCTCCTCAGGGCAGAGGGGCTTTGGGCTGACGATGAAGGCAGGTGACTGGAAAGCCCTCTCAAGGAGAGGCGTGCCAGAGTGGAGGGGCACAGGGTGGGTGTGGGCAGGCTCAGCTTTTTCAGCATCTCGTTACCTGGCTCACGGCAGCCACTCTAGTGCAGAACCCCACGTTAATTCACGTCCAGGCTGTGTCAGCCTCAGAAACATAAGCAGTTTTAACATGGAAAAGAAATTTACCACAAAGTTTCTCTTTTGCACAACCTGATTTTGTCAGGGAAAATTCTGTAAGATCAATCTAAAAGTATTCAAAAGCTTTGTCTCTGAAAATCCGGGTATCATGATGTAGGCAGCTTTCAATTCCGGAACATTCTGCTAAAGTGTGGTGACGTAAGTGAAGAGAGCAGCTGTGTTTCCTTTTAAAGCCACGAGCACACCTGTTTTTACATTTGACTCTCTGGCACTGAGAGGTGGGCAGGGCACACGTCATTCCTGCAAACAATGGGCAGACTGAACTCAGAGACAAACAATGGGCAGACTGAACTCAGAGACAAACAATGGGCAGACTGAACTCAGAGACGGGCCGAAGGACGAGTTGGTGGAGGGTGGACGTGTGCGTTACTGGGGCACAAGGGCGGGGGTCCGAGCCTATTACCCACTTCACAGACACCTGCCCACAGGGCCCCCGAATGGTAAAAGAAAATGGTGGGTGCCTTCTGCTCACTGGAGTCCAGATTCCCAGGCCCGGGACCAACTCCTTCAGAACAGATCGTGCCACCTCCCAACCCCCTCCAGCCCCGCCACCCACTCATCCCAGTCTTCTCCTCTTCGCTCTCCCCCCGCTCAGAAGCATGCTGGGTTCTCAGGTCAAAGTCTGAGGCTCCATCTTCAACAATATGGTGGAAGAAGGGAGCCCCTCACCACACACGTGGCACCCGAAACCTTTGCTGGACCCATCAGTACTGGCCCGTCCACAGGGAGCACCTGCTCTGCCAGGCATGGGAGGACCCAGGTGGGAACCAGAACCACTGCCCCAGGGCACAGAGGAGGCACTGATGCTACCTCAGCCAGGAGAGGCACCAGAATTTCAGGGCCCTTGAGGAGAGAAGCAGAACCAGAGCCCCGAGTTTGGCTAAAACCTAGCTTTGCAGCTTCTTGGCAGTGAGACGCTGGGCAGGCGTTGAAGCCTCAGTTTCCACCATGTATAGAAGGAGTAGCCCCACCTTGGAGGTCTGAGGTTAGGGTCAGGAGGCTCTAGATGGCCTGACTTTTGTTCAAACGGAAAGAGAGGACAAACTCATTCTGTTTTCTAGGAAGAGGGAGGAGCGTGTCTGAGCTGGACTCAAATGATTTCCCACAAAAATCTCAGAGATCTGGGCATGTGGGGCCTCCTGTGTTGGCCGGATGAAACAGCCTGTGAACACAGGACTCAGAGAGCCTTGGGGCAAATTGTTTCCTCAGCCCAGCATTTTTGGGATACTTTACAAATAATGAAGAATTTCCCTGAGACCATCAGCCGGCTCGAGAGCTAGCCAGTGTCACAGATCCCACAAAGGCGATGTCAGACTAGACTGACCCACCCACCAGAAAGGCCTGCAGGGCCCCCTCTGCCAGCATGAAAGGTGAGAGGCCTCCCGCTGACACGGGGGACGTGGCACCCGGGCCTACCAGGCTGCAAGTTGAGGCCTGTGTGCTCCCAGCCCAGGCCACGCCTGCATTTGCACACCAGATGCTGGACACGCAGTGAAACAACGACCCGGTGTCTCCTCAGAAGCAGAAGTGAGGATGCACCCAGTTCTCGGCGGGGTCACCACGCCTGCTGCCCAGTGGGTTATGAAGCTAAGTGCTGGATCTCTCACAGAATCTCAGAAATGTCAGCCTCCTACAGCTCTCAAGTTCCTCCTGACCCAGAGAACCTGGAATTCTGTGAATTCCAGGCCGGCTGCGGGAAACTGAAAGTTTAAACTCACCTTTGTCCATTTTACACGAAGATTTACAGTAAATCTCTTGACAGGGAGCTGAGAAACGAACCTTCCCAGGCATCCTGAACCAGGGCCCAGGCCTTCGGGTCAGCTACAAGTGTCAATTACGCACGTTTAGACGGCATTTAACTTAACTTTTAATTATGTGTTTTAAATCTTAATTAGACACCTAGACTTACCAACTAAACTTTTTAAGCGAAGTGCTGGGTAAGAGGAGTAGGCGGTAATTACGACACCTCAACCCGCTTTGGCTTCCGAGAAACAGGGAAACGAATCTACTGAAAAAAACCCAATATACGGAAAAACCCGAAAACGGCTTCACGCGCTGTCCCAAACCTGTCCTGTTTTACCAGGAAATGTTTCTTCCTTAAACCAACCGGCATGGCCACGCGAAAGTCAGCCGTGGTACTTTTAAGCAGAAATTCTTTGTTTCCGGCGCCACAGTTCACGGTTTGGTCCCACTGGTTAACTGAGGAACTCAGTTTTGGGGAAGATTTCAGAGAACTGCCCGTCCCGAGAGCGCTTTCTCCTCCCAGGCAGTCGGGGGGCTGCAAGGAAATGGGGGCCTGGAAAAGTTCCCTCCGCTCCTGCAGCCGTGGGCAGGTCCCAGGACCCGCCAGGACCCCCAGCGCGCCCCGACCCACCCACCCCGTACCGCCCGCGCCCCGACCAGCCTTGACGCCCGAGCCCCCACCCCGGCGCCCACCCCGCGCCCCCCCTCACCCCGGCGCCCACCCCGCGCCCCCCCACCCCGGCGCCCACCCCGCGCCCCCCCACCCCGGCGCCCACCCCGCGCCCCCCCACCCCGGCGCCCACCCCGCGCCCCCCCACCCCGGCGCCCACCCCGCACCCCCCCAACCCTGGCGCCCATCCCGCGCTCCCCCCACCCCGGCGCCCACCCCGCACCCCCCCCACCCCGGCGCTCATCCCGCGCTCCCCCCACCCCGGCGCCCATCCCGCGCCCCACTCACCCCGGCGCCCACCCCGCACCCCCCCCACCTCGGCGCCCATCCCGCGCCCCCCCCACCCCGGCGCCCACCCCGCGCCCCACTCACCCGGGCGCCGGGGCCGCCTGCGCCGCTGAGACCCATTGCTGACGCTTTCCGCGAACTCCGCGGGGTCCCGCCGCTGTCGCCTCCCTGCGCGGGTGTTCGGGTGGGAGGGGGCGGGGCCGGGGTCTCCCCGGTGGCTCCGCGGGTCGGGCCTGGGCGGGGCGTCTCCCTGGACCCCACCTGGGCGGCTCCTCCCGGGGCTCAGGGACCTGCCATCGTGTGGCTGCCGCGGGTTTAGACGACGGGCCCCGGTTTCCCACGACGTAGACGCAGGAGTCGGAACCCTCCAGGGCAGAGGACCTGACCCGCGAGTTCTTCCAGGGTCCACGAACGGCCCGACGTCCCCAGTCCGGGCGGACGGCTCCAGATTTCCGCGGGTGTGGACGGCGCAGACCCTCCCCCCGTCCCGGGGCCGCGGTGGGAACTCGGCCTCCCCGCGCCTTGTCAGGAGAATGAAGGGCGAAGGCCGACCTCCCTCGCGCCGCTGCCCCACGCAGGTGCCTGGGGCGTCCGGCCTCGGAACAGGCTTTTCCCGGATACGCAGTTTTAATGCCTTTGTCTACAAAGCGCCTCCGCAAAGTCCATTCGCTGCCCGTCAGTCCGGGAAGGCCGGGCATAGGGCTCCTGCTCTGGGCACCAGCTTCCTGCTGGGAATTCAGCTGGGAAAGATCTCAGAGTCTGCCCCATCCAGAAGGGCCTCACGTGCACCCACCAACATCTACAAACCTCCCCTCCACGTCTTGTCTCTCACGCCCACCCTGCACCATCCCAGAAACTGCGGCTCAGATGTGCTCATTTACGCATCATGCTCCGTTTTGTCACAGGTTAGAGTGGATGAAGGTCAGGGAGACCGGGGAGGCTTCCTCCTATGGAACATGCAGCCTCCCAGAATCCCCGTCTACACCCTCCTGGAATCCCCGTCTACCCCTCCCTGGAATGTCTGTCTAGGCCACCCTTGAGTCTCTGCCTGTCTAGGCCTCCCTGGAACCTCTGTCTGTGTCCCCCTTGAGTCTTCGTCTATACCTGTGTTCTCACTGTTCCCTGCCCTGCTCACCTGCTCTGCTTCCTAGAACCTCCAGCCCCATCCCTGAGCCCAGGCACGGAGCTGACCTGTCCCTGCCCTCTGTGCTGGGCATCTGGGTGTCCCTCTGTGGCCGGCCCCTACCTGAGGCCCCAAAACTCCTGCCTCATCCTCCTCCCACCCCCTCTCCCCGTGACAGTACTGCCCACTAGGTGCTGTCCAGGATGGGAGCCACCTTATAAGCTTGTGTGGTCCCAAAGCTCCTGCCAGAGCAGGACCCAAGAATGCCGGCATGCCTCCAGAATGGACGACTTCATCCTGTTCAGCACCTCCAGGGTGGTCACGGTGCAGCCCGGAATCTCACTCACTGGAGACTTTAGGGCCCGTGGTTGGAGCTCGTCCCTGTCACACTCCGCTCTGCAGAGAGAAAGTGGCAGTGCGTGGGGCTTTCTTGGCCCAGGAATCCTTCGCTGGCTTTCTCAGAGCTGGTTTCTTCTTTGCTGTGGATCCATGGAATTAGGGATGTTTTCTAAGAGGTTTTTCCAAAACACGGACGACTAAGACAGCTTGGTGTATTCGAGAAGCACTTACTGAGCAGCTATCACTGGCAAGTCCCAGCACAGCCCCCATCTGTGGAGACCTGATGTTCTCGGGGAGGGAAATAAACCGTGGACAGAAAACACAAATCCGGTCAAGGAAGGCCTGTCTGGTGGAGAAGGCTGAGCAGACGCTGAGAGGAGGATACTTGGGACTTTTTCTTTTTTTGAGACAGAGTTTCACTCTGTTACTCCAGTCTGGAGTGCAACGGCGTGATCTCGGCTCTCTGCAACCTCCATCTCCCTACCGGGACTTCCAGGCAGAGGAGCTACCTGTGCAAAGGCGCTGTGTTGGGGGCAGATCTGGTGAGCTTACGAGCACAGCGAATGTGGGGACACTCGGAGGGGACGGGGTTGGAAAGGAAGCCACCTGCTCCGACTCACATTTCAGACGGCTCAGCGGGTCCAGGCAGGAGACTACGAGGAAGTGGCTCCGGGTCCTGGTGAAAGTGATGACGTCGGGTGAAGGGGGTGGCAGAGGTCGCAGGAAACGGTCAAAGCAGGGCCTGTAAAGGCAGCAGGGGCAGGACTGCTGAAAGGCTGGCAGTGGAGAGAAAGAATCCAAAGAGCATAGAGGCAGACACTGGGAGTTCCTGACCACGCCCTGCCACCACTGTGGAATGCCCTCCAGCGTGCAGAAGCTGGAGGTTGCAACACTACATCACAGGACCCCGTGCGGCAGGTGTGCAGATATGCCCAATTTTGCCATGAGATGTGGAAAGAACAGAGGAGTCGGGCTGGACACAGCACATGGGTGGTGGAGGTGCCTGGCTCTTCCGGGTCCTGCCCCTGGCATCGCTAGTGCTGAGCAGCAGGGGATGGGGGTGGGGTTCCCTAACACAGTCCTACGGCATGGCTGGGTGTTTCTCTAAGTTGCTGTTATTTCTCGCGGTCCTGGCTTCCTGACTCTCCCACGGATGCTACAGTCTACCCTGTGGCTTCACACACGTCCCTCACTGCTTAAACCCCTGTCTATACCTCCTGGGAATCCCCATCCAGGGGAGTGAGCACCAACACAGCAATTCAAGGATGTGGGGGCTGAGCAGCAGGTGGAAGGTGCTGGCACGTACTGAGGTGGGAGGGACTGGAGAAGCATGTCTGGGGGGAAACGTCAAGTTCAGATTGAGATGCCTACTGAACACACTGAGTGGACAGACTGCTGTATGAGTCTGGGGCTTGGAGATGTGGTTCTAGAACCATCTACCACACAGGTGTGTCTAGACGGGGAACTCAGAGTGCGACAGAGGGAGGAGGAACCATGACTGGGCCAGTCACAGGAGTAGACAGCTGTCCTTCACAAACTCCTCTTAAAAATCGGAACGGAGGGAACGCTTCCTAACTCATTGTATGAGGTCAGCACTGCTCAGACCCAAAGCCAGATGAAGACATCCTGGGAAAAGAAAACTACACAGCAACATCCCTTCTGAATACAGACGCAAAACACCTCAAAGCAGTGTTAGGAAACAGAATCCAACAGTAGGTTACGAGGACTGTTCACCATGACCGCGTGGGAGTGATCCCAGGAACACACGGTGGTTCCATGTAAGGAAATCAGTCAGCGTCATGCTCTGCAGAACAAGGGAGAAAACCCACACGATCATCTCAGTCGCTGCAGAAAAGGCATCTGCAAATCCAATACCCTTTTGGAAAGAAAGCTCTTGGAAAACAAGGACGGGAGAAAAGTCCTCAAGCGATAAAAAGTATGTATGAAAAACCCACAGCTAACATCGTCGTCGGGGGTGAAAGACCCAACATTTCCCCCCAGATCGGGAGGCAGACAGGGGTGCCGGGCTGCTGCCACCTCTGCTCACACACGTGTCAGCGTAGCAAGGGACAGCCCACAAAAATAAACAAAGGAAACGCCGTGGAACTGGAAAGGACGAGGTAAACTCTCTCTGTTCGCAGACGACATGTTCCCATACAGAGAAAATTCCAAAGAATACACAAAACCTGCTGGAGCTAACATAAAAACTCAACAAAGTCACAGGGTCCAAGATTAACATGTGAAAACTGGTATTTGTATTTCTATACAACAGCAACGAACAACATGAAAAGGAAATTTAAAAAGCATTTCAATTTACAACAGCATTCGAAAGAATTAAATACCTAGAAATAAGTTTAACCAAGGAAGCAAAAGATTTATATGCTAAAAACTGCAAAGTATTGAGGAAGAAATTCAAGAAACAGATTATGAAGGAAAGACATCTCATGTTCACAGACGGAAAGACGACATTGCTAAGACGTAAATACCAAAATGATCTATAAATTCAATGCAATCTCTGTCAAAACTGCAATGGCTTTCTGTTTTCTTTTGCAGAAATGAAAACACAGGTCCCCAAATTCACGTAGAATTATAAGGAGCCCCAAATGGCAAAAACAATCTTGGAAAAAGAATAACAGAATTAGACGACTCATACGTACTTCCTGAATTTGAAATTTACTGTGTAGCTACAATAATTAGAATGGTACTAGCATCAGGACAGACTTACAGACAAACAGAATAGAAAAGAGAGCCAGGAAAGGGAAGGGACGGGACGGGAAGGGCAGTGCAGGGCAGCCTGGAAACAAACCCTTAACACAGACAGTGAAATGATTTTTGACAAGGGCACCAAGAACATTCACTGTGCACAGGACGGTCTTGTCAACCAGTGTCCCCGCAGAAGAACATTCACTGTGCACGGGACGGTCTTGTCAACCAGTGTCCCCGCAGAAGAACATTCACTGTGCACGGGACGGTCTTGTCAACCAGTGTCCCTGCAGAAGAACATTCACTGTGCACGGGACAGTCTTGTCAACCACTGTCCCTGCAGAAGAACATTCACTGTGCACGGGACGGTCTTGTCAGCCAGTGTCCCTGCAGAAGAACATTCACTGTGCACGGGACGGTCTTGTCAACCACTGTCCCTGCAGAAGAACGAAGTTGAACCTCACCTTACACCATGTGAAAAATTAACTCAAAATGTATCAGAGACCTAAACTTAAGAGCTAAAATTATAAAACTCTTAAAGAAAACACTGAAGTCAACCTTCATGGCATAGGATTTGGCTACAATTTCACGGATATTAAAGCAAAAGCACTGGAAATGAAGAATTAGATACTGGGTTTCACCAAAATTAAGACCTTTTCTTACACTAAAAGGCAATCTACCAGGTGGAGAAAGTATCTGCAGATGATGTATCTGATAATGGTCTAACTTCCAGAATATATTAAGAACTCCTAAAACTCAACAACAAAACAAACAACGCAGTTTAAATATGGGCAAACAGGTTGAATAGACATTTCTGCGAAGAAGATATATATGAAATGACGCCTGGTGTTAGTTACTGCAGAAATAGAAATGAAAACCGTAATCATGCTACTTCACGTCCACTGGAAAGACTCTGTAACGTGCTGTTTCCATGGAAAGTGAGCGCTGGCTCGGATGCGGAGAAGCTGGTACCCACAGCTGATGGGAATATAAACCGGTGCAGACTGGAGAAACGTTTGGTGGTGCCTCAAAGGGTTAAGCACAGATGCGCCACAGGACCCAGCAGCTCCACTCCTAGGAGCAGAGTGGAAAGAACTGAAGGTTAGGACTTGCACAGACACTTGAATAGCAGCGTTGGCAGCGTACTCACTGCCACGGGACAGAAACAGACCACGTGCCCGGCAAGAGAACGAGACAGAAACAGACCACGTGCCCGGCGAGAGAACGGGACAGAAACAGACCACGTGCCCGGCGAGAGAACGGACAGAAACAGACCACGTGCCCGGCGAGAGAACGGGACAGAAACAGACCACGTGCCCGGCGAGAGAACGGGACAGAAACAGACCACGTGCCCGGCGAGAGAACGGGACAGAAACAGACCACGTGCCCGGCGAGAGAACGGGACAGAAGCAGACCACGTGCCCCGCGAGAGAACGGGACAGAAGCAGACCACGTGCCCCGCGAGAGAACGGGACAGAAGCAGACCACGTGCCCCGCGAGAGAACGGGACAGAAGCAGACCACGTGCCCCGCGAGAGAACGGGACAGAAGCAGACCACGTGCCCCGCGAGAGAACGGGACAGAAGCAGACCACGTGCCCGCAAGAGAACGGGACAGAAACAGACCACGTGCCCCGAGAGAGAACGGGACAGAAACAGACCACGTGCGCGGGGAGAGAAGAACGGATGAGCCACGTGTTGCTCTCTGTACACTGAAATGCCGACACGTGCTACAGCGTGAACAGACCTCGAAAGCCTGTGCTAGAAGGAATGAGGCAGACAGGAAAGGACAAACGCACATGACCCACTGACAGGGGGACCAGCAAATGCACATGACCCACTGACAGGGGGACCAGCAAATGCACATGACCCACTGACAGGGGGACCAGCAAATGCACATGACCCACTGACAGGGGACCAGCACATGCACATGACGCACTGACAGGGGACCAGCACATGCACATGACCCACTGACAGGGGACCAGCACATGCACATGACCCACTGACAGGGGGACCAGCACATGCACATGACCCACTGACAGGGGGACCAGCAAATGCACATGACCCACTGACAGGGGACCAGCACATGCACATGACCCACTGACGGGGACCAGCACATGCACATGACCCACTGACAGGGGGACCAGCAAATGCACATGACCCACTGACAGGGGACCAGCACATGCACATGACCCACTGACAGGGGGACCAGCAAATGCACATGACCCACTGACAGGGGGACCAGCACATGCACATGACCCACTGACAGGGGGACCAGCAAATGCACATGACCCACTGACAGGGGACCAGCACATGCACATGACCCACTGACAGGGGGACCAGCACATGCACATGACCCACTGACAGGGGGACCAGCAAATGCACATGACCCACTGACAGGGGACCAGCACATGCACATGACGCACTGACAGGGGACCAGCACATGCACATGACCCACTGACAGGGGACCAGCACATGCACATGACCCACTGACAGGGGGACCAGCACATGCACATGACCCACTGACAGGGGGACCAGCAAATGCACATGACCCACTGACAGGGGACCAGCACATGCACATGACCCACTGACGGGGACCAGCACATGCACATGACCCACTGACAGGGGGACCAGCAAATGCACATGACCCACTGACAGGGGACCAGCACATGCACATGACCCACTGACAGGGGGACCAGCAAATGCACATGACCCACTGACAGGGGGACCAGCACATGCACATGACCCACTGACAGGGGGACCAGCAAATGCACATGACCCACTGACAGGGGACCAGCACATGCACATGACCCACTGACAGGGGACCAGCACATGCACATGACCCACTGACAGGGGGACCAGCACATGCACATGACCCACTGACAGGGGGACCAGCAAATGCACATGACCCACTGACAGGGGACCAGCACATGCACATGACCCACTGACGGGGACCAGCACATGCACATGACCCACTGACAGGGGGACCAGCACATGCACATGACCCACTGACAGGGGGACCAGCAAATGCACATGACCCACTGACAGGGGACCAGCAAATGCACATGACCCCACTGACAGGGGGACCAGCACATGCACATGACCCACTGACAGGGGGACCAGCAAATGCACATGACCCACTGACAGGGGGACCAGCAAATGCACATGACCCACTGACAGGGGACCAGCACATGCACATGACCCACTGACAGGGGGACCAGCAAATGCACATGACCCACTGACAGGGGACCAGCAAATGCACATGACCCCACTGACAGGGGGACCAGCACAGGCAAATGCACAGGGAGAGAACGCAGCCACGGCCCCGGCCTGGGAAGACAGAAGCAGGGAGCGGTCACTGGGTGCAGAGTTGATGTCTGGGACAGGGAAGGGCTGGGTGCAGACGGTGGCGACAGTCACACAACACCGTGAATGTATGTTAGATGCCACTCAATGGTACACGCAACAAACGGCGAGAATTGTAGACTGCGGATACTCTACCACAACACAAAACACTAGCGGTGCCCTAAGCGCCCAATCCCGAATTGTAACTGGTCATAAAAAGAATTTGTTATTATGACAGATTTCTAGATAAATTCTGGTTGCAAAAATCCGACATGTGGACGGACCAACGAAGGCTGTTGCGAGGAGCAGCCAGTGAGGCAGGAAGAGAGGACTGACGTCCCAGGGTCCAAGGAAGAAACTTTTAAAACGGGGAGAATGGCAGATCTCAGCCAAATGCTATGGGTCCATCAGGACGGGAACTGAGAACTGATCATCAGATTTGGCAACAGAGAGATCACTGTGGCCTGGGGAGGTGGAGGCGGGGACAGCTGCTCAATAAGAGGGGGGCAGAGCCAATCAGAAAGGGAAGGGGGGAGGGAGGAGGAGGGAGGGAGAGGGGAGGGGGGGAGAGGGAGGGGGAGAGGGGAGAGGGAGGGGGAGAGGGGAGAGGGAGGGGGAGAGGGGAGAGGGAGGGGGAGAGGGGAGAGGGAGGGGGAGAGGGGAGAGGGAGGGGGAGAGAGAGTGGGGAGAGGGAGGGGGAGAGAGAGTGGGGAGAGAGAGGGGATCACAGGAGGGGGGAGAGGGGAGGGGAGGGGAGTGGGGCGAGGGGAGACAGACAAAGACAGGAAGAGGCTGACTTTCTACAAAGGGAGGAATTGCTGCAGCATCTGGAGAAGGAAGTGGGGTATCAAACACCTTCCTGAGCTATGAGTGGGGAGTCTCTTGGTCCTATGCTGAGGAATTGTTAACTATACTTTTCCTGAATATGTGTGGAGTAGATGCTTTAAATTTTTTAATTTCATGAAAAAGAGCAAAAACATCTTTCTGAGTTTGCATCAGTATTTTGGCAGACTGGCTTTTGCAGCACTGGTCTGTCCCAGGACGCTGTGGCCGCCCACAGGAGGCTCCAGCTCAGAGACTTACCTCCATGCCCTGATCCTCCCCACATCACCGCGTGGAGTCAGCGCCGCCTTGGAAATGGCTGTGTGGCGAGGCCTCGTATTGCACACGTGGCACCTGCCCGGTCTGGCCACCCTCACGGACACGGCAGGTGTGCCCGCCAACATCAGCAGTGGAAGGAAAAGGGGTGTTTCAGGGCCAGCCTGTTTTTCTCTGGAGACAAACAGATCCAGGGCCCGGGCATGTGGACTCTGCCGTGTGCCGATGTCACTGCATCCATAACCGGGGGATGGTGGCTGGAGAGGAGGGCTGTGTGAGCGTGAGACAGCGCCAGGCCCCAATGCCTCTCCTCCAACCACAGGCCTCCGCACGTGCCAGGCACACCTCAGACACAGAACTTTACCCAAGGTTCCCTCTGCCCGGCACACACTCCGGGATCCCTGCCTGGCCCCACCCCTCCCTCCGGTGTGGTCTGCTCGTGGCTTCCCTGACCACCCTGCCACGTGGCTGCCTGCCACACCGCTCTCCTTCCTCCTCGTGACACAGCCTGAGTCGCTCACGCTGACATCCAGTTTATGGCTCTGTGTTTAACACTCTCTCCCACCGGAACAGTAGCCCCCCAAATGGTGCCCAGCACACAGCGGACACCCAGTGAAGACTTACTGAATCAATGAACGTATGATCTTAAAGAGTCTCCTGGTTCCGGAAATACTCATGAATTCATGCGGTATCAGTTGCACGTGGTTACTGCCACACACTGCGCATTTCTAAGTAATTTGTGTAACCCTTAAGAGTGGCACTTTGTATTCAGCAAATCCCCTCCAGCAACACAGGGTGGGGAGAGGGGAACAAAGACCCTGGTAAACAAGGGCGGGGCCTGATCGCTGCCCGCTTGTGCCACGCAGCTCAGGAAAAGAGCCGCGTCTGCCGAGTTCTGCTCCCACGCCTGACGTGTTTTTCCTCAAACTGCTGGCATTTCAAGTTTAAACAAATACGAAAACTGCAAGACCAGTAACATAAAACGTTAAAGTGGAAGTTTCTAAAGTGAAGTTGCTTCCTCTTCTGAGAGACGAGCAGGAACTAACCCCTTGAAAACTAGCCCTGTAATCATGGAGCACATGAATGAAAGATTTTTCTCAGGTGAAAACAGCTAAAATCAGACGGTGCCAGCAAAAATCGAGCGATTCTTATTTGCGGACCCATCACCCTCCAGGGAGCTCAGAGGGAGAGTCGGCACAGTCTGGCCATATCCCTTTCATTCCACACAGGGTTGCAGCCAGCACAAAGCCAGAGGCAGACCCTCACAGGGGGGCAAACGTTCCACCCTGCCCGGGAATGAGAGTTATTTCGGCGCGGCCTCTCTGTGGCTCCACACCAGGCCAGCCAGTGGCGGACGGGGCGGGTCAGACACTGCAGTGCTGGACAACCCGCGCTCAGCTGGGCAGACGCTGCATGGACTGGGCTTCAACACTGAAGACTCAAAACCCAGAGAGGCCCCGTCAGCCGCCTCCCACTTCCACACTAGTTTCCTTGCTGTCCTTCAGTCCAGGTCACCAGCCCTGCCTTCGGCAGAGTGCAAGGGAAAGACGCACGCGGTGGACCTGAACCAAGGCCACACTCCCTGTTCTGCAGGTCAGGGAACGAGGAGACCGGCCCCACCCTGGGCACTGGCTATTCCCATTTGCCGCATCCAGCTCCAGCTCCCAGCAGAACTCGGCCAGAGCCTTCTCCCCGGAAGCCTCCCCGGGCACTGTGACCAGGCTCTGACCTGCTGCAGCAGGCTGTGGGTGGGCAGCACTTGTCACAGTGTAGGTTTGTATGTGACTACTGGGGTTGTCTGGGCAGCATCTGGCTTCCCCTCTAGGGCATAAGCTCTGGAGGGCAGCATGCTGCTGTGCCCGGGGGGCCAACGGTGCAGTCAGTGACGGTGCAAACACAGCTGCTCTGCAGCGAACTGTGGCCAACACACAGTGTGCAGCTGTGCTCAGGGGGGAAGCCAGCTGGCCCATCTTCTGGAGGAGCCAGCCACGGTCCCAGGGCCCTGCTGGGAGTTAACAAGGTAAAAGGAGGCCTGGCGGGGAGAGCCACAGCGCCACGTCCCAGGTGCACAGCCGTGGTCAGCAGTGGCCCGTGAAGCCTGGAATGAGGGGTACGGGCTGCCCTATGTGCTGCCCTGGTGCAGCCGTGGATGCAGGTCGGGGCACTTGTCACATTCGTTCTTGTCCCTGCTGGGCATGACCAGCTTTCTCCAGGAGGGTGGGCTTGGCCAAGAGAAAAAAACGGGAGATGGGAAGCCGCCTGAGTGGGACACAGAAAGGAAGGCTGGAGGCAGGAGGTGCCCAGTCCTGGAGGAAAACGGTGGATATGTAGGTCTCCAGGGGAAGAATGTGCCGGGCTTCCAAGAAGCGATAGCAACACCGAGGGTCTGCGGGATGCCAGCAGTCACCAAGACCTGCTGCCCCCCCGCCACACATATCAGAGGGACCGTGTGACAGGGAAAGACCTGCTGCCCCCGCCCCGCCACACATATCAGAGGGACCGTGTGACAGGGAAAGACCTGCTGCCCCCCCGCCACACATATCAGAGGGACCGTGTGACAGGGAAAGACCTGCTGCCCCCGCCCCGCCACACATATCAGAGGGACCGTGTGACAGGGAAAGACCTGCTGCCCCCCCGCCACACATATCAGAGGGACCGTGTGACAGGGAAAGACCTGGTGCCCCCCCGCCACACATATCAGAGGGACCGTGTGACAGGGAAAGACTGGACACCCCTTGAGAATCCCAGGAGCCTGCAGCTAGTTCACACACAGTGACAAACTTCACGGCAACACGCCTGAGACGGGAGTCGGATGTGCAGGACACAGGAGCCTCCTGGGGACCCGGGAGCTGAGAACTCGCGAAAGGGACGGAGGAAAGCGTCCTGTGTGCCCTTCCACTGGCTTTGGATGCCTCTGCGGAGGTTCCCGATGGGCAAACGTGGCGGGAAGTGAAAGATGGATGAAAAGCAAAATGAGGCAAATATGGGGAGGGAAGACGGATGAGGAAAGGGGACAAGGGGCTGGATGGAGAAGAAAGGCAGGAACAGACTGCAATTACCTGGAACCCTGCCCCGGGAGCGGTCACCACAGAAAGGAGCTCGATGGAGCACGAGGCGGCCAGCGGAAACCCACAGGACCCAGGAATGCCCTCCCACAACACAGCCACGGCGTCATTTCACTGTAAGAACAAATGTGAATTATTTATCAGGTGAAAAAAAACCGTCAAGGAATGGAGCCACCGGGATGCCGGAGGGGCAGCATAGAGTGCGGAGGGAAGGAAGGTCCACCGAGCCCAGCGAACGCCCCTGATGCCCGCTGCAGGACAGGGTGGAAGCCCAGTGCCCCCAATATCCTATTAGAAGATGGGGTGAAAGCTGAGTGCCCCCCATATCCTGAGGATGGAGAGGAAGCCCAGTGCCCTCATATCCTATTAGAGGACGGGGTGGAAGCCCAGTACCCTCCTATCTTATTAGATGATGGAATGGAAGCCGAGTGCCCTCAAATCCTATTAGAGGATGGGGTGGGGGAGCCCAGTTTCCTTCATATCCTACTACGGGATGGGGTGGGGAGCCCAGTATTCACTCATTTTCTGCTGCAGGTCCAGGCTGTGGTGGGTCGTTGGTGTCAGGGCCAGGACGGCACCACCCCCAGGTCACATCCCGCAGGGTTCTTCCTGGGCCGCCCCCGCGGATGCCTTCCCCTTTGTATAAGCATCGGTAAACCTGCCTTTGTGCACAGATCGTCCGGGTCGCCACTGGAATCAACCTTCCTCGAAGCTCACGATCTGGACTGACTGCCAGAGCTGCCTGCGCCCCCAAGAGCGCGTCTGTCTGCAAGTTTCTATCCGCCTCGTGGTAAAAGGTACAACGAGGTTACGTTAATTTGAAAGTATGTTTAATGCCAGCCAACATAACCAAACATTGCCATGTCAGCACCTGATCGATAGAAAAAGTATCAAGCTGTTGTGCACCTTTTCCGCTGCCCCTGGACGTGTTGTCCATTATGCGCCTGGTGCATCTCACAGGGGAGCCGCTGCAGTGCTCAACAGGCTGATCCTGGATGCTGCATGCTGACAGCCTGTCCACCGCCCTAGGCCCAGAAGGCAGGAGCTGCAGAGGGTCCCTCGGGCCTTTCCTGCTCTGTGTTCTGCTGGGGTGGTGGGGATCCCACCCTGAACCCCAATCTGGGACAAGCCCAGCCCAACCACCCTCCTTTCCCAGCCAGGTCCTGGCCCCTCAGCTGCCAGCCCCCCGGACCCCTCACAGGCACTGAAGAGCCAGGCTCTCCAGCACCTGCACGCTGTGAACCTGTCACAGAAATGCGCTCCCGTCTGCCGCTCTGAATCAAAGGACAGTTTAACAGCCATTCAGGGCGGAGTGAGCATTTCTACCACAGAGAGTATAATTTGCAAGATGATCTAATTAATTCCATGAAAACCACTATCCCATGCATCCCATGCCACCTATGATAACCCTCCTTCCTCTGCCACTGCATCCTTCCAAAAGAGTCCCCTCCAACTTCTCGAAGGTTTCTACTCTGGAAGTATACAAAGACCCAGAGGAACCACCGTTCCTTGGGGTTACTGAGCACAAACGGAAGTGGCACGGTGCCCTGCGCCAGGCCCCTCATGGGAAGGACACACGGAGCACTGCGGGCCGGGCTCTCTGATCTGGAATCACCATCATGGCCTCAACGTCAGACGGGCTGGGCAGGGGCGGGTCTGGCAGCCGCCGACTGGTTCTCCTCCTCAGGCCTCTGTTTCAGACTCACAAGACACGGCAGCATTGAAAGGAAAGGCCTTGCGCAGCGTGAGGCCACACCTACGCTCAGAAGGAAAGGATCTCGGGATGGGGTGAAGAACACACCCTAACCCTAACCCCCCACAAAGCCTGCTCGGCCTGGCTCCCTGCCCGCCCCTGTGGGCATGCCTGAGGCTGCGCAGAGGAGCAGGGCCTGCCATGCTCTTGTCGGGGTGGCAGAACCCCAGGTGTGCGCTGTGCTTTCTTCTTTCTTTGCTAACCCCAGGCAGGTCCCTCCAGGTTCACCCTCACTTGTTTCGCTCCTAATCCGCAGGCTCCTCTCTGCCATAAACCATCTCATCTTCATTATTCGGACTGAGCGACCCTTTTACACATTAGGCAGCTCCCACACTGTCATCCTTAAAAATGGCAGGTGCTCAGCACCTAACTGCAATCTCCTGCAACATATTCTAGGTATGCTAGGAAAATCCACCCCCAAAACTTTAGAACTGCTTCACAACATACAGTCAGCGCCTAATTAATGCTAGTCATGGGGGGAAGAGAGGTGCTGAGCAGGCAGACGTGGGGCAGGGCCCCCACACTGGCATTTGAGTTGGGAACCCTGATCCCTAACAAGAGCCTGCTGGGACTGGCACACAGCTTTGCCACCTTTTGCCCTTTAAGAAGAAATGATGATCAGCAGAGGTCAAGAAGGTAGCAAGGGGAGGATGGGCTGGGGAGGGCCTCCAGGGGAGGGAAGGCTGGGGAGGGCATTGGGGAAAGGTGTCGGGAGGAAGGAGGCCTGTGGAGGGAGGTGGGGGGAGGACATCTGGGGGAGGGTGGGCTGTGCAGGGAGGCGGGGGAGGGAGGTGAAGGGAGGGAAGCCTGGGGAGGGATACTGGGGGAGGTCAGGGGAGGGAGGCCAGGGGAGGGTGTTGGGGGAAGGTGTAGGGAGGAAGGAGGCTGGGGGAGGGAGGTGAGTAGGGTGGGCTGGGGAGGGTGGCCAGAGGAGGCAGGTGGGGGGAGGGAGGTGAAGGGAGGGCAGCCTGGGGAGAGGCCAGGGGAGGGTGGTGGGGGAGGGAGGCTGGGGGAGGCTGGGGTGGGGGTGAGGGAGGCCAGAGGAGGGAAGTGGGAGGGAGCAGCTGGGGGAGGCCTGGGGAGGGAGGCCTGGGCAGGATGGTCAGCACAGGGCAGCCTAGAGATGGCATCTGCCCTGCGCCCACACACTCCCTAGTGGGCAGCACCCAAGGCTGCTGGCTTCACACAAAGCCCCAAGCACTGGCCTCCTCCAGGCACGAACAGGGCGACCTCAAGGCAGCCCTTGCTGCAGAGGGACAGGACACTAACTCCCAGCACGTGTGAGGCGGGTCCACTCACAGAACCCAAGGGCAGCCAGCAGCACCAGAGGAAACCGGCTCCCAGGCCACCTGAGCTGCGGCGGGAGTCACGTCTGGACCTCCCCCAGCTGATGCGTCCTATGCAAGCAAGACTGCCAGCAGCCCAGACACACAGATGTCCTCCTCCTTCCTCCCGTAGGCTGGAGGGCCTGTTCTGAGCAGCCCGGAGGGAGGGAGTCTGGCAGACCACACCAGGGACTCTGTCCCCACTGCAGGCTGCACAATGGTGGGGGTGGAGGCACTTGGAGCCTCCCAGGGGAGGGGCCTCCTGCCTCCAAGGGGCTCTGGGAGGCTTGGCAGGTTCCGCCTCTTTGCCCCTGAACAAAAGTGCCTGGACCCAGCCTGGAATCAGCCTTTAGAAAACCCATGACGGGTGAACCCCTGCGAGGTTCTGGGGAATGTCAGGCATTTTTAACACAACAATGGCAAGAAAGTCGGGGGCCAGCAGTCTCCAGTCCCCCAGACACAGACGCAGAGGGCACAGGAATGCTAATGTGTCCTGCAAATTCCAGCAGAGATTTCTATTTCTGATCAAGAAATCTTTCTAATCCACTGATAGTTAAATACTAGACAAGCAAAGATTATTAACTAGTGGGCAGCACCCAAGTTTGGGTACGGAACATTATTCTGCACTTCTGATGAACGGCTTTCAGATTTGGGAACTTCACAGCGCGTCGTCCAGCCAGCCCTGTGGTCCCTCCTGCTGCTGTGTGGCTGTGGGACGCAGGTCTCTCCTGAGGGAGGTCCAGGTGTGCCTCCTCCGTGTCCTCTTTCCCTTTTCATCTGCACACAGATGCCGTGGCTCTGGGGAAGACAGAGACACGGGTGGGAAGAGACCTGGGTCTGTACATGGCCCACAGGAAAGAGCCGCCTGCAGGCCACACACCTGCCACGATTGTGTGAGCAAGAAATGAATGACTGTGTCATGCCATTACCTTAATTCAGTGGCATTTAAATGCTGTTGAATCCACCACAAGTCACTCTAACGAACTTCCATCCTTCAGAGTAAAGCAAGGTAGACCAGCATCTGCCTGTGCGCACCCCCTTAATGCTGGTCACTGGACTGCGGCCACTTCCTTATGAACGAGTTCCCTCAGTGCCTGTCCCCACTGGACAAAGGAAAAGCCCTCCCTGGACTCTCACCTTTCCTGCCTGCCCAGCCTCATTCCAGGCCAGCCAGGGAGGTCTGCAGAGGGCAGTTTCAAAGGGGCTGCTATTCCTTCCAGCTGTCACCACTCCCCTGAGCCAGACCCAACCTGCTGAGGCCACACAGATGCTTGTGTCTACAACACCAACAGCCTCCAACCCTCTCTCCTGCCCCTTTCTCTCCTCTGTGTCCCCACAGCCTGCGGTGTCCTGGGACAGTGATGAATGGTCCTGGCCCTAAACAGCTCAGCCCCGTCCCCTTGCCCAGAAACCCGCAGGAGGCCCTGCCAGACAACTCACCCTGCAGCACACCAGGGTGACCTACCCAGCATCGTCAGGCAGACGGGACGTCCACTCCGGGTCACACAGGGTGCTCAGTGCAGGGGACAGACACACAAGAGCGGTGTGGGCTCTGCGTCGGGGGCGGCAACGGCTCATGAAACTCTTCTCCACAGCTCCCCACTGCACTCCAGTGAACTGGGGCTTCAAGACATTGCGCAGTGCGTCCTCCACCCACCACCTCTCCATGTGGCGCCCCGACACCTGTGGTGCAGGCTGATTCCCCCACTGCCAGCAGGTTCTGCTGAGGACTCCTGACCCCTGCCCTCCTAGGTTTCCTCTCAATGGAGCCTCGCAGCCAGGCCCCGCCTCTTCCTCCTCTTCCTATTTCCGTCCTGAGGACACAGGTTTCCACAGCAGCAGAATTGAAGGGTGGTGATGCCCGCACCCAGGACAGAGGCACCGACTGGATGACTGAGCTCAGCGGTTTGAAGACAGCACTTGGAAAGCCGGCAGGGACCCCATGTCTTCTGAGTCAGTGCTGCGGCCTACACCAGACCTCCTCGCTCCCGGCAGCCCTCTGTGGTCAAAGGGGAAGGGTAGGGCACCGTGTGGGGTGAGGACATCATTTCATCTCCACCCCTTTGATGAGAACGAAAATGGTAAAAACACTGTCCAAGGTGGCATGGCAGGGAACGAAGCCTGGACGCTGCAGGTGAGCGTGAGCGAGGTGAGCAGGTGGGCTTCCGCCCGGAATCAACTTCTGTTAATTGGCATTTGTATACTTATAATTTGCATCACAGTTATTTAAACCAATATATTCTTGATCGGGTTGATCATATTGTAAGCAGAAGAACTCTTTCCCCAAGAAATAAGATGGAGAGAGTTTCTGGGGAATGCCTCACTGACACGGCACTGGGTTTTGGTGATGTCCCCAGTTCCTCCATAACTCCTCAGTGCCCCAGCCATTTCTGGAAAGTCAGGGTACTCCTGTTGCCTCTTCTCTTCCCCCAGAGTTCAGAAGTTTCCTTGTTGTTTGTTAGAAACTGAAAAGTCTTTGGTTTTATCTTCCCGCTGAATACAACATGCTGTCTCAGAATTACACAGGGAATTGTGAAGTTATTCAAGTAGTGAGAGCTTCTTCCTGCCTTTCCGTCCTCTTGCTGGAGAAGAGCAGGTTGTACCGGCTGGTTTTCAGTTATGCTCTACAGCGGTTGATGAGCATTTGCTTTAAAACGGAAGTCCACAGCCGTGCTATTACAGTTCTCCAAATGTAAGTAGGTTCCTCTGCAGGCCACACTCATAACAGCTGGAATTTCCTCTGACATGAAGACAGCAGTTGTGAAGGACAGGACATTTTTGTCATCGGGGGTACTGAGGATCTAAAGTGGTATGTGGCCTCGGTACCTCAAAAGCATCTTCAAATGCTTGACCCAGCTTGTCTCATTCAATCCAAGTGATGCTTCATAAATAAACTGACGATTAGTACAATGAGTTGTGGAGGCTGAGAAGCCCAGCATGTTGGTACCAAATCTGGCGAAGGCCTTCTTGCTGGTGGAGACTGTGGCAGAGTCCTGAGGCTGTGCAGGACTTCAGACAGCAAGGGGGCTGAGCATGCTCAGTTCCTCCGTTCTTTACTACAAAGATATTGTTATATACTGACAAGGGAGCTGGAGCAGGTAGGGACGAGGGTATTTCAGGGACCATTTGCAGAAGCTGGAGCTGCCTTCTCTCCAAGGGACTCTCACACAGGGACAGGAAAGAGTTACCAGGGAGACTGAGATGGAAAGCGAGTCCAGAGAGAGATGGACCAAGCTGGACAAGAAGACACCAGGAGAGGGCAACAGGTGAGAACGCAGGACCAAGTGGGCGAAGCTGTGGGGGGTTCTGGGAGTAGGCCGGCTTCTCCCACCTGGCACGCACCACCTTCCTTGTTCAAGTGACATGGTGGTTCCCGTACTTGCCCCTCCTGTCTCCACCATCTGGCTAGCAGTTTACATAACTTAGTCATGTTTTATAGATTCTTATTCAATGGTATTGGGGTCATTGTATTTTAAAAACGTTATTCACAAAATTGTCCATTTTCTACCTATTTCAAACCATGTCACAATTTAGTTTCCCACTATGCCCTCACATGCACAGACACTGCATCTATCCATCTGTTCTGAAACACTTCCAGGGCTCCTACATGGGGGAAATACCAACATGGTATTTGGGAGGCTGAGGCAGGCGGATCACAAGGTCAAGAGATGGAGACCATCCTGGGTAACATGGTGAAACCCCGTCTCTACTGAAAATACAAAAATTAGCTGGGCACAGTGGCGCGTGCCTGTAATCCCAGCTACTCAGGAGGCTGAGTCAGGAGAATCACTTGAACCCGGGACATGGAGGTTGCCGTGAGGGTGGGGTGTCTCTTATGCCATAAATATCAAGGCCCACAGGAATCCGAGGCACTGAGATGGTCCATGGGGATCCCAAAGGCCTGCATGCACTTCCTTAGGTAGAGGTATCGAATTTTAGGTTCAATCAAACAAGAAGGCAAAGCTGATCCAGAAGGACCTTTAGGCCACCGGAGTCCTGGGCAGAGAAAGCTCCCAGCTTGAGGCCTGGAGCTCTCCGAGGTCCTGATGTGGACAGAGCCTCCAGCGAGTCCTTCTCTCACCTGTTTATTTGTCCCTCTGATATTTATAGGACAGCTACTGAGTGCTGGGTTCTGTGAGGGTGTTGTGTATTCAGACAGAAACAGCTCAGACCCAGCCCCCACCTCTGCTCCACTTACAGTCTAGGGGGAGCCTTGTTCAATCTAGGTCTTTTCCTTCTGAATCTGCCCATACCAGAGGTTAGCCAGAGACTGTGCTCAAACATGATGTTAGTTATCCAGGGCCGCCACAACAAGATAGCACAGATTTGGTGTTTCAAAGAACAGAAGCGTATTTTCTCACAGTTCTGGAGGCCAGAAGTCCAATATGAAGGTGCCAGCAGAGTTGGGGTCTCCTGAGGCCCCTCCCCTTGGCTTGCAAATGACCACCTCTTGCAATATCCTCACACAGTCTTCTCTCTGTGTGGCCCCTGGTGTCCCTTCCTCTTATGAGGATGACAGTCCTACTGGATCAGGGCCAACCTTATGACCTTATGCAGCCTTAATTACCTGTAGGTCTGTAGGGCCCCACAGGGTTGTAGGGTGTCCCTTATGCTGTGCTGAGGTGCAGGGTCCGAGAATTAAAGAGACAGGACACTGAAGAACTGGTGAAGAGCATCTGGACTCAGGGGGCCACACCACCTGTGAGCGGAGATCAGCAGCGGCCCCCAAATGCCCCAGAGCATCTGTATTTATTAGGTACAAGCAGGGGGCAGGGTCATGAGTGAGGTCATCATCTATAGGCTCAGTAATAGGGCATACATAATCACAGGAGTCACAAGCAAGGGGGCCACCGCATTAGACCCCATTATGTCACCTGGGCAGACAGGTGGGCCGTGTGCAGTAGGGGGCCGTGCTGTGCGCAGTAGTAGAGGGTCATGTACAGAAAAGGGGTCCACCCCCATTAGGTCACCGAGGCAAGGAGGTGGGCTGTGTGCAACAGGTGTCGTGCGCAACACTTCTTATCTGGGGGCTGGAGACTTCAAAGGATTTCTAACAGAAGGGTACTGTAAGCCAATGCAGTGGGAGCTGACAGACTTGTGCTCTTCTCTTAAGATATTTATGGGGGATGATTTGAGCTAGCACAGAAGCGAGAAAAGACTGACAGGGTGTACAGCCGCCGTGACTGGTCACACCAGAGGGTTCTTCTCCCTCGGTTACTTCCAGGATCTCAGGCCTGAGGCCGACTTTCCACAGGAACTGGATGCAGGTACCACAGCTCCTTTATCAGGAGGAGAGGCTCCTGCTCCAAGCCTGCCACACAGCGTATGCCCTTTCAGGCAGGGACGCCACCGCCGGGGTCTTTGGTTCTCGTCCTGGTCTGGCTGTTTTCCCATGTACTGCTTCTGCTCTGTGACTGCGCTGGGCATCCCTCCTACTATGAACTACTATATGGTTATATGGGAAGATTTTATTTTATTTTTTATTTTTTTTTCTTTTTCTTTTTTTTTTATAAAGAAAGAAAAAAAGGAGTGAAGGAGAGGAAGAAAGAGGAAGAAAAAGAGGGAGAGAAAACGGTTATGTAGCTTTATTCTAAAAATTGGTATTAATAATGGCCGATCAATATTTTGTGTATTTAAGGTGGAGAATGTATATTTTGTGTATTTAAAATGGAGAGCTCTATAAATATTTATTGAGTTTACTTGTTCCAGATCTGAGTTCAAGTCCTGGATATCCTTATTAATTTTCTGTCTAGTTGAGTCTAAATCTCTTTATGAGTCTTATGTATCTGGGTGTTAGGATCGTTAGCATTGATCCTTTACCACTATATCTTTGTTGCTTTGAAATCTTTTTTTTTTTTTTGGAAAGGAAAAGAGAGGAAGAAAAAGAGGGAGAGAGAACAGGAATATTGCTTTATTCTATAAATGGGTATTAATAATGGCCGATCATTATTTTGTGTATTTAAAATGGAGAATGTATATTTTATTTATCTAAAGTGGAGAGTTCTACAAGTGCTTATTAAGTTTACTTGTTACTGATCTGATATATGGGAAGATTTTATAAATCAGCACTGAATGTGTCAGTACAGCTCCGACTGCAATACCTGTATGATTATATAGAAAGATCATACGGAACTAAGTATGCTACATGTAAGTATTAAGTATGATGATATACACCAGATATATGTAAGCAGTAAGTTACACTTCAAGCACTAATTCTATAAACTAATATATGATTATATATAAGGGATTATATAAAGGAAACAGCTGAGTAACAACACTATAAACTAAGATATTCTTCAGGCACTAGTTGTGCCTGAGGTCTGAACAGTCCTCCTTCCTCGGTGCCCATGGGGGGGCGTTACCCACAATTACCTCTTTAAAAGCGCTATCCCTGGCCAGGCACAGTGCCTCACACCTGTAATCCCAGCACTTTGGGAGGCCGAGGCAGGCGGATCACAAGGTCAAGAGATGGAGACCAACCTGGGTAACATGGTGAAACCCCGTCTCTACTGAAAATACAAAAATTAGCTGGGCACGGTGGCGCATGCCTGTAATCCCAGCTACTCAGGAGGCTGAGGCAGGAGAATCACTTGAACCCGGGACATGGAGGTTGCCGTGAGCCGAGATCACACCTCTGCACTCCAGCCTGGTGACAGAGCAAGACTCCATCTCAAAAATATAAAAAATAAAAAGCCCTATCACCAAACACAGTCACATAGGGATTAGGAGTCCAATGTACAGATTTGGGGGATGTGAGTCAGTCAATAATAAACATCTTCGGCCAGCAAGGATTTATTCCTTGCTGATGGATGTCTGTTATGTGGGGACCCAACAGTTTCCAGTTTACAAACCTGTCCTGTCCTTCACTTTCTGCTTGTGTAAGGCTGCACATCTGTCTAGGAATGAGAAGTCATTAGAGCCCTGACTGCTTTACCCTGGGCTTGCATAAAGCCTTGTGCTTCTCCGCAGCTTCCCAGGACCACCGGAGACGAGGGTTGCTGCTGCTGCTTTGAATTTCTGCCGTATCTACTGGTCTGTTGCTTGCCCCAAACAGCAGCATGACCTCAAACAGCCTTGACACTGGCCTTCCCTGGCTGTCTGCCACGGACACTGCTTCTGTTTTTGACAACAGCTGGCCATGGACTTTTCCACACTTCCCCCCAAATCGAGTCAGCTCTCCTGGCAGCTCGCTCTCCCTCTGGTACTACCATGCCACAGACCTGGGGAGACAGAAGCAGTCTCAGCTGAAATGCCACAGGCTCCCCCGTTCTTACCAAGGGTTTCAACACTTGCAAGCCTTTGGTCCATTTCCAGGATCCTGAAGTGACTGCTTTTGAAAATTCTGTCCAGTTTTGTAATTGCTTTTTGGGAAGAGAATTTGCCAAGTTCCTCACTCAGTTATGCTGGACATTCCTGGCTCTCTTGCAGTTTATTAGTTTCTAAGCTGGACCTGTTCTCCATGGGGAAGTGTGTGTATCTCTCTGTGTGTTAAGAGTGTAAATGGGATCTGTCTGGGCAACAGAGTGGCTGGTCCCCTTCTGCTTGTCCACTGTCACTCCAGGACACTTTATTGCAATAATTAAATGACTGCAAGTTCTCTCCTTTTATCACATTTATTTAAGGATGAAATGCACAGTCTTTGCTCCTAACACTTGCGTAGAGGAACGCAGACAATCTGTCATCCTGTTGGCTTCTGGACTATCTATGTGGTATCAGGAATCTCTCCAAAATAGGGTAAAGAAACCAAAACCTAAAGCTAGGCAATCATGGTACATCCAAACTGAGCGATTCCATTACCTTTTCTTGTGAACCTCTAGGAAATAAAATATTAAACCTCTTAAAGGCACATTTTATCACTTGTCCTAAAATTATCTGTATCTTTTCTTTACAAGATCTACTAATATTCCTTAGAAATTCCATTGAGTGTAAAATAAAACACCCTGAATTTCCACCAATAGAGGAAAGTAGGCTTAATCATTTTGTTGTTGTTGTTGTTGTTGAGACGGAGTTTCGCTCTTGTTACCCAGGCTGGAGTGCAATGGTGCGATCTCGGCTCACGGCAACCTCCGTCTCCTGGGTTCAGGCAATTCTCCTGCCTCAGCCTCCCGAGTAGCTGGGATTACAGGCACGCGCCACCATGCCCAGCTAATTTTTTGTATTTTTAGTAGAGACTGGGTCTCACCATGTTGACCAGGATGGTCTCGATCTCTTGACCTCGTGATCCACCCGCCTCGGCCTCCCAAAGTGCTGGGATTACAGGCGTGAGCCACCGCGCCCAGCCCAATCATTTTTAGTAAATACCCAAATTCGTCTCTGTAAACATGAAAAACAACAATGCACATCTACATTTACCGTCATGTAGTAAATGGGGAAAAGACGCCTGACACGCCGTTCCAGCAGAGAGGCAGGGTGCAAAGCAGCATGCACCATGTCCCCCTACATGGCATCACTCACAAATACACAAGGTCATCAGGAGATTATCTTTTGATTATAAAATTGTCAGCTCTGGGTTGAAAGAAGGTCCCAAGATTCAAAAGTGTCCCCGCAATCCCCTCTGACCTCACTCACCGCACATTGCAGCACACCCGATAAGATAAACCGCCCTACAATCACACCCTCACGCAACCCACAGACACTGGCAGTCCCCCGAGTCAAGGGCCTCACACCGCCATGCTCCGACCCCGGCCCCCGACAGATCTCTCCTGACCTGCGTGCTCCATGGGCGCAATGCCTCAGACGCAATCCACACAAAACCGCTCACCCCCATCACCTCCAGGAGAAACCACCAGTGCGCAAAAAGCGTGCAGAATTAGAAAATAAAATGATTGCAGGTAAAGCAAGAACAAACAACAAAAACTCAGGATACAGAGCTCAGAAGAAAGCAAATACAAGGAGAAAAAGACTGAGGCCCCGAGGGCCGTCTGGGAGCGCCCGGCTGTTCCCGGCTGTGCCTGGCAGAAGACCAGGCCACTTGCTGCTCCCGAGTCACAGGGAGGCCCTGGTGAGCCTCTGTCCCCACTCCAGGCCTCCGGTGTGCCAAGCCTCCAACAGGCACTTGCGTTTCTAATCCCCAGGCAACCTTAGCTCCTCACAGCCCCAACCAACAGCCAGTGCGGACGCGGGGCCATCCTGCAATGCCGGGGTTGCCCCGACTGACCTTTCCCCAGTAACACCAGCGTGGGCGCCCGGCTTTCCCGCGCATCACACGCTATAAACTGTCACGGTACTTTGATTTCCTTACACGCCCTGGGGACGCCTGTTTGGTGTTGGGTCACATCGCCTACACAAGCCACGGGGGGCGGGGGCAGACAGCCGTCTTTCTCTACACAAGCCGCGGTCCAGCCCGCCCTTCGCTGGGGGCTCCTCGGCAACTGAAACTCGTTCCAGATGCCCAGACGCGTCTGATTTTGTTCAAATTTTCCAGGCCTTTGCACACGAGTTCATGTGGTCCAGAAGCTCCTAGGCACCACGGGAACCCCATTTTACAGGAACATGGCTTAGGATTTGCAGCTCAGGCCTAGAGCAGGTCATCTGCCCACTCCCACCAGCTGCAAGGAAAAGGGAATCCCTGAGAGGCGACCCTGGTGCTGGCCAGAGCTGCAGTGTCTTCCAGAGTTGACGCCCCCCCAGCGACGCCCCCATCCCCCCCGCACAAATTGTCCCTCCTACCTAAGAGGCTAAGCTGTTGGGATGCATATGAGGGGCTGCCCATGAGCAGGGAGTTGGGGGTGTGGGCCCTTCCCCTTCCTCGTCCTGGGTGGGGTCTGCAGTCTGAACACGCCCCACCCCCCACCCCCCGCACACTGGACCGTGGGGCCTGAAACAGGTGGATACGGAATAAGGCAACCGGGGTTTGGGGACCGGGGCGGTTTCGGTTGTTCGTCCTGGACGTAGCCACGAAGGAACTGCTTTCTAGGGGCGTCACCAACTTTAGGGGCTTCCCTAGAAGGCGCGGAGCTGAGGACCCACGCGGCGCTCAGCGGTCGGGCCCGGGCTCCAGGGCCGGCTCCGCGCTCTCCTCCGGCAGCGCGGGCAGCAGGCGAGCGTCCGGGAGCAGCGGGTCTCCGGCGTTCCCCGGCGTTCCCCCGGCCTCAGACGCTCAAATCCTCCCTCCGGAAACTCCGCGCTCCGCCCCCGCCCACCCGCCTCGGCCGCCGCCCTCGCCCTCGCCCCAGTCCCGGCGCTCGCAGGAACGAACCTCCCGGCCGGTCTGCGCGGCGCAGCGTGGAGTCCCCGCTCCCCGCACCCCCTCGCGGAGTCCAGGAGCAGGACGAGCGCCCCGGAGCTGCCCGCCGGGCGCAGCAAGGTTACCTGGGCCGCAGCTCCGGGCGCCGACGTCCCCTTCACCGCGTTGCCCGCGACCTGCGCGGGGCGGAGACTCGGAAACCTGCGGGCCGCCCCGCCCTGTCTCCGCCCTTCACCCCTTAACACCCGCCTCCTCCTAATCCCCGCCCCGCCCCGCCCCTCCTCGCCTCCCGCCCCGCCCCCTTCTCGCGCCCCGCCCCTCCTCCCTCCCTCCTCGCGCCCCGCCCCGCCCCTCCTCCCTCCCTCTCCCTCCTCGCTCCCCGCCCCTTCCCTTCTCGCGCCCCGCCCTGGCCCCCCCCTCATCGCGCCCCGCCCCTCCCCTCCTCCCGCCCCGCCCCCTTCTCGCGCCCCGCCCCTCCTCCCTCCCCCTCCCTCCTCGCGCCCCGCTCCGCCCCTCCTCCCTCCCTCTCCCTCCTCGCTCCCCGCCCCTTCCCTTCTCGCGCCCCGCCCTGGCCCCCCCCTCATCGCGCCCCGCCCCTCCCCTCCTCCCGCCCCGCCCCTCCTCGCTCCCCGCCCCGCCCCTCCTCCCTCCCCTTCCCTTCTCGCGCTCCGCCCTGCCCCCTCCTCGCGCCCCGCCCTGTTGCCCCTCGGACGCCCGCAGCGGTGGGAAGAGCCTGGGCGGGGCCGCCTGCCCGGAGCTCCGAGGTTCTCCTTCTCTGTGCGGCCCCGCGTTGGGCTCGCGAAGCCCATCCCCAACCTCCACGGCCTGAGAAGGGGGCTCGGGGGCGGCAGCGAGGCGGGGATGGGGGGCGTTTTGCGCAGCCCCCGCCCAGTCGCCCGAATTCTGACGCTGAAGACAAAACATCGAGCCGAGGCGGAGGAGACGCCCGCGTCCGGGCCTCGGGACCCTCGCGCCCTCCCGCGGCCCAGAGGTCCGCGCAGCTGAGGCAGGTGGCGGCTTCGTGCCCGTCCCCGACGCGTGGGGCGCACGGCGGGACCCGACCCCGCGGCCCCGAGCCCAGCGCGGGTGGATCCAGGGCGCGGACAGCGCGGGTGGATCCAGGACGCGGACAGCGCGGGTGGATCCAGGGCGCGGACAGCGCGGCGTCCTCGCCCTCGCCCCGTCTGGCAGCGCCACCCGCCGACGTTCTGTTCCCGCGTCCTCGTCCCCGGCCCGGAATCCGTCCTGACCTCAGGTCGGGCGCCGGCCCTTCCCTCCGCCAGGGCGGAGGCTGGACAAGGAGCCGGGCCCAGGCGCCTTCCCGGCGTCGCCACCTGCGTGGACGCGGCAGCGCTAGGCGCAGGCTTCCCGGTGTTCCGGTAAACGCTACTTCCTTAAGAATAAACGTCCATCCTGGGCAACATAGTGAGACCCCTTCTGACAACAAGTAAAAATTAGCCTGGCGCGCCCGCGGCCCCAGCCTCTCCGGAGGCTAAGGCGGGAGGACCGCTTGTGCCCGGGAGGCGGAGGTGCAGTGAGTGGAGATCCCGCCACTGAACCCCATCCCGGTCGACGGGGCACGACCCTGTTTCTAACAAAGAAAAGGAAGCAAACTTGAAACTCCGTTTCTCTGGGCCATGAGCTTCAGGAAGTCCCTGCTGCCCTGACTCTTCCCCCGCCAGGCATAACGGCGTGTTTCTTGCCAAGGAAGCGTTTCAATTGCCGTTTTTTGAGATGGAGTCTCATTCTGTCACCCAGGCTGGAGTGCAGTGGCATCATCTCCATTCACTGCAACCTCTGCCTCCCGGGTTCAAACGATTCTCCTGCCTCAGCTTCCCTAGTAACTGGAATTACAGGCATGCGCCACCACAGCAGCGACTTTTAGTACTTTTATTAGAGACGGGGTTTTACCGTGTTGTCCAGGCTGGTCTCGAACTCCTGACCTCAGGTGATCCGTCCGCGTTGGCCGTCCAAACAGCCGGGATTACATACAGGCCACTGTGCCTGGCCTCATGTGCTCTTTATCAGTGGGAACTTAAGATTTGTCAAGAATAATATAGTTTACCTGATAACATAGCCCTGTGTGAGGTTGAAGCACACTTTATTGACGCAATTTTTAAATATTTTTTAAAATTTATTTTTGTTAGCAAAACACAGCGAAGAAGCAGAGACACTTAAATTTTCCAAACTCTTTGCCCTCACAAATGGCTCCAAAACGAACAGAAAGAAACTGTAAAAACGTTTTATACTTTCTCTTATTTCGGAAAAGGATTGGTTAGTTTCAAACCGAAAAAAGCAACATAAAATAAAACGCGGCAGGAGGCCAGTGACCCGCCATGGAATAGAGCGGCCGTTTTTCCCGCCTCCTTCCAGAATCCACCCAGGGACAACTTGAACGGTAACAGTGAATCTCAGCCGCAGTGCAAGGAAGCGTTGCCTGCACCGTGGGGCTACACCCGGGCGTGGGAGATGCAGCCGGGCCCTGCTCCGGAGCCTGGGCTTGTGAGGCGGCGAAGCGGGGAATCAGCGTGGGTATCAGGCGTGTCTGCGGAGAGCCGGCAGGGGCCATGGGTGCGATGGGCGCTCCCACCCCTTGCAGGAGCAGGGCGCACCCCTGGAGCACGCTCAGCACCACCCAGCCCTGAAGATGGACGATCTAGACAAGCGAGAATGAACCGCTCACTCTTACGTGGAGAGAGTGAACAAGGAACCAGCCCAGGAAAGAAAGATAAAGAAAAACTTGCCAAAGCGCAAGGAAAACGGAAGTCAGAACAACACGTGCTAAAACGTCCCACTGAGTAGATGGAAATGATGACTTCACATTAACACGCCTAACGCGTGGCTTAAAAGCCCATTTGGAAACAGGAGATGATGAAAATGAATGAAGGACAAAAAACAGACTTTGAGGAAGAGGGGGCGGGGTTATAAGGTAATTGGGGGTATAAGGTAACAGCGGTGAGGAAGAGGGGGCGGGGGTATAAGGTAATTGGGGGTATAAGGTAACAGCGGTGAGGAAAAGGGGGCGGGGGTATAAGGTAATTGTGGGGTATAAGGTAACAGCGGTGAGGAAGAGGGGGCGGGGGTATAAGGTAATTGTGGGGTATAAGGTAACAGCGGTGAGGAAGAGGGGGCGGGGGTATAAGGTAATTGTGGGGTATAAGGTAACAGCGGTGAGGAAGAGGGGGCGGGTGTATAAGGTAATTGTGGGGTATAAGGTAACAGCGGTGAGGAAGAGGGGGCGGGGGGTATAAGGTAATTGTGGGGTATAAGGTAACAGCGGTGAGGAAGAGGGGGCGGGGGTATAAGGTAATTGGGGGTATAAGGTAACAGCGGTGAGGAAGAGGGGGCGGGGGTATAAGGTAATTGTGGGGTATAAGGTAACAGCGGTGAGGAAGAGGGGGCGGGGGTATAAGGTAATTGGGGGTATAAGGTAACAGCGGTGAGGAAGAGGGGGCGGGGGTATAAGGTAATTGTGGGGTATAAGGTAACAGCGGTGAGGAAGAGGGGGCGGGGGGTATAAGGTAATTGTGGGGTATAAGGTAACAGCGGTGAGGAAGAGGGGGCGGGGGTATAAGGTAATTGTGGGGTATAAGGTAACAGCGGTGAGGAAGAGGGGGCGGGGGGTATAAGGTAATTGTGGGGTATAAGGTAACAGCGGTGAGGAAGAGGGGGCGGGGGTATAAGGTAATTGGGGGTATAAGGTAACAGCGGTGAGGAAGAGGGGGCGGGGGGTATAAGGTAATTGTGGGGTATAAGGTAACAGCGGTGAGGAAGAGGGGGCGGGGGGTATAAGGTAATTGTGGGGTATAAGGTAACAGCGGTGAGGAAGAGGGGGCGGGGGTATAAGGTAATTGTGGGGTATAAGGTAACAGCGGTGAGGAAGAGGGGGCGGGGGTATAAGGTAATTGTGGGGTATAAGGTAACAGCGGTGAGGAAGAGGGGGCGGGGGTATAAGGTAATTGTGGGGTATAAGGTAACAGCGGTGAGGAAGAGGGGGCGGGGGTATAAGGTAATTGTGGGGTATAAGGTAACAGCGGTGAGGAAGAGGGGGCGGGGGGTATAAGGTAATTGTGGGGTATAAGGTAACAGCGGTGAGGAAGAGGGGGCGGGGGTATAAGGTAATTGGGGGGTATAAGGTAACAGCGGTGAGGAAGAGGGGGCGGGGGGTATAAGGTAATTGTGGGGTATAAGGTAACAGCGATGAGGAAGAGGGGGCGGGGGTATAAGGTAATTGTGGGGTATAAGGTAACAGCGGTGAGGAAGAGGGGGCGGGGGTATAAGGTAATTGTGGGGTATAAGGTAACAGCGGTGAGGAAGAGGGGGCGGGGGTATAAGGTAATTGGGGGTATAAGGTAACAGCGGTGAGGAAGAGGGGGCGGGGGGTATAAGGTAATTGGGGGGTATAAGGTAACAGCGGTGAGGAAGAGGGGGCGGGTGTATAAGGTAATTGGGGGGTATAAGGTAACAGCGGTGAGGAAGAGGGGGCGGGTGTATAAGGTAATTGTGGGGTATAAGGTAACAGCGGTGAGGAAGAGGGGGCGGGGGTATAAGGTAATTGTGGGGTATAAGGTAACAGCGGTGAGGAAGAGGGGGCGGGGGGTATAAGGTAATTGGGGGGTATAAGGTAACAGCGGTGAGGAAGAGGGGGCGGGGGGTATAAGGTAATTGGGGGGTATAAGGTAACAGCGGTGAGGAAGAGGGGGCGGGTGTATAAGGTAATTGGGGGGTATAAGGTAACAGCGGTGAGGAAGAGGGGGCGGGTGTATAAGGTAATTGTGGGGTATAAGGTAACAGCGGTGAGGAAGAGGGGGCGGGGGTATAAGGTAATTGGGGGTATAAGGTAACAGCGGTGAGGAAGAGGGGGCGGGTGTATAAGGTAATTGTGGGGTATAAGGTAACAGCGGTGAGGAAGAGGGGGCGGGGGTATAAGGTAATTGGGGGGTATAAGGTAACAGCGGTGAGGAAGAGGGGGCGGGGGGTATAAGGTAATTGTGGGGTATAAGGTAACAGCGGTGAGGAAGAGGGGGCGGGGGGTATAAGGTAATTGTGGGGTATAAGGTAACAGCGGTGAGGAAGAGGGGGCGGGGGTATAAGGTAATTGTGGGTATAAGGTAACAGCGGTGAGGAAGGGGGGGGCGGGGGGTATAAGGTAATTGTGGGGTATAAGGTAACAGCGGTGAGGAAGAGGGGGCGGGGGTATAAGGTAATTGGGGGTATAAGGTAACAGCGGTGAGGAAGAGGGGGCGGGGGTATAAGGTAATTGTGGGGTATAAGGTAACAGCGGTGAGGAAGAGGGGGCGGGGGGTATAAGGTAATTGTGGGGTATAAGGTAACAGCGGTGAGGAAGAGGGGGCGGGGGGTATAAGGTAATTGTGGGGTATAAGGTAACAGCGGTGAGGAAGAGGGGGCGGGGGTATAAGGTAATTGGGGGTATAAGGTAACAGCGGTGAGGAAGAGGGGGCGGGGGTATAAGGTAATTGGGGGTATAAGGTAACAGCGGTGAGGAAGAGGGGGCGGGGGTATAAGGTAATTGTGGGGTATAAGGTAACAGCGGTGAGGAAGAGGGGGCGGGGGTATAAGGTAATTGTGGGGTATAAGGTAACAGCGGTGAGGAAGGGGGGGCGGGGGGTATAAGGTAATTGTGGGGTATAAGGTAACAGCGGTGAGGAAGAGGGGGCGGGGGTATAAGGTAATTGTGGGGTATAAGGTAACAGCGGTGAGGAAGAGGGGGCGGGGGGTATAAGGTAATTGTGGGGTATAAGGTAACAGCGGTGAGGAAGAGGGGGCGGGGGTATAAGGTAATTGGGGGTATAAGGTAACAGCGGTGAGGAAGAGGGGGCGGGGGTATAAGGTAATTGTGGGGTATAAGGTAACAGCGGTGAGGAAGGGGGGGCGGGGGGTATAAGGTAATTGTGGGGTATAAGGTAACAGCGGTGAGGAAGAGGGGGCGGGGGTATAAGGTAATTGGGGGTATAAGGTAACAGCGGTGAGGAAGAGGGGGCGGGGGTATAAGGTAATTGTGGGGTATAAGGTAACAGCGGTGAGGAAGAGGGGGCGGGGGGTATAAGGTAATTGGGGGTATAAGGTAACAGCGGTGAGGAAGAGGGGGCGGGGGTATAAGGTAATTGGGGGTATAAGGTAACAGCGGTGAGGAAGAGGGGGCGGGGGTATAAGGTAATTGGGGGTATAAGGTAACAGCGGTGAGGAAGAGGGGGCGGGGGTATAAGGTAATTGGGGGTATAAGGTAACAGCGGTGAGGAAGAGGGGGCGGGGGTATAAGGTAATTGGGGGTATAAGGTAACAGCGGTGAGGAAGAGGGGGCGGGGGTATAAGGTAATTGGGGGTATAAGGTAACAGCGGTGAGGAAGGGGGGGCGGGGGGTATAAGGTAATTGGGGGTATAAGGTAACAGCGGTGAGGAAGAGGGGGCGGGGGTATAAGGTAATTGGGGGTATAAGGTAACAGCGGTGAGGAAGGGGGGGCGGGGGGTATAAGGTAATTGGGGGTATAAGGTAACAGCGGTGAGGAAGAGGGGGCGGGGGTATAAGGTAATTGGGGGTATAAGGTAACAGCGGTGAGGAAGAGGGGGCGGGGGTATAAGGTAATTGTGGGGTATAAGGTAACAGCGGTGAGGAAGAGGGGGCGGGGGTATAAGGTAATTGTGGGGTATAAGGTAACAGCGGTGAGGAAGAGGGGGCGGGGGGTATAAGGTAATTGGGGGTATAAGGTAACAGCGGTGAGGAAGGGGGGGCGGGGGGTATAAGGTAATTGGGGGTATAAGGTAACAGCGGTGAGGAAGAGGGGGCGGGGGTATAAGGTAATTGTGGGGTATAAGGTAACAGCGGTGAGGAAGAGGGGGCGGGGGTATAAGGTAATTGGGGGGTATAAGGTAACAGCGGTGAGGAAGGGGGGGCGGGGGTATAAGGTAATTGTGGGGTATAAGGTAACAGCGGTGAGGAAGAGGGGGCGGGGGGTATAAGGTAACAGCAAAGCCACGAAGGAAACAACAAGGGCTCAGCAGGGAGATGCCCGGCTCAGGCCGCCCCCCCGCGCCTCCCAGGGAGACCCCGGCCCGCCACACGGAGAGGGCGCCGCCACCGCCCCCCTCTCCCCCGGGAGCCCTGGACCGCCTGGCTGAAGTCTCTGCGTCACCAGCCCCGGCCCAGCGCGCAGCGGACTCAGGCGTTCCGGGCACGCGGCGACTGCGGTGGTCTCAGCGCGCAGACAGCAGAGGCCGTCAGGAGCCGGGCAGGGTGAGGGCACAGGCACCAAAGCGGGCGGGGCCGGGCCGGGCACCGGAGTGGGAGGCGGCACGGATGACGGACAGCGTGGGTAGAGGCGAGAGCGGGTACTGGGGTGAATCGGGAAGAGACCACCTGGGCAAACTAGGGATTGGTGTTAACGTTAAAGTTAGGGTTAGGGCTAAGGGGTTGAAGTTGGGGGTAGAACCTGGGGTTAGGGTTAACGGGCTAAGGTTGGAGGTAGGGGCTGCGGTTAGGATTAGGGTTGGGGTTGGAGTTAGGGTTAGGGCTACGGATAAGGGGTTAAGAGTTAGGGTTGGAGTTAGGGTTAGGGTTGCGTTAGGCATTAGCGTAAGGGTTTAGGGTTAGGGTTATTGTTAGGGGTTAGGGTTTGGGTTTAGGGTTAGGGTTAAGGGTTAAGGGTAGGGGTTAGGGTTAGGGTTAAGGGTAGGGGTTAGGGTCTGGGTTTTAGGGTTAGGGTTTAGGGGTTATGGGTTTGGGTTGTGGGTGGGATTGGGTTGATGTTAGGGTTAGCGGGTAGGGTTAGGTTTGGTGGTTATGGTTAGAGTTAGGGGTTAGGGTTAGGATTAGGTTTAGGGTTACGGTTAGGGTTAAGGGTTAGTTGTTAGGGGTTATGGTTGGGTTAGTGTTGTGTTTAGGGTTTACGTTGGGGTTGGGATTGAGTTTGTGGTTAGGGTTCAAGTCAAGGGTTAGGGTTTAGGGGTTGGTTAGGGGTTGGGGTTAGGGTTAGGGTTGGGTTAGGCATTAGCCTAAGGGTTTAGGGTTAGGTTTATTGTTAGGAGTTAGGGTTTGGGTTTAGGGTTCGGGTTAAGGGTTAAGGGTAGGGGTTAGGGGTTTGGGTTGTGGGTGGGATTGGGTTGATGCTAGGGTTAAGGGTAGGGGTTAGGGTCTGGGTTTTAGGGTTTAGGGGTTAGGGTTGTGGGTGGGATTGGGTTGATGTTAGGGTTATCGGGTAGGGTTAGGTTTGGTGGTTATGGTTAGAGTTAGGTGTTAGGGTTAGGGGTTAGGGTTAGGGGTTATGGTTGGGGTTAGTGTTGTGTTTAGGGTTTATGTTGAGGTTGGGATTTTGTGGTTAGGGTTCAAGTCAAGGGTTAGGGTGTAGGGGTTGGGGTTAGGGATAGGGCTTAGGGTTAGGGTTACATGGCACTGACTTAGAGTGGGAAATGTTTAACCCCAAGAGATGCCTAACCTGAGCCACACCACAGATGCCTAGACAGGCTTTAGTTTGGGTTCCCAAGTGTCTATGTAGGCAGAGGAGATGGTGAGGCAGACACAGTAGGGCTGGTTCAAAGCATATTGGGAAAAGTGTGATCCCAAGACCCACGCATTCTGCACTGGCCATCAAATACTCCTCCCTGACATCAGAAAAATAATTATTTTCTTCAGACATCGAAACAGAACTTTTCCAAACTGCAGGATGCTGGGTAATGCTGCTTACGCAAAGAGTATTTATTGAAAGCCAATTTACTGAGCAGAGAGATCCGCAAACTCTTTGGAGGGGATCTGCAGACACCAGCACTTCAGGGTTTCCTCAGGTCCAGGGGTGTCAGGCTCCTGTGCACTCTCCCTTTGAGGAAGACTCCATCTGTGCATACAGAATGCATTAAGTGTATTTTCTTATTTTCTGTTTTCTTGATGCTCTAGCATCTGGGGTTTACTGGGAAAACATTCCCTTTTCCAGGGCCAGCCAATTAAACTACCAGTCCACAACCCATACTCCTAAGCACCTGCTTTATCTGGCTCCGATACTGTAGGAGACAATACCACCCTTCCCTATTCACCCCAGGTCCAGGTACTAGGCAACTGGAGATGGCCCCTCTGCCCAGAGCCTGCTGAAGTTATTCACACTGGCCAGCCTAAGCCTGCCTGCACTGCTGGGCCTCATTGTCCCTCAGACACCACAGCTGAGGCTCCTGCCCATGCCTTCCCCTCTCTCCTTCTGCTTCTGCCCAGGCTTCCCTGTGCCTCCTGTTTCTAGGGGTCGGTGAGTATGAACGTATTTCCATGGGGCAGTCACGTCCATGTCCGTGGGTCTTTACATCGCCGATTAAAACAAATTCTGAGTACATTTTAAAACATAAGGCTTCCAAGGGAATTTTTAAAACCTTATATGGAGAATTTTAAACATACATATAAACAATGAATATAACAAACCCCTATATACTATAACCCTTCAGAACAACCAGAAACACATGGCCAGGTCTGTTCCATCTATATTCCCAAATAAAATTCATATCTTGTGAATAGCTGATGTGTTTTTAAGTCTATAAATTTACACATTTCCCCTATATCTCCTATATATAATTTTCTTGTAATTTATTTGTTGAAGAAGCTGTGTTGATTTTCCTGATACATCTTCAGAGTTAAATAGAATTTCACAAAGAAAGAAAAATCGAAGGAATAAAAATGTCAGAATCAGTGGGATTTAAACTATACAGCTGCTTTGGAAAACAGTCTGGCAGTTCCTGAAAAAGTAAGACATGGAATTACTCTTTTACCCATCAATTCTACTGAAGTCTTCATACTGAAGATAATTAAAAACATATGTCCACATAAAAACTTGTATGCAGATTTCCATAGCAGCATTATCCATAATAGCCAAAAATGGAAACAACTTAAATGTCCACCAACTGATGAGCGGATAAATAATATAAAGTATATTCACACAATGGAATACTATGCAGCCTCGAAAAGGAATGGTGGCTGGTGGTTGGAGGAGGGAAAAATTAAGAGAAGCAAGTACAGTCTGGTGAGCAGAGGGAGCCAGCATGGGCAGCCTTTCCTAGGCGAGGGAGCCGCTACATTTGAAAGTGGGATGCAGGGCCAGGGCTGAACATCAACGAGCATGGGCAGGAATGAAGCAAACAGCTCACACCTGTTCCTTCATGGGTCACTTCCTTTCATTTTCACTTTTGACTCTGATGCAAAATTAGAACCCTTCTCTGGTCAGGTGTCACTATTCTTAATAAAGTAAAGTAAATAAGTAGGATCCAAAACCTTCAATTGTGTAAAATACATGCTCTTGTTATTGCAAGGCAAATGGGAAATGTTTTGAGTCGGTCATCACCATCACAATAACACAAATTCTAAAACTTACATTGTGGACAACTGAACCACACCCTCAAGTCATCAAAAAATGGTCCCTCCCTAACCTCTCTCCCCAGCAAGAGAAGGGCATTGGCCGCCCCAACCCGAGCAGGAGAGCAGGCGGAGAGCGGGAGCCACAGCTGCAGCGGCAAGAAGCTGAGGGCTGGTGGCTTTGACCATGTAATAGGGAGTTGGGTTGAGTTGTTTGAATCATTTTCTAGTACCCTATTTATAAAATAGATCAGACTAATTGAAAGAGCTGGGAAATGAGAGCCCACCCCTCAGTGTCCAGCCTCCCCAAACTACGTGTTTCTCCAGAGTAACCTCGTGTTTCTCCAGAGTAACCTCGAGCTTCTCCCAGCGTGGATTAAAACCCATGGCTCTTCTAATTCTAAAATCTGAGGCTCTACTATTTAAGCCACAGTCAGCTCTTCCACCCTGCGATGGTAGCCTGTCATTGTTTGATATTTAAGGAAAGACACACATTTTGGTTACTTCTTATGCAGCAGCTTGCCTGTGTTCACCTGCGTTGTCTCAGGGTCAGCTCTATTTCCCAGAATCCTGTCCCATTTCCTGGAGCCTGTTGACTAGGGGAGAGATGTGGTCAAAAGTTAAAGGTATGTTGGGCGAAGACTTAGAAACACAGCTCTTCTGACAGAAACAAGCAATGGGGAAAAGACTCCCTATGGAGTAAATGGTGCTGGGATCACTGGCTAGCCAAGTGCTGAAGATTGAGGCTGGACCTCTTTCTTACACCACACACAAAAATCAACTCAGGACTTAAGTGTAAAACCCAAAAACATAAAAACCCTGGAAGACAACCTAGGCAATACCATCTTGGCTATGAGCAGGCAAAGATTTCATGACAAAGACACCAAAAGCAATCAGAATGAAAGCAAAAATTAAGACGTGGTATCTAATTAAACTAAAGAGCTTCTGCACAGCAAAAGAAACTATCAACAAAGTGACAGGCAGCTTACAGAATGGGAGAAAATATGTACAAACTCTGCCTCTGACAAAGGTCTAATATCCTGCACCTATAGGGAACTTAAATTTACAAGAGAAAAAGAACCCGTTTAAAAAGTGGTCCCAGGACATGCAGAGACACTTCTTAAAAGAAGACAAACGTGGCAAGCAAGCAAATGAAAAAATGCTCTATAGCACTGATCTCTAGAGAAACACTAATCAAAACCACAGCGAGACACCGTCTCACACGAATCAGGATGGCTGTGACTAAAAAGTCCAAAACGAACAGATGCTGGCCAGGTTGCAGAGGAAGGTGAGCACTCGTACACCGTTGGTGGGAGTCTTAGTCAACCGTGGTGGAGAGCAGTATGGCGATTCCTCAAAGAGCTAAAATCAGAACGACCATTTGACCTAGCAATCCCATTACTGGGTCTATATGCAGACGAATATAAATCCTTCTACCGTGATGACACATGCATGCAAATGTCCATTGCAGCACTAATCACAATAGCAAAGACACAGAATCAACCCAAATTCCTATCAATCACATATTGGATATAGAAAATGTGGGAGATACACACACACACACACACACACACACCATGGAATACGATGCAGCCATAAAAAGAACGAGATTATGTCTTTGTCATTAATATGAATGAAGCTGAGGGGTATTATCCTTAGCAAACTAACGCTGTAGCAGAAAACCAAATACTGCACGTTCTCACTTATAAGTGGGAGCTAAGTGATAAGAACTTGTGAACCCTAAGAAGGAAACAATAGACATTGGGGGCTACTTGAGGCAGGAGGGTGGGAGGAGAGAGAGAAGCAGAAAAGAAAACTATTGTGTACTGGACTTAATACCTGGATGATGAAATAATATGGACAACAAAGCCCTGTGACACGTGTTTACCTGTGCAACAAACCCTCCCATGTACCCCAAACCTAAAATAAAAGTTTTTTAAAAACACAGCTTTTTATTTTTTCCCCTTAATTACCATAAAGGTCATGGGCCATTTGCCCCCTGAACAGTCAGTAACACATGGCTGGAAAGAAACCGAACACCCAGGGACCCCAGAGACCGCTCGCAGCAGAGGAAGGAGGCGCGGGCGTATCCATGAGGTGAACTTTCTCCGGTCCCGAAGCGCCTCCCTCTCCTCTTGACCGCAGGTCCCATGGAATTCAGACTAGGAAGTAAAGTCAGTAGGAACGGCCCACAGGGGAGCGGTTCAAATGTGCCGAGAAGGATGGAGCAGCCTGGGGGAGGAAGGAAGGACGGAGCGCCCCGGGGAGGGGGGAAGGACGGGGCGGCCCCGGGGAGTGGGGAAGGACGGGGCGGCCCCGGGGAGGGGGGAAGGACGGGGCGGCCCCGGGGAGGGGGGAAGGACGGACCAGAAATGGATGTCACCAGGGGTGACAGTGTGCAGCCATCAGAGCTCTGATCCGTCACTTTCACTACCGTCCCCTGCCCACTAACATCCAAAAAGTATTGACAGCAAGTGTTGGGCCGTAAGACATTTCCTCGCTTTATAATCTGGATTTGGGGGGTTAAATTTCAGAGATAATGAAAACATCCCCCTTTAACTTTTAATTTCATAATTGTACCTTTTTTTAAAACAGATTTGTGGACATCCAAAACAAAGAAAACAGTATGGGAATAATTTACAATCAACAAATATGTGTTCGCTGAGTCACTCACATAGCCTATGGCACACGAGCACCCCAAGAGTAGGATTGTGGGCGTCTGATGGTGATTGTCCTTAGAGCCGGTAGGGCCCAGCCACCCGCTGCGTGTGCAATCGGTGTCTCTAACTTCACAGCGATGCGCAAGGCACACAACATTGCCTTCTCTTTCTGTGTAGAAAACCAAGGCTGGGAGAGGGTGTGCAGAGCTGGACGGCGGACTTGGGTTTGGCTCCTTCTGGTTTCAAAACCTGTGAGTATCTTCGTGTCTCTAACGCTAATCTTAGCACTATATTTGGAATAAGCATAAAAACATATAACCAGAAACCACTCAGGTAATATGCAATTAAATTATAAATAAATGCTCAACAAGATGATGAGTGATCGAATGAGCTACGTATAAGAACAATAACTGGTTGAAGTATCATTCATAGGATAAAGTAGAAATCAGTTAAATGGCTAACAGCATACGGAGGGTTAAATCAGCATCCAGGTGTGGAAATAGCTGATTTATATATAGAGTTTGTTCCATGTAAAACATTTATAATCTAGTACTGGATGAGAAAATATATACTACATTTTATGTACAGTATAATCTAAAATTTCTGTGTTTAGTTAAAAATGCAGGAATATAATTATCAAAATTGGAGTATAAAATTATGAATAATTTTTCTTTCTTTAATAACTCATTTTATATTTACCGAAGACCCTCCAAGGAGAATATACACTTCTATAATTAGAAAAAAAAGATTTGTTAAAGATCATAAATGACATAACACTTTATAGAAGTTAGAAGCTGAGGTTGTGAGAGTTTCCAGGGACTCCTGACACCGGCTCATCTTGCGTCATCGTTTACCTGGAAATGTTGGAACTGAGGTCGCCTGATGCCTGTCGATTCCCAGCCAGCTTTCTCTCTGGCTCTTAGCCTGTTGAACAGAAAATAATCAGTGAGACAATTAAAAACACCCCGCTGTCCTAACAAGCTACACACGATCGCCTGCTCACCAAGTGTCTTCCTCAGAATCTTCTTTGCCTCAGAGAGTGCGATCATCTGTTTAAATTCGGCTTTTGCCGTTTCAGTCTGAGATGCAGGACTCCGCATAGGGCAGAGATGGATTTCCACGGTCGGCCCGAGGATGGGAGGGGAACGGGGCAGACCCGGCCCCACCCGGGGAGACCCGGCTGGAGTTACTCGGCGGGACCTCCCTCCAGAGACCGGAGACCAGCACGAGGATGGGAGGGGAACGGGGCGGACCCGGCCCCACCCAGGGAGACCCGGCTGCAGTTACCCGGCGGGACCGGAGGAGAACGGGGCAGACCCGGCCCCACTCGGGGACATCCGGCTGCAGTTACCCGGCGGGACCGGAGGAGAACGGGGCAGACCCGGCCCCACTCGGGGACATCCGGCTGCAGTTACCCGGCGGGACCTCACTCCAGAGAGCGGAGACCTTCCCCGGCCCCGCCCCGAGACAGCGCCCCCTGGAAAATGTTTTCCGCTGAGGTGCGATGCGGCCCCCACTGGAGAGGAAAACAGAGTTAAAAAGGAGAAGCCGAGGGAGCCGAGGACGCAGCAGAGCGCACCCAGCGGGCGAATCCCCGCAGCCCCCAGCGGGACAGTGGGAGCCCGAGTCACCGGCCGGCCGCGTGGGGGCAGCGCGAGTCCGCGGTCACATCGTCCCTCCGGCAGCGGCCCCGTCCGGAAGCCGTCTCGGGCCTGTCCTCTCGGGAACCCGAGGCCAGAGCTGCGCGCTGCGAGGATTTGGACGCCGGTACTGGGTGGAGCCGAGCGTTTCCCACGTTCCGTGAGGGGCCGAGCGTTTCCCACGTTCCGTGAGGGGCCGAGCGTTTCCCACGTTCCGTGAGGGGCCCAGCGTTTCCCACGTTCCGTGAGGGGCCCAGCGTTTCCCACGTTCCGTGAGGGGCCCAGCGTTTCCCACGTTCCGTGAGGGGCCCAGCGTTTCCCACGTTCCGTGAGGGGCCCAGCGTTTCCCACGTTCCGTGAGGGGCCCAGCGTTTCCCACGTTCTGTGAGCCCTACGGATCTTTCTCACGGCCTTTGTTCTAGGAGCGGGAGCGCGTGGCCTGCAGACTGCGGCTCCCAGCACGTGGGCGCGAACCCACGACGGGGCGTGTAACCCGCTGCAGCCTTCGGCAGAGTGTCAGGGGTTAAAGGTGGTTTTTAATCTGTTTATTACCCTCAGCCAATTAACTTCTATCTACAGTAGATCTTTTGCCATTTTTTTTCAAAATGGAGAAATACCATGCTCTTAAAAAAGACTTTTAGAGGCATGAAAAGTCAATTTCATTCCATTAAAATCACTAAAAGATAGGAAAAAAAGTGAAATTCACGTATCAAAAAATTATCTTTTGGCGAAATACTCTATTTTGGTTTGAAATATTTGTGTCAACATACATAGGGGGTTTATTCAATTAACTTAAAAAACTAATTTTATCGCTAGACACTCCAGACATAACCCTTGAAGTCTGACAAACTATAAAGCCAGCTCCTTATCTGCTAGAGCTCACAGGTGCACCCAGCCTTCCCGGCATACAGGTTCTATTAATCTGTTCTCATGCTGCTAGTAAAGACATATCTGAGGCTGGGTAATTAATAAGAGAGGTTTAATTGACTCACAGTTCCACATGGCTGGGGAAGCCTCACAATCATGGCAGAAGGCAAATGAGGAGCAAAAGTTACATCTCTACATGGCAGCAGGTAAAGGAGCTTGTGTAGGAAAACTCCCCCTTATAAAGGGGAGTAATCCCAGCACTTTGGGAGGCCAAGGCAGCAGGTGGATCACCTGAAGTCGGGAGTTCGAGACCAGGCTGGCCAATATGGCGAAATCATGTCTCTACTAAAAATACAAAAATTAGCCAGGCAGGATGGTGGGTACCTACAATCCCAGCTACTCAAGAGGCTGAGACAGGAGAATCACTTGAGACAGATGCCACAGTGAGCCGACATCCTGCCACTGTACTCCAGCCTGGGCAACAGAGCAAGACTATGCCTCAAAAAATAAAGATAAGATAAAATCATCAGATCTCATGAGGCTTATTCACTGTCACAAGAAGAGCATGGGTAAGACCTGCCCCACTCCCTGATTCAATTACCTCCAGCTGGGTTCCTCCCAAGACACATGGGAATTATGAAGGCTACAATTTAAGATTTGACTGTAGACACAGCCAAACCATGTCACAAATTATGAAACACACTTATTCTAGCAGGCGAGACTTGAGATGAGCTCCTTGACCATCCCAAGGAAGAGGGGTTAACAGATGCAAGTTGTTTTATGCATCAGGAAAACAGGAGGGCTAGACATACTCTTATTAGTCAGCACAAGTTAATCAAGTCACAAGCCTTTCTGGCCTCTACCGCCCCTCAAAAAGCTGAGTTGATTGAACTTACCAGAGCCCTGCAGTCGGGAAAGGATTTAAAAGTTAGCATTTACACTGATTCTAAGTATGATTTTTGTGTGCTTCATGCTTATGCTGCAGTTTGGAATGGGTAGGGACTCCTGACCACAGAGGGCTTTTCCATACAGCATCACTCAGATTTTGAGCTTGTTAGAATGCTGCTTGGCTGCCAAAGAAAAGTGTCTGTAGTTCATTGCAGAGGACACCAAAAGAGAGTTGACCGCGTTAAATGCCCTTGCAGATGTGGCAGCCAGGGTCACTGCACTGAAGCTGATGGGCATGCTGGTCAGCAAACCTAGAGCTGGGCCAGAATACTCTGAAGAAGGGCAAAAATGCGCCAGGGATTGCAGTTTAGTCCAGAACCCCTCCGGCTGGCTGACTCATGGTGATACATTACTAATGCCAAATACTCATCACAGGAAAATAATTAGGCACTTACATGATTCTTTTCACCCTAGAAGGGATTCTTTGTTGCAGTTAATGTCTCATCGGTTTATGGCAATAAATCTTCTCAAGACACAAAAACAGGTGACTCTGCCCTGAGCTCTGTGCCTGAAATGACCCAAACAGCCGGTAATTTTCTCCTCCTCTAGTTTAACCTGTCCAACATTGAGGAACCTCTCCAGGTGAGGACTGAAAACTCTAATTTACTCAGGCACCTTTCTGCAGGAAATCCAAATGTTTGCTAATGCTCACTGATACCTTCACTGGTTAGATCAAGGCGTTCCCCACGCTATCTGAAAAGTGTTCACCAGAAGATGTAATTCCTCAGTTTGGATCATCTAAAAGCTTGCAAAGTGGCAACGGCTCATCTTTCACAGCAGGTGTATCCCAACACCTATTCTCAGCTTTAGGAATCAACTATCACCTTCATTCTGTGTGGAGACTGCAGTCCTCTCGAAAGGGGAAAGAACTCATCAAATTCTAAAGAAGATTCTAGCGAAATCAGAGGCCTGACTATCTCTAACACCCATAGCTTACTATGGGTTTGATTGCTCCAAAGGAAAACTTACAATTAGGTCCTGTTGAGTTAGCCTACAGAGAGCCTTTCCTTACCACAGACTTCTTGGGATGAAAGGACTTGTCAGTTACAAATGTATGTTTTCAATCTAGGACAGGTGCAAAGGCACTCTGTGAATATGGAAACAAAAGCTTCCCCTCCCACATGTGAGGAACATTCAGTTTCAGCTCAGTTAGGGATTTAATCTTACCAAAGACATGGGAGGACATTCTCCAGCTGACAAGCTTTCCCCAACGTGGAACGGACCCCAGAGAGGCCACCCGATCTCTCCAATAGACGTTAAACTCCAAGGGATTCACAGGTGGGCACACCTGTGTAAAAGTAAAGCTGTTTCTTATTCTGGAGCCCGATCCAAGGCTGGGGAGGTGGGCGCAGGGCTACTTAAGCGTTGGCGGAGTGTGGAAGCCCAATCCAAGGCTGGGGAGGTGGGCGCGGGGCTACTTAAGCGTTGGCGGAGTGCGGGCTGAGTCACTTCTCCCGTGATTGCTTCTCCTTCTTGCGTTTTTTCTGCTGCTCTAGTTCCGCCTTGGCCATGAGGGAGATTGTGCTCACCCAAACAGGACAGTGTGGGAACCAGATAGGTGCAAAAGTTGGCAGCCGGGGCTCTGAGGGCCCAGCCCAGGCCTGCAGGGTGGCTGGTGAAGATGTTGGAAGTGGAAGGGGTAGCGCCTCTATGTTGTGGTCCCTGGGCTCCCTGCCCAGGATGTGGTGGAGTTGGGTGGCTGGTAAGGCTGCCGGGGAGAACCTCAAGGGGCCCAGTGACCTGAGGGTGGGGGTGGAAGTGGGAGAGGGGCTGGGGCAACTCCAGCTCCCTGAGTTCCATGACTCAGCCCTGGCCTGTCTGGCCTCTTGCATCTCTCGCAGTTCTGGGGGGTGATCTCTGATGAACATGGCATTGACCCTGCTGGCACCTACCACGGGGACAGTGACCTGCAGCTGGAGAGCATCAATGTGTACTACGACGAGGCTAGCGCTGAGACCCCGGTCTTTCCCCGACCACCCTCCTGGGAATGGCAGCCTTCTCCTCACCGATGCCCTCCCATTCCGTTCAGCTGGCAGGTACATGGCCCGCGCTGTGCTCGTGGATCTGGAGCCAGGTGCCACGGACTCTGTGCGCTCAGGCCTTTCAGGCAGATCTTCAGGCCAGACAACTTCGTCTTCGGTGAGCTGTGGATGAGGACAGGGGTGCGGCTCCTTAGTCAGGGCAGCTCAAGGTCAGTGAGTGCCCCAAGGTCATCTCTGTGGGAACTGTGGAACCAGGGCCCCTGAGCCCCCTCCCATCCTCTGAGTTACTCAATCTCCCTCTCCTAAATGGGCTTTGGGAGGAAGGCCCAGCTGTCTCCTCAAGGTGAGGAGTTGCTGATGTAATCTCCCTGCAGGGAGCTGAGCCGGGGCGGTGACCACGGCCTTCCCTGGGAACAGGCAGGAGCCACCTGCAGCGAGTCTGTCGTTAGGCGGTCTCAGGTTTGGCCCCTGGTCTAGGTTCTCACAGGCAAGGCTGCTGTGCTGTAACTTCAGGGGAGAGGGTTTCCTTTGCTCCACCTGCAGGGTGAATGGTGCTTTTTGCATTGTGGTGGTGACCCCTGATGACCACACACCTGGCCATCGAGTGACTGACTGTACTACCTTATGGGTCAGTGTGGGGCCGAGAACAGCTGGGCCAAGGGGAACTACACAGAAGGCGCGGAGCTGATGGAGTCGGTGATGGATGTTGTGAGAAAAGAAGCTGAGAGCCGTGATTGTCTGCAGGGTTTCCAGCTGACCCAGTCCCTGGGTGGGGGGACCGGGTCTGGCATGGGTATGGGGACCCTTCTCATGGGCAAAATTCGCGAGGAGTACCCAGACAGGATCATAAACACATTCGGCGTCCTGCCCTCGCCCAAGGTGTCAGACACCGTGGTGGAGCCCTACAGTGCCACCCTCTCCGTCCACCAGCTCGTTGAAAATGCAGACGGGCGTTCTGCATCGATAATGAAGCGCTCTATGACATCTGTTCCAGGACTTAAAACTGACTACGGTGACCTGAGTCACCTGGTGTCTGCTACCATGAGTGGGGTCGCCACGTGCCCGCGCTTCCCGGGCCAGCTGAATGCTGGCTGTGAACACGGTTCCATCTCCCCGGCTGCACTTCTTCATGCCCGGCTTTGCCCCACTGAGCAGTCGGGGCAGCCAGCAGTACCGGGCCCTGACCGTGGCTGAGCTCACTCAGCAACTCTTCGATGCTAAGAATATGATGGCCGCCTGTGACCCCCGTCATGGCCGCTACCTAACCGTGGCTGCCATTTTCAGAGGTCGCATGTCCATGAGGGAGGTGGATGAGCAAATGTTCAACATTCAGAATAAGAACAGGAGCTACTTTGCTGAATGGCTCCCTCACAACGTGAAAACAGCCATCTGTGACATCCCACCCCGGGGGCTAAAAATGTCGGCCACCTTCATTGGTAACAACACAGCGATCCAAGAGCTCTTCAAACGCGTCTCCGAACAGTTTACAGCTTCGTTCAGGCGCAAGGCCTTCCTGCGCTGGCACACGGGCGAGGGCATGGGTGAGATGGAGGTCACCGAGGCCGAGAGCAACGTTAACGACCTCGTGTCAGAATACCCCAATACCAAGACGCCACAGCTGAGGAGGAGTTTGAGGAGTGCTGAGGAGGAGGAGGTGGCCTAGAAGCTTCCTTTTCTAGGTAAAGGGGGAAGCGGCATGGATTCCTTAGTGTGTTCTGATAGCCACTGTCACTATGCACTTCTTTGAGTCTTTACATCTCCTCCTGCTGTGTTTTAAAGCATTTTCAGAGTAAGTCTGGCCTAATAAAGCACTTCCATAGCATTGGGTTCTCCGCCAGCTTCCTTCTCTAGGCCCTCTGGGTACTGCTTCCCGATGCGCATAGTGGTCCTGCAAGGCTGCAGATGTCTTGGGCTTCTCACCTCCCAGGAGCAAGTGGTCCAGTGGCTGCTGGAGGGGTCGGCATGGGCTGTGGACATGGCAGGCAGCTTCACGCAAACTTGGGGCTGGCCTGGGCCTTGGGCAGCTGCTTCATGTGAAACCCATTTCTGAAGGCAAGTCTTGGCTTATCCCATGTACTGAACTTCCGGGGGACCAGCTGGGCCTCTGTTTCTGAAACTTTATAAGTGGTCAGTGACCCCAGTGGACGATGTCCCCAATGTATCATCTCAGGGCAGAAATGTGGTCGGACAGTTGGCCCTGAACCAGCAATGAAGGGTGAGCAAGTAGGGCCCCAGCATAACGGCCTGGGTGTGTCTGTGTGGCCTCATTCTCTTAATGAGGTGGGCATGGGGTATCTGGCAGGGGCTACTGGGCAGGGATCGAGCCCACCATATACTCACATGCAGTGACCCCCCATGGAAGCAGAGCAGGTCCTGAAGGCTGTAGATGCAGTTGCTGGCCTGCGTGCTTGGGGTAGTCTCTCTCCAAAGGCACAGATGGGGTTTCTGAACAGGGCCTGGGAAGGCAGGCAGGTGCTCACAGTGCTGTTTTCCACACTGGCAACCAGTGAGAAAAGAATGCCTGCATGAAGGTGTGAGCTGCCCCAGTCTGGAGGGCTGATGTGCTCTGGAAAGGTGGCTAATGGGCACTCTCCTGTCTGTCCTCCATTCCAAAACTTCAGGGCAATAATAATCCAAGATTGTCAGGATGAGACTGGTGAGGGCGGCACCTTTGGGGATGGGTTCTTTAGCCGGGCAGAGTCTCCTCCCCAGGTTCTCAGGGAGCCTGGACTTTCAAGGCCTGCTTTGAGGAAGCTGTCAAATGAGATGTGTGTGAGCGGGTGCTGGGCAGCAGGCCAGGACAGTGCCCTTCTACCTGGCTCTTGTAGAACTTGTCCATGGCCTGTGTGATGACCTCTTGGTAATTCTCCCCCACCCCCCATATCAAACAGACAAGACGAAGCCAGTCTAGCCTGGGGGTGGTAGATGTACAGGTTTCACCCCAGGTCCCCTGGGCATACCCACCTGCCTCAGATGTGTCAGGGAAACAGGTGAGGCCCCTCTTTTTATTGTCTGAATGTTGACAATGGGCTGTTGGGGGCAAATGAGGCCAGGCAAAGAGGATGGTACCTCATCCTGAAAGAAGTTTCTCCTGAAAGCAGAGGGGAGGTGGGAAAGGTCCCCTCCCCACCTCCCCTCTGCTTCCAGGAGCAGAAAAAGGGGCCTCTCTGACAGCCCCCTTCAGTGGCTTTCGCCCTTTGAGGGGTAGCCTTGCCCAGCCCAGCCCAGGCACACGCCCACCTGAGATGACCTTGTGTGATCCAGTTGGGAAGGTTCAGCTGCAGCAACCGCTGGAACCTGCTCACACCTGGTGCCTCCACTGGAGCATGGGCTCAGACGTGCCTTCCTCCTGCAGCAGCAGTGGGACAGGCGGAGTGGCAGGGGGGCAAGTCACTGCCGCAATTCTCACCTGAGTCTAGGTAGGGGTCGGGCTTGGTACCCGCGTATTTCCCAGTGACCTGGTTCCACCTGAGGGTTTCGTGGATGGGAGTGGTGCTCTTTCAGGCATCGTATCCATATGCCAGCTACAGGCTTGGCCTTCCAAAGTTTCTGGAATCCCCGCCCCCCCAGCCTGGCAAGCATGGCGAATAGTAGGGGAAGGACATTAAGCCTGAAGCCAGCAGTACCTGTCCGGGTATGTTCTCTACCCCTGGTGGCCCCTGGCCGCTAGTTGTTCACTTCCTTGGGTGAGAGTCAGCTTAGGATCTCATTATTCTTGTAGGACTTCAGAACTGTACAGACGGGGGCCACGGAGGGAGCAGCATCTGGAACCGGCAGCTAGCCAGTGCAGAGGGGGTCACGGGACTCAGCAGGGTCTCAGCAGGGAATTCAGGGAGGCTTGGGTTTGCTGAAGCTCTAGATGAGCTTGAGCTTGGGTATGGGAATGATGTGGAGCAGGGCCCTTCTGCACGCTGGAGTCTTTGAGTAGTTGCACCCTGGTGCATCCATAGGCATTCCCCACCTGGAGTGCAGCTGTGGATAGAAGCCAGCAGAGTTGCGGAGGGAAGAGGAGGAGGAGGCAGGATGAGTCTCCGGGGCAGCCCCAGCAGCTGGAAAGGGACTCTGCAAGTGAGATGCAGATCCGGCCTGTGGGCCACTCAGCAGCTGCTTGGCCGTCTGCAGATCACCTGACCTCTGCTCACCAGTAAACGGGGGTTGCAGCAGCACTTGCCTCTGGGACTCCTGAACTTGAAGGGACAGCGTACGTTATGTGCTGAGAAGACACCTGACTCAGGCAGGCTTCTCCAACAGCACGTCAGATTAACATCCAACCTGTACGGGACAGCATCAGATCTCCCTATTCCTCAATACCTGTACGGGACAGCATCAGATCTCCCTATTCCTCATCGCAACTGTAATAGGGAGCCTCTGTCTTAGGGGAGAAAGCACAGGCATATTTGTGCAGTGGGCACAGGACCCAGGTGGGGGAAAGGTCCTTGGATACGTGCTGGTTTCACTGGGAATCTGTGGCATGGGTTTGGCCTGGACTCCTGGACCCCTGGAGGCCAGTAGCCATTGTTTGGCCTCGTGGGAAGGTTTTTGTTGTTGATTCAGTTTTGCAGGGTTTGTGTGAAGGAGTGTAAATTGCCTTTTAAAAAAAAAGCCAAAATTGACACAAGCTCACCGGTTGAAAAGGTGAGGAATGCTGGTAGTCAGGAATGCTGGCAGTCGTCCTCACCTGCCTTTTCCTCAGAAGTAAGTGGTGTTCAGAGGTGGATTTGGCTCCTTCCCAGCCTTTCCCCGTTGCGTGTAGCTGTGTGCATGTACTTAGGTGTGTACACACACGTTTCCTGGCGGGGTTACTTTTTTTGTTTGGGGGGAATAACTGGTGATGCAGCCTGGCATTTGCTTACCTTGTCTTTTGGTGTGGAGCCCTCTGTAGAGTGGGCATCGGGTACTTACTAGCTGGCCTTAGCTTTTTGGCTGACCCAGTTTCTGCTCTTCACAGACATGCTGGCCGCTCAGTGTGACGTTCATGTGGGCTTGTTTGCGGCTAGTATGATGAGACTAGTGAATAAGCTTGCAATTCCTTGGCAAGGAAATGGATGGTAGGTTAAAAGGAACTTCAAATCAAAATTAATGGCAGAATGGCAAGATAAGAAGTTGGATACACTCTTCAATAAAGTTCCTTTGTTATGACTGCGTAGTATTCCATGGTGTGTATGTGCCACATTTTCTTTAGCCAGTCTCTTTCACAGACTTTGCCTGACACTGTGGAGATCAGTACTCCCAGAGGCAAGAGCACGTTAGCAGTGGAAGTGGGGGGGCGTTCCAGTGTTTAAAAAGTCTCTTACATCGATAACACTTCAGTCCGTCCTTAGCTCTACTTTTGCTTTGTCAATGAGGCCTTGGTTCCATGCCCATCGGTAAACGTCCCCTCCAACCATGTGCTTTCTGTTTGTAACATCTGTCCTCCAGCTGTTACTGACAGACTTTGCTTTAATAGGAAGCAGGGGTAGGGCAGGAATTTCTCATCACACTGTGGGTGCGTATCCCGTGTGCATGTGTTCACACTGTGGGTGCGTATCCCGTGTGCATGTGTTCACACTGTGGGTGCGTATCCCGTGTGCCTGTGTTCACACTGGGTGCGTATCCCGTGTGCCTGTGTTCACGCTGTGGGTGCGTATCCCGTGTGCCTGTGTTCACGCTGTGGGTGCGTATCCCGTGTGCGTGTGTTCACGCTGTGGGTGCGTATCCCGTGTGCCTGTGTTCACGCTGTGGGTGCGTATCCCGTGTGCCTGTGTTCACGCTGTGGGTGCGTATCCCGTGTGCCTGTGTTCACGCTGTGGGTGCGTATCCCGTGTGCCTGTGTTCACGCTGTGGGTGCGTATCCCGTGTGCCTGTGTTCACGCTGTGGGTGCGTATCCCGTGTGCCTGTGTTCACGCTGTGGGTGCGTATCCCGTGTGCCTGTGTTCACGCTGTGGGTGCGTATCCCGTGTGCCTGTGTTCACGCTGTGGGTGCGTATCCCGTGTGCCTGTGTTCACGCTGTGGGTGCGTATCCCGTGTGCCTGTGTTCACGCTGTGGGTGCGTATCCCGTGTGCGTGTGTTCACGCTGTGGGTGCGTATCCCGTGTGCGTGTGTTCACGCTGTGGGTGCGTATCCCGTGTGCGTGTGTTCACGCTGTGGGTGCGTATCCCGTGTGCGTGTGTTCACGCTGTGGGTGCGTATCCCGTGTGCGTGTGTTCACGCTGTGGGTGCGTATCCCGTGTGCGTGTGTTCACGCTGTGGGTGCGTATCCCGTGTGCCTGTGTTCACGCTGTGGGTGCGTATCCCGTGTGCCTGTGTTCACGCTGTGGGTGCGTATCCCGTGTGCCTGTGTTCACGCTGTGGGTGCGTATCCCGTGTGCGTGTGTTCACGCTGTGGGTGCGTATCCCGTGTGCCTGTGTTCACGCTGTGGGTGCGTATCCCGTGTGCCTGTGTTCACGCTGTGGGTGCGTATCCCGTGTGCCTGTGTTCACGCTGTGGGTGCGTATCCCGTGTGCCTGTGTTCACGCTGTGGGTGCGTATCCCGTGTGCCTGTGTTCACGCTGTGGGTGCGTATCCCGTGTGCGTGTGTTCACGCTGTGGGTGCGTATCCCGTGTGCGTGTGTTCACGCTGTGGGTGCGTATCCCGTGTGCGTGTGTTCACGCTGTGGGTGCGTATCCCGTGTGCGTGTGTTCACGCTGTGGGTGCGTATCCCGTGTGCGTGTGTTCACGCTGTGGGTGCGTATCCCGTGTGCCTGTGTTCACGCTGTGGGTGCGTATCCCGTGTGCCTGTGTTCACGCTGTGGGTGCGTATCCCGTGTGCGTGTGTTCACGCTGTGGGTGCGTATCCCGTGTGCGTGTGTTCACGCTGTGGGTGCGTATCCCGTGTGCGTGTGTTCACGCTGTGGGTGCGTATCCCGTGTGCCTGTGTTCACGCTGTGGGTGCGTATCCCGTGTGCCTGTGTTCACACTGTGGGTATGTAGCTTGTGTGCCTGTGTTCACACTGTGGGTGCGTAGCTTGTGTGCATGTGTGCAGAAGTATGTGCTTGGTTAGCTCCTGAAGTTTTCGAGGTGAGCCTGTGATCAAAAGCCAGACCTAACAGTGTTAAGCGAGTGGCCTGTGATTCCGAGTTACCTTCGACAGCATTCCTTTCTCACGGTACCAAAGAAGACATGTGTCCCTGTTTTCTACAAAACCTCCGGTGAGGCATGAAGGGGAGAACCAGCTGATCAGAGCTGTTCGTTTTCAAAAGGACTCATTGCCAGCGGAAAGGGGAGAAAGAGAAAAAACGACCCTGCGGAAAGCAAATGCTCTGATGATTCATGCGTTACTTGCAATTTTTTTTAATAAGAACTAAAAAGTAAACACTGCTTGACCTGGGAATTTCTCGGGAAAGGATAAAAGGTCATTTTCCTCTAAGGACAGCACTTAATGTTTGTGCCACAGGGTAAAGTGATTTTCACAAGTGTTATCTTGTTTGCCCATTTTCATCCTCAGGCTGAATTAAACTTCACTCTTCACTTTTGATTGAATCTGTCTTTGCTTGAGCAGTGGTTTGTAGTTCTTGAAGAGATCCTTCATGTCCCTTGTTAGTTGTGTTTTTAGGTATTTTATTCTCTTTGTAGCAATTGTAAATGGGAGTTCACTCAGGATTTGCCTCTCTGATGGCTACTGTGGGTGCATAGGGATGCTCGTGATTTTCGCATATTGATTTTGTATCCCAAGATTTTGCTGAAGTTGCTTATCAGCTGAAGGAGATTTTGGGCTGAGACAATAGGGGCTTCTAAAGGTACAGTCATGTCATCTGCAAGTAGAGACAATTTGCCTTCCTCTTTTCCTAATTGAATGCCCTTTATTTCTTTTCTTGCCTGATTGCCCTGGCCAGAACTTCAATGCTGTGTTGAATAGGAGAGGTGAGAGAGGGCTAATAAGTTCTGAGTGACCCAGAAAGTCCTCAGGATGAGATGATGTGATGGGGGATGCAGTGAATCCATTACATCTCTGCTGGAATTGCTTTCTTGGAGACTTAGAGATGTCAGGGTTGAAATGTCACACAGGAATTCACTGGGCTGGTAGATAACTAGAAGAGGGGGAGAGTTAGTCCTGATTTTGTACCTTGGTTCTGCCACTGAACAGTTCTGCTCTTGCTAGGAAGATTATGTTAACACACCAGCACCAATAATAACCACTGAAGGTTATGAGTTCTATAAAGTGAGTAGCATTTGCCTCATTTTACAGAAGAGGATACAGTATCAAAAAAGTTAGTTGCTTTCCCTAAGTGCCCTGGACACATTTATTACCTGGATGCAAACTCAGGCTTTTGATGCCATGCCCTGTGAGGATTCCATCACATCATCACTGTCTTCCCCAAATGGGTTTGGCCATAACTGGACACAGGAGAGGCCCCTTGTTAAGGAAGCATAGCCGCATTGAGGAGTGGTTTGAACTCTCAGCATGCTGCCTACTAGTGAAGCTCACGTGTGTTCTGTGGAGCGGTTTATATAACTTAAAAAGACCCAGTGATAGTGCTTTGATGTTGACCAATAACAGCAAGACTCTTCTGTTCTCCTTTGTCCCGTATTCTCTCTCAAATTCTGTGCTCTGATTAGTAGCTGAGTCTCTTGTTCCTACCAAATGATTCAATTCATGTGAACACGTATATTTGTTTGCAGCATTGCCATCACTCCAATTCGTGGTAAGAAAGGGAGAACTGGGCCATCTTCCATGAGATCATTGGAGAGATGACTGTGAAAATGCATTTATAGTGTTTAACACACTGCCTGGGACAGAAAAGCCCCTTTTATCAGTCAGAACTAGTGTTAGTGCCATTTTAAACTAGCTGTGCTAGCAAGTATGTCACTTGGCCTCAAACCTTCACAACCAGCGCTGATGTATCTGCAGCAACACCCAGCTCCAATGCACACAATTTCTAAAGTGTCTGGTGTCAGGGTTTTGGATGTAAGGATTGCTCACTTTTTTCTCTTTCTTAGAATTGGTCTCTGCTTTCTTTTCCCATGACTACTTGCAGTTTTAAGGTAAATTAATTTAAAAATGCAAAGTGGTCTTGCCTCATAGGTACCGTAAGTATAAAATAATAATGCCAGACCCGTCTTGGAAACCTTATCATACCCTCTCTAAAGGCAAATACCTGTCCATTAAGGTCCAACCCTTCACTGAGAGGCAATGAGATTTAAGCCCCGTGCCCGTGTCTCAGGGCCTGTTCAGTCTTAGAGGAGAAGCTCCTCCCTGTGATTCCCAAGGCAGACAGGGGTGAATTAATTCTCATGAACATGGAACAGTCAGCCCATCTGTGTCCCTGGGATGTGACCCAGGGGTTAATGTCCCATCTCCTGGTTGATCGCTTTCACGCTCAGGCTGAATTAAGCCTCAGTTTTCACTTTTGATTGAATCTGTCTTTGCTGACAGAAGTTTTCTTGGCAACTCAGAAAGTCCTCAGTATAAGAGTATATGATGGAGGATGCGGTGAATCCACAGTGTCTCTGCCGTACTTTCTGGAGACTTTGAGATGTCAGGGTTGAAATGTCACATGACGTCACTGGACAGGTAGATAACTGAAGAAATGGCCCCATGAAGGCCTTGTTTATCCCTGTTCCAAACATACCTGGCTCCTTTTGAGAGGCAAATAGGGAAGGAGGAAGAGAGTTATTCCTGAATTCATGCCCTGGTTCTGCCACTTACCAGCTCTGCTGCTCTTGCTAGGGAGATCATGTTAAAATATCAACACCAATAATATCACTGAATGTTATGAGTGTTTTGTATCCTCACTACCCAAAATGTGGTTCTTGGGCCAGCAGCATTGTTATTTCCTGGATGCTTGCAAGAAATGTAGCCTCTCAGGCCACACCCCAAATTACTTAGGAATTCTGATGAAATGAAGAAGAATATGCATCTAATCAAATCCTGAGTAATTTGTATGCTCTGGACAGTTTGATAATTGCACTTGCAATTATCTCATTTCTTCCTCAATGATACTAAAGTACTAAGGTACTCATTTTGTAAACTCATTCTCCTGGTAATACTAACCACTGCCCTGCTTTACGTGGAAGGAAACTGAGGCTCAGAGAGGTCAAATGGCTCGCTCAGTATCATACAACCAGAAAGAGGGTTTGAGGCTAGGTTCCCACCAAAGCAGACACTGTTAGCCACTATGCAGTTGGGAGACTTAAATACGATGCTGAGTATCCACCACTCAGAGAACCTGGCCCACCGTAGATGGACAATGCCTGCTGGTAACCTCTGTTACTTCTGTTCTCTTTCTCTGTTCTGGTTATTTTGAGACTTCCAGATGCTCCCTTGCCATGGCATTTATGTTGGTCCACCCTAGATAAGAGAGGCCCTAATTAAGTTCCTGGCTCCCCCTTGACTAGGAAAGTGGTTCTCAACTGTGCCTTGGAGGGAGCGATGTCTTTTCCCTCTGGATCCTAGAGGGTATCCTGAAGGGAGTTGCCAGCCCCTCTTCTTCCCTTCATCCCCACTGCAAAGAACTTGATGTTTGCTCCTGACCATGAAGCTGGCAATGAAAGCAATGCCCTGATAGGCTGGCTGGCATCTTGTTCCCTTCCTCTTGATAGGTATCATGGATTTTCCTAGCGCAGACATGGGATGAGTTCAGGATTTCCATCCTTTATTTACTTTGGTTCTGGGAGTTGCATAAATGGACTGGTCTTTGTCAAGGGGACTTGTGGTTTCACAATTTATTTTTATTTGGAAAAATAAAGGGTTCTAATTTATGGAGAGGTTATTTCTAAAGAGGATGAGCACGTTTATAGTTAACCAGTTGCTATGGTTTTGGTTTCTCAGTAAAAAGTATGTTAAACCATACAGGGCAGGAGAATGGTACAAGGATTGAAAGAGAAACGTGGAATCTTTTGATAGGTAAATAAGGATGGAGGAAGCAGAGGAGACTTAGTTTTGTTAAATAAACAGTATAATTGAGTTCCACAATCCTATCATTTCTAGACCCAATTTTTCAACCAGGTGTAGCTCTGATCTTATTAGGTGTTCCGTAGAAGACAGAGCAGATCTAGAGCCTGTGATATTCATACCTAGTCAACCTTATTTCAGGCTGTAGAGCTGAGTATATGGTGAGGAAATGCTTTGGGACCAGATGGAAAACTCCTGGGGCAGCTGGGTGAAGATCATAGTGAATCAGATTATTGAAGTAACTTCTCTCATTTGATTAATTTCCTTCACAAGGAGTTTAGGGAACTGATAAGTGGATTTGTGACTACGTTTTAGGGAAATAAGTCTGAAATTAGGAGAAGAAAGGAGAATGTGCATACACTTTGGAAAGCCTACCGACCATAACAGAAAATATTTATTGTTGCATAATGAATCTCCTCAAAAACTAAGTGACTTAAACAACAACAAATGCTTGTTATAACACAGTTTGTGTGTCAGAAATCCAGGAGTGATTTATCCGTGTGGTCTGGCTCAGGGTCTGTCATGGAGTTATAGTCAAGATGTTGGCAAGGACTGCAGTCTCTGAAAATTTAAATGAAATTTCTCATGGGAGCAGAAGATCCATTGCTGATTCACATAACTGGAAAGAGAACCGTCTCTTGGCAAGATGCCTCTGTTCCTTGGACATTCAAGAATGCTTTGGAGCGTCTTTTTTTTTTTTTATTGAGACGGAGTTTCGCTCTTGTTACCCAGGCTGGAGTGCAATGGCGCGATCTCAGCTCACCACAACCTCCGCCTCCTGGGTTCAGGCAATTCTCCTGCCTCAGCCTCCTGAGTAGCTGGGATTACAGGCACGCGCCACCATGCCCAGCTAGTTTTTTGTATGTTTAGTAGAGATGGGGTTTCACCATGTTGACCAGGATAGTCTCGATCTCTTGACCTTGGGATCCACCCACCTCAGCCTCCCAAAGTGCTGGGATTACAGGCATGAGCCACCGTGCCCAGCCCTTGGAGTGTCTTTAAGAGTCCTCACAACCTTGTGTCTGCCTTCCCTCAGAGCACACATCTCAAGAGAGCAATAAAACAGCTGCAATCTCTTTTATGACCTAGCCTCAGAAATCACACATTGCCATTGTCACAATATCCTATGGTTATACAAGTCAGCCCTCTTTAGTGTGAGACAAAATTATACAAGAATGTGAATACTGGTAGGTGGGAATCACTGGGGGCCATCTTTGAGGCTGAATATCATGAAAGATAATATATACTTATTTAGGGACTGGGGCAAGTGGGGCATTCTGGGTTCCTAACACTCCTTAATTGTGTGATCTTAGATCACTTGGAATCTCTTAGTCTCTGCTTCTCAATCTCTAAAGATATTAGAATGATCTGAAATACTCTAATACTATGGGATTTTGGTTTGATGGAAAGATAGAAAACTTGCCACCTGAGGACCTCCTTTTGAAGTCCAACTCCCTCTCACTTGCTGGAAGGTATAATACAAGTCACTCCCAGTTCTGAAGAATGAATTTTTGATCTGCAAAGTGGGAATGGTCCTGAGGATTAAAAGACATAATGGATGTGGAAGTGTTTTAAAAATTTAAGTTCCATGCACTTGTAAGATGTTTTATTTTCTCATAAAAAAGCTGAAGTAGAAGAAGCCAGAAGGTAGTATCATTTTCTTTTCATTAAATTAATGAAAATAAAATTACCTTCTAGTCTTCAATGCATTATAAGCCCTGGAAACAGGCTCTTCTATCTGCAGGCTAGACTGTGATCTTTTGAGTTATGCCAGGTGGTTATAAGGGAATGTGTTCTCTTTCTGGGTCCATGAGGGGACGCAGCTTTAAGGGCAAGAATTTCCTGACATCATGACCGCCTCCCCTCTCTCTCCATTTGGGAGATTCGATGGTTTATGTTTGAATTTTGTGGGCACAGGAAGAAACTAAAAGTCAATCACTCCAGTGGAAGTTCTAAGGAGCTCCTTTCATTGGCCCAGGGTCTTGTAGAAGGTGGGGTTTCTCCCAGGATAAAAGTTTATGCTCCCTCACCTGCACCAGATTTCCAACTTTCTGGAATCCCGTCCCACATGGTGGGAGGTCCCTCTGGGATTTCCCCTCTGGAATCCCCTTCCACACTCTTCGTGGAAGCCTTTCTCTTCTTCTCCTTTCCTTCTCTTTTCTCTATATAAATAAAATCACCTTTCTGCATCACTGTTTTTGGTCCAAAATTTAACTTTGCAAGCATACAGTGCAGCTAAAGTGGTCCCACTGCTTGTTCTTTTAAGAAGTTGGAGGCCAGGAGCCCACAACATCCAAGAAGAAACCTGGTTATACTTATTAATAGAAACTAAAAGCCATATCATTTCACATGTATGCTTTACAACTTAAAAAGAGCTTTTACCAACATGTTATTTAGACCTCATTTTATTGCCAGTATAAAATACCTTGTTTATGAAGGTACTTTTTAAATGAGTAGTTTTTGGAAATGTGAATGTATGATTTTGGAAACTTCAGGCTGGTTGTTATTTTTAGGATTGCTTATCACCCTCTCCCACGAAGTGGGTAAAGTTGGTCAAGTAGATTTCCTTATCTTTTCACACATGAGTAATTTGGATCTCAGAAAAGCTAGGTGGCTTATCGAAGACTCAGAGCCACTCAGGATGAATCTGTAAAGGCACATCTTATGTCTATGGCTTTTTTTTTAAAACCGTGCTTTGAAACACTGAGATGAAAATGACAAACTAATCAAAATTATTATTAAATTCTATAAACCCATCTTCTTTCCTGATGCCAAGTGCTAGAGTCATAAAGGTGAATAAAATGTGGTTTCTCACCTTGTGTAGCTCACTCACTGGTGGAGATGGTGGGTCAGGATAGACATGCAGGCAAATATTTCAAGAGAGTATGATACATCTCACTGCAGAAGTTTATTAAAATGTGCCCTGGGGGAAAACCAGAGACCAAAACATGAGCTTCTGATTGAGGTTGTAAGAAAGGAGGGGGGTGGAAGCAGGAAGGGAGTCGCTGAGCAGAGTATGATGGGCATCGCACAGTGTGCAGAACTGTTAGGGCTAGGGTTAGTGAGGCATAAATTATGGAAAAGTTCCCTCTTAAACTCTTAAGTTCAGCGGTAAGTAAATCACTGTACACATGTTAGTTGTTCCTGTGATTTTCTTCCACATGGAAAGTAAAAGTCTGGAGAGAATGACTTTTACCAGGAACCCAGATCTTATCCATCCCTTCAGATGATGGTTTGGTATTTTAAGTATTTTCCTTTATGTTAGTTTACACACTCATTCCACCTACACACTAAAATGTTTCTTGATAAAACACCAATTTGAGGACTTCATGGATCTCTGACTGAAGCTACGAGCCCCTTCTCTGAGACCTAAGTGCTTTTTTGAGATAGAACATGATTAAATGATTAAATGTGTAACAGGCAGGGGTGTGGTGGCTGCTCAGAGGCGAGGCAGTGTCTGGGGGTCTCCCGCTGAAGGTGGAGGGATGATGGAGGCTGCTCTGCAGAGAAAGGGATGTAGGATGGGACCCTTGGCTGTCCAGGGAAGTCTCTGAGATCCAGGGGAGGAGGGGGAGTACACTGGCAGGCTGTCTGCTGTCTTCAATGGGATCAGCTTCCTCAGGACTGGAGAAGGTTCTTGTGGACTGAGCCATCTGGTGGGCACAGGGAACCAGCCATTCAGAGTAGGAAATTATCCCACTGCTCTAATCTGAGGCTATCACAGAAAATAGAGTGAACCATGATAGTTTTGGCAAATATGTGGATTAGCACAGAAGAGAGATTCAACTGCAAAGGTGAGAGTTACCACTGGATCCATGTCCATGTGACCAGGGCTAAGACCTGTGACTGCCACATGTCCCACCCCACACTGGTGTGCCTGTGTCCAGGGTGACATTTATTCAGCAGCCAGCATGGCACAGGCAGCCACTGTATGACATCCCCCCACTGGCCAGGATGTCCTGGCACCCCCACATGCCTGTCTGTCTCATTCTCTTATACCCCAAAGGAGAAGACCAAAGCCTCCTCTGGTGGGGACTCCCACGTGTCTTGTTTTGCACGCTGGGCATCTGGAGAGTGCAGTGACCCATTCTCCTTGGTGCTTCAGCTCCCAGCAAAGGTTCTGCTCAGCGGGGACAGAGGAGGCTCCATGGGGAGTGATGGAGCATCGACAGACAGTCTGAGCTAGGGTCACATGCAATGGAATCTCAAAGCTGGAAGCATTGTGTGATTACAGGAATTGCCTGCCTGGCTCTATTTGAGATCATTGTTTGATGATACAAGAAATGGGACAATGACTAGCTAGCAACTTGCTGTGTAGACAAACTCAAGTAGCTTCTTGAAAGTAAAAAAAAAAAAAAACAAAAACAAAAACAAAACATAAACAATAAATAAAAAAAGAAAGGAAAATATATGTACATTTATTTCTGCATGTGGTCTATTTGGCTGGGGATTTGGGGAAGGCCACTGCGATGGGAATTGAGAAGTAATTCCTTTCTTCTCTTTAAAATTCAGTCTTCCACTGGCCATGTGCTCTTTCCAGAGTCTGTGGTGACACTGAGTGTTGTCTCATGAGGGCGTTAGCCAGAATCCCAAGTTACATCCTCACCACCCATTTCATGGGGACGAAGCGCCTTCGGATTGGGGCTGGGGCCTCAGTAGGCTATTGCTCCAATGGCAAATGAAGCAGAGAAGAAGCTTCACAGATGTAAAGACTAAGGAAATGAGAACTCATGTTAATTAAAACGTAAGTGATACTATTTTTCTTAAAAGGAAAAGGTAACATAAATTTATTAGTTTTACTAATTGGATGTCTTTGTAATTTAGTTGAATTGACAAAATTCATAGTATATAGAACCACATGGAAAAATAAATTTGGACAAAAATGAAAAATGTGGGCCTAACGATTGAATTCACATAATTTACAGAGGCTTTCAGCCTGATGAAATCAATCTTCTGCGGTGTTAAAAACATCTATAGGTGGCACATTGTGTAGCTGTGCTGAATTTTGTCAAATGCCTTCTTTGCGTCAATTGAGATAATCATGTGGTTTTTGTTTTTGGTGCTGTTTATGTGGTGAATTACGTTTATAGACTTGCGTATGTTGAACCAGCCTTGCATCCCCGGGATGAATCCTACTTGATCATGATGGATAAGTTTTTTAATGTGCTGTTGCAATCGGTTTGCCAGTATTTTATTGAAGATTTTTGCATCTATGTTCATCATGGATATTGGCCTGAAGTTTTCTTTTCTTGTTGAGTCTCTGCCTGGTTTTGGTATCAGGATAATGTTGGTCTCATAAAATGATTTGGGAAGGGTTCCCTCTTTTTGGATTATTTGGAATAGTTTCAGAAGGAATGGTACCAGCTCCTCTTTGTGTGTCTGGTAGAATTCGGCTGTGAACCCATCTGGACCTGGGCTTTTTTTGTGTGGTAGGCTCTTAATTGCTGCCTCAACTTCAGACCTTGTTATTGGTCTATTCATGGTTTTGGCTTCCTCCTGGTTTAGGCTTGGGAGGACACAGGCGTCCAGGAATTTATCCATTTCTTCCTGGTTTACTAGTTTGTGTGCATAGAGTGGTTTGTATTATTCTCTGATGATGGTTTGAATTTCTGTGGAATCTGTGGTGATTTCCCCATTATCGTTTTTTATTGCATCTATTTCGTTGTTCTCTCTTTTCTTTTTTATCAGTCTGGCTAGTGGTCTGTCTATTTTGTTGATCTTTTCAAAAAACCAGCTCTTGGATTTATTAATCTTTTGAAGGGTTTTCTTGTCTCTATCTCCTTCAGTTCTGCTCTGATCTTAGTTATTTCTTGTCTTTGGCTAGGTTTTGAGCTTTTTTCATCTTGCTCCTCTAGCTCTTTCAATTTTGATGATAGCGTGTCAATTTTGGATCTCTCCACTCTTCTCATGTGGGCACTTATTGCTCTATATTTTCCTCTACAGACTGCTTTAAATGTGTCCCAGAGATTCTGGTATGTTGTGTCTTCATTCTCGGTTTCAAAGAACTTCTTTATTTCTGCCTTCATTTCATTGTTTATCCAATCAACATTCAAGAGCCAGTTGTTCAGTTTCCATGAAGCTGTGCGGTTCTGAGTTAGTTTCTGAATTCTGAGTTCCAACTTGATTGCACTATGGTCTGAGAGACTGTTTGTTATGATTTCAGTTGTTTTGTATTTGCTGAGGAGTGCTTTACTTCCAATTATGTGGTCAATTTTGGAGTAGGTGTGATGTGGTGCTGAGAAGAATGTATATTCTGTGGATTTGGGGTGGAGAGTTCTGTAAATGTCTATCAGGTTTGCTTGTTCCAGGTCTGAGTTCCAGCCCTGGATATCCTTGTTAATTTTCTGTCTGGTTGATCTGTCTGCTATTGACAGTGGAGTGTTAAAGTCTCCCACTATTATTGTGTGGGAGTCTAAGTCTCTTTGTAAGTCGTTAAGAACTTGCCTTATATATCTGGGTGCTCCTGTATTGGGTCCATATATATTTAGGATCATTAGCTCTTCTTGTTGTATCGATCCTTTTACCATTATTTAATGTCCTTCTTTGTCTCTTTTGATCTTTGTTGCTTTAAAGTCTATTTTATCAGAGACGAGAATTGCAACTCCTGCCTTTTTTTGCTCTCCATTTGCTTGGTAAATCTTCCTCCATCCCTTTATTTTGAGCATTTGTGTATCCTTGCGTGTGAGATGGGTTTCCTGGATACAACACACTGATGGGTTTTGTTTTTTTATCCAATTTGCCAGTCTGTGTCTTTTGATTGGTGCATTTAGCCTATTTACATTTAGGGTTAATATTGTTATGTGTGAATTTGATACTGCCATTTTGATGCTAGCTGGCTGTTTTGCCCATTAGTTGATGCAGATTCTTCATTTTGTTGATGCTCTTTAGCATTTGATATGTTTTTAGGATGGCTGGTACTGGTTGTTCCTTTCTATGTGTAGTGCCTCTTTCAGGAGCTCTTGTAAAGCAGGCCTGGTGGTGACAAAATCTCTGAGTACTTGCTTGTTGGCAAAGGATTTTATTTTTCCTTCACTTATGAAGCTCAGTTTGGCTGGATATGAAATTCTGGGTTGAAAGTTCTTTTCTTTAAGGATGTCGAATATTGGCCCCCACTCTCTTCTGGCTTGTAGAGTCTCTGCCGAGAGATCTGCTGTGAGTCTGATGGGCTTCCCTTTGTGGGTGACCCGACCTTTCTCTCTGGCTGCCCTTAGTATTTTCTCCTTCATTTCAACCCTGGTGAATCTGACAGGTATGTGCCTTGGGGTTGCTCTTCTTGTGGAGTATCTTTGTGGTGTTCTCTGTATTTCCTGGAGTTGAGTATTGGCCTGCCTTGCTAGGTTGGGGAAATTTTCCTGGATAATATCCTGAAGAGTATTTTCCAGCTTGGATTCATTCTCTTCATCACATTCTGGTACACCTATCAAACGTAGGTTGGGTCTCTTCACATAGTCCCACAGTTCTTGGAGACTTTGTTCATTCCTTTTTGCACTTTTTTCTCTAATCTTGGTTTCTCATTTTATTTCAAGTTCATCTTCAACTTCTGATATTCTTTCTTCTGCTTGGTCAATTTGGCTGTTGAAACTTGTGCATGCTTCACAAAGTTCTCATGTTGTGTTTTTCAGCTCCTTCAATTCATTCATATTCCTCTCTAAGTTGTCCATTCTTGTTATCAATTCCTTGGATCTTTTTTCAAGGTTCTTAGTTTCTTTGCATTGATTTAGAACATGTTCTTTTAGCTCACGGACGTTTCTCATTACCCACCTTCTGAAGTCATTCCATCATTTCATCACACTCATTCTCTATCCAGCTTTGTTCCCTTGCTGGTGAGGAGTTTTGGTCCTTTGTAGGAGGTGAGGTGTTTTGGTTTCGGGTGTTTTCCTCCTTTTTGCGCTGGTTTCTTCCCACTTTTTGTGGATTTATCCACCTGTCATCTGAGTAGTTGCTGACTTTTCGATTGGGTCTCTGAGTGGACACCCAGATTGTTGATAATGAAGTATTTCTGTTACTTAGTTTTCCTTCTAACAGTCTAGCCCCTCTGCTGTACGACTGCTGAGGTCCACTCCAGGCCCTGCTTTTCTGGTGTACACCTGTAGCAGCAGCGGAACAGTGAGGGATGCTACCAGTTTCTTCTTCTGCTATCTTTGTCTCAGAATGATGCCCGCCAAGTGTCAGTCTGTTCAGTCCTTTTTAAGTTGACTCTTTGGATATACAGGGGTCAGGGAGCTGTTTGAGGAGACAGTCTGTACTCTATAGGAGCTCAAGTGCTGAGCTGTGAGCTCTGTTGTTCATTCAGGGCTGTAAGGCAGGTACGTTTAAGTTTGCTGCAGCAGAACTCATAAAACCCCTTTTTTTCCTCGGATGCTCTGTCTTGGAAAGTGAGGGCTTTCTTTATGAGTATCTGTTGCACTGTCCTGCCCAACTAGGAGGCAGTCTAGTCACTATTTGCCTGCTGAGGCTCCGCCCTGCTGCCGTGGGCTCTGCCCTGCTGCCGTGGGCTCTGCCCTGATGCCGTGGGCTCTGCCCTGATGCCGTGGGCTCCTGTGGGCTCCACCCTGTTGCCATGGGCTCCACCCTGTGGCAGAGTCTTTGTTATGGCGGGTTGCCTCAGCAATGGCAGGCTGCATCAGCAATGGGAGTGTACCTCAGTAAAGGCGGAATGCCTCGGTAATGGTGGACGCCCCTCCCCCACCAAGCTGCACCATCCCGGGTTCAGCTGTGCCCACAGTGCAACTCTCAACCCTGAGCATTTCGAATCTCCATTTTGTTTGTCCCTGTTGGGGTGGGACCTGCCGAGCCTGGTCACCTGGCTCTCTGCCTCAGAGCCCCCTTGTTTTTTTTTAAGTTGAAGGGTTGACTCTCTCTCAGGTGTTTCCATCACCTGCTGGTAGGGCACCAGGATCTGTGTGATTTCCCATACAGTGACCCCCTGCACCAGCTCAAACCTTGCTTCCCAGGAATCTCCTGGTCTGGCTCACTGTCCAAGTCCTGTTTAATCAGATGGATACGCTAATCTGCCCTCCCAAATCTCAGATTGCCGCTTTAACAGGGCACCCAGACCAGTGCGTTTTCTGCGGCATGCTGCTGCGCTGTAGCCACAGCCAAAATGGCTGTGCCAGCCAATACAGCTGCACTGGCATCCCGTGTCTCACCTAAACCTGGGAATTTCCTCGTTCTGTGGACAAGAAAGATCCATCTGGAAATGCAGCCTGCACTCACCCTCTGCGGATTCACCGAGAGCTGCAATCCTGAGTTGCTTCTACCGTGCCATCTTCTTTTTCCATCCTCTGAGTATTTATATTTTTTATAACCGTGTAAAAATAGAATTTAAATATTTTATATAAGAGAGTATATCTAGACAATGTATACATGTTAAAACAGTAGAAAAGGACATTGTATATTTTTTCTAACAGACTATTTTGAGTCTTTTTTTTGTTTTGTTCACTGTGGTAAAAATAGAGTATTTATATTTCTTACACCTGTGTAAAAATAAAATTTTAGTATTTTATATGAAAGAGGATATCCAGATGGTGTATATACTTTAAAACAGAGTAGAAAAGGACATTGTATATTTTTTCTAACAGAGTATTTTGAGTCCTTTTTTGTTTTGTACACCAGGGTAGAAATAGAGTATTTATTTATATACTTTTTAACTGTGTAAAAATAGAATTTTACACATTAGGTATGCATGAGGTACATATGTAGTGTGCACGTATTATGTACATATATATTCATCATGATAACGTGTGTACATGTGTACAAATATATGACAACTATTTAAACTATGTACACATGTAGAAATAGGTGCAAACTATGTACCTATGCACAGCATGCTATTACCACAGCCCCCTCGTAGCAGCCCCCAGGCCCACCCTGGCTGCTTAAAGACCCCCTGGCAAGAAGGCTGTGCACACTTCCCATGCCAAAGGGCCCATAACAGCTCCCAGGCCCACCCTGGCTGCTTAGGGACACCCTGGCTAGGGAGCTGTGCCCACAGACCCCACAATACTACAGTGGTGGTGTACACTTACTGGAATGTTCAGGGTATAATTATCCTTTGTCCCCAGGATATTAGGAACTGCATCACAGAAGCATTGTACTTTGCCTGTGATATTGGAACAATCACAGAGTGTACACTTGCTTTCACAATGAGAGTAATACCTACTTAGGATATGATGGATTATATCTCAAAATAGACACACATGCGTGTATACCCACTTTGATATTGGAAGTAATTTTTATCTAATATACTAAAAATTATATCCCAGAATATACTCCTAATGTGTACACTTACAGGGATATTACAATCAATGTAGAGAACATGTACCATATGTACATTGGCTGTGATGTACATATGTGTACACAATACAGATGTACATATAAATGTACATATTGTACAGATTATGTACATTTATTGTACATAATGTGTACACAATAGGTATGCACATGTGTACAATATGAACATTTATTGTAATATCACAATAATATTTTATCACAACATATATAATCAGAATACACATGTAATACATAATATCAATATAAATGTACATATTGCAAACGTGTGATATTGAAAAAAATACATTTATTGTGACATCACGATATGCACACATGTATATCTTGTACACATTAAACATGCACATCATGTACCCATTATGTACAGATGTACAATATATGCACATGTATATATGTGTGCACAGTATGTACATATGTACACTATGTTCACATGTACATATAATGTAGATAGGTACCTTCTGTATATGAGTACATTATATGCACAATATGTACATGTATAAACTATGTACACACATGGGTGTACGCCCACTTTGGTAACCACAGTAATTTCTAACTAATATGCTAGAAATAATATCCCAGAATGTACTCATAATGTGTACATTTATTGGCATATTGCAATAAATGTATAAAATAGGTACAATCTGTCCATTTACTCTCCTAAACATGTGTACACAATACACATGTAGAAAAGACATGCATAATCTGTAAAATATGTACCTTTATATTTCTATAATGTGTACACAATGCATGGGTACATAATGTGTACACTACTCACATTTCTTAAAATGTCAGTGATAACATGTATATAATCACAATAAGATATGTAATCACAATAATATATATAATCACATAATATCCCAAACCAGTACATATTGTACACATTAGGTATGTATTAAGGACATATGTATTGTGCACATATTATGTACATATATATTTATCTTCATAATACCATATGTACACGTGTACAAATGTGCCCAGTATGTAAGCTATGTTCACATGTAGAAAAAGGTGCAAACTATGTACCTATGCACAGCATGCGATCCCCACAACCCCCACCAGAGGGCCCGTAGCAGCCCCCGGGCCCACCCTGGCTGCTTAGAAACCCCTTGGTTAGGGGGCTGTGCCCACAGCTGCTGGGACCCAGCTATTTTGAAAATGTGGTGTAATATGATACTGGCAATGATATCATACCGAAATGATAATGTTATTCTTTTTTTATATTTTAGAAAATAGCTCTAATTACACCTATGCCATATTGACAGAAATGTCATCCTCAACTGCCTTAACATTAGAATTGAAAGCACAGGGGGCTTGCACCCCATGCAATGTTTAATTCAATATAATTGTTTTCTTGCTTACATTAGTGACCATATAAGAGCACTGTGTACACCTCTTGCAGTATTTTACGTCTGAGAGTATATCTTGATAGTTTATATACATTACAATAGAGTAGAAAAAAACATTGTATATTTTTTCTAACAGAGTATTTTGAGAGTTATTTTGTTTTGTAAACTGGGTACCAATAGCGTATTTATATATTTTATTACTGCGTAAAAATAGAGTTTTTGTATTTTACGTGTGAGAGTATATCTTGATGGTTTATATACTTTAAAATAGAGTAGAAAAGGACATTGTATATTTTTCCTAACAGAGTATTCTGAGAGTTTGTTTTGTACACTGGGGTACCAATAGAGTATTTATATTTTTTATTACCACGTAAAAATAGAAATTTATTATTTTACGTGTGAGAGTATAACTTGATGGTATATATACTTTCAAATAGAGTAGAAAAAAAATTGTATATTTTTTCTAACAGAGTATTTTGAGATATATCTTGTTTTGTCAACTGAAGTACCAATAGAGTCTTTATATTTTTTATTACCATGTAAAAATAAAATTCTTGTATTTTACATGTGAAAGTATATCTTGTTGGTTTATATACTTTAAAGTAGAGTAGAAATAAAAATTGTATATTTTTTCTAACAGAGTATCTTGAGAGTTATTTTGTTTTGTACACTGGGGTACCAATAGAATATTTATATTTTTTATTACCATGTAAAAATAGAATTTTAGTATTTTACATGGGAGAGTATATCTTGATGGTTTATCTACTTTAAAATAGAGTCGAAAAAAACATTGTATATTTTTTCTAACAAAGTATTTTGAACCTTATTTTGTTTTGTACACTGCAGTTCTAATAGAGTATTTATATGTTTTATTATCGTGTAAAAATAGAATTTTAGTATTTTACATGTGACAGTATATCTTGTTGCTTTATATCCTTTGAAATAAAGTAGAAAAAAACATTGTATATTTTTTCTAACAGAGTATTTTGAGAGTTATTTTGCTTTGTACACTGGGGCACCAATGGAGCATTTATATTTTTTGTTACTGCATAAAAATAAAATTATACTATTTTATTTGTGAGAGTATATCTTTCTGGTTTATATACTTTAAAATAAAGTAGAAAAGGACGTTGTATATTTTTTCTAACTGAGTATTTTGAGAGTTATTTTGTTTTGTACACTGGGCTACCAATAGGGTATTTATGTTTTTTATTACCACGTGATAATTCAATTTTAGTATTTTACATGTGACAGTATATCTTGATGGTTTATATATTTTAAAATAGAGTAGAAAAGAACATTGTATATTTTTCCTTACAGAGTATTTTGAGAGTTATTTTGTTTTGTACACTGGGGTAACAATAGGGTATTTATATTTTTTATTACCGTGTAAAAATAGAATTTTAGTATTTTATGGGTGAGAGTATATCTTGATGGTTTATATACTTTAAAATAAATTAGAAAAGGATATTGTAAATTTTTTAACAGAGTATTTTGAGAGTTATTTTGTTTTTTACACTGGGATACCAATAGAGTATTTATATATTTTTTTTACCATGTAAAAATAGAATTTTAGTATTTTACATGTGAGAGTATATCTTGATGGTTTATGTACTTTAAAACATAGTATAAGAAAACATTGTATGTTTTTTCTAACAGAGTATTTTGAGCCTCATTTTGCTTTTTTCACTGTGGCACCAATAGAGTATTTATATGATTTATTACTGTGTAAAAATAGAATTTTAGTATTTTACGTGTGAGAGTATATCTTGTTGCTTTATATCCTTTAAAATAGAGTAGAAAAAAAATTGTATATTTTTTCTAATAGAATATTTTGAGCATTATTTTGTTTTGTACACTGTGGTACCAATAGAGTATTTATATGTTTTATTGCTGTGAAAACTGAGTTTTTTGTATTTTTCGTGTGAGAGTATATCTTGATGGTTTATATACTCTAAAATAGAGTAGAAAAGGACGTTGTATATTTTTGTAACACTGTATTTTGAGAGATATTTTGTTTTGTACACTGCGGTACCAATATTTATATTTTTATTTCTGCGTATAAATTGAATTTTAGGATTTTATGTGGGAGACTATACTGTCATGGTTTACATACTTTAAAATAAAGTAGAAAAGGACGTTGTATATTTTTTCTAACAGAGTATTTTGAACCTTATTTTGTTTTTTACACTGTGGTACCAATAGTGTATTTATATTTTATTACCATGTAAAAATAGAATTTTAGTGTTTTATGTGTGAGAATATATCTTGATGCTTTATATCCTTTAAAATAGAGTAGAGAAAAACATTGTATATTTTCTCTAACAGAGTGTTTTGAGAGTTTTTTTGTTTTGTACACTGTGGTACCAATAGAGTTTTTATATGTTTTATTACCGTGTAAAAACTGAATATTTTGTGTTTTTCGTGTAAAAGTATATCTTGATGGTTTATATACTTTCAAATAGAGTAGAAAAGGAGATTGTATATTTTTTCTAACACAGTATTTTGAGAGTTATTTTGTTTTGTACACCTAGGTACCAATAGGGTATTTATATTTTTTATTACCGCGTAAAAATAAAATTTTAATATTTTATGTGTGAGAGTATATCTTGATGGTTTATATACTTTAAAATAGAATAGAAAAGGATAATTGTATATTTTCTCTAACAGAGTTTTTGAGAGTTATTTTGTTTTGTACACTGGAGTACCAATAGGGTATTTATATTTTTTATTACCATGTAAAAATAAAGTTTTAGTATTTTATGTGTGAGAGTATAACTTGATGGTTTATATACTTGAAAATAGAGAAGAAAGGACATTGCGTATTTTTTCTTAAAGAGTATTTTGAGAGTTATTTTATTTTGTACACTGGGGTACCAATAGAGTATTTATATTTTTTATTAACATGTAAATATAGAATTTTAGTATTTTATGTGTGAGACTATACCGTGATGGTTTTTTATAAAGTTTAACATAGAGTAGAAAAGGACATTGTATATTTTTTCTAACAGAGTATTTTAAGAGTTATTTTGTTTTGTACACTGGGGTACCAATAGAGTATTTATATTTTTTATTACCATGTAAAAATATAATTTTAGTATTATATGTGTGAGAGTATATCTTGATGGTTTATATACTTAAAAATAGAGTAGAAAATGACATTGTATATATTTTTTAACAGAGTATTTTGAGAGTTATTTTGTTTTGTACACTGGGGTACCAGTAAAGTATTTATATTTTTTATTATCATGTAAAAATAGAATTTTAGTATTTTAAGTGTGAGAGTACATCTTTCTGGTTTATATAATTTAAAATAGACTAGTAAAATACATTGTATATTTTTTCTAACAGAGTATTGTGAGAGTTCTTTTGTTTTGTACAGTGGGGTACCAATAGAGTATTTATATTATTTATTACCACATAAAATTAGAATTTTAGTATTTTATGTGTGAGAGTATATCTTTCTGGTTTCTATACTTTAAAATAGAGTAGAAAAAAACATTGTATATTTTTTCTAACATAGTATATTGAGAGTTATTTTGTTTTGTACACTAAGGTACCAATAAAGTATTTATATATTTTATTATTGCATAAAAATATAATTTTATTATTTTACATGTGAGAGTATATCTTGATGGTTTATATACTTTAAAATAGAGTAGAAAAGGACATTGTATATTTTTTCTAGCAGAGTTTTTTGAGAGTTATTTTGTTTTGTACCCTGGGGTACCAATAGAATATTTCTATTTTTTATTGCCTCGTAAAAATAGAATTTAGGTATTTTATGTGTGAGAGTACATCTTTCTGGTTTATATAATTTAAAATAGAGTAGTAAAATCCATTGTATATTTTTTCTAGCAGAGTTTTTTGAGAGTTATTTTGTTTTGTACCCTGGGGTACCAATAGAATATTTATAGTTTTTATTGCCATGTAAAAATAGAATTTAGGTATTTTATGTGTGAGAGTACATCTTGTTTTATATTCTTTAAAATAGAGTAGAGAAAAACATTGTGTATATTCTCTAACAGAGTATTTTGAGAGTTATTTTGTTTTGTACACTGAGGTACCAATAGAGTATTTATATTATTTATTACCGTATAAAAATAAAATTTTAGTATTTTACGTGTGAGAGTATATCTTGATGGTTTATATACTTTAAAATAAAGTAGAAAAGGACATTGTATATTTTCTCTAACAGAGTTCTTGAGAGTTATTTTTTTTTGTACACTGGAGTACCAATAGGGTATTTATATTTTTTATTACCATGTAAAAATAGTTTTAGTATTTTACGTGTGAGAGTATAACTTGATGGTTTATATACTTTAGAGAAGATGGGACATTGTATATTTTTTCTTACAGAGAATTTTGATAGTTATTTTGTTTTGTACACTGGGGTACCATGAGAATATTTATGTTTTTTATTATCATGTAAAAATAAAATTTTAGTATTTTATGTGTGAGAATATATCTTGATGGTTTATATACTTTAAAGTAGAGTCAAAAAAACATTGCATATTTTTTCTAACAGAGTATTTTGAGCCTCATTTTGTTCTGTACACTGCTGTACCAATAGAGTATTTATATGTTTTATTACTGCATAACAATATAATTTTAGCATTTTACATGTGAGAGTATATCTTGTTGCTTTATATCCTTTAAAATAGAGTAGAAAAATGTTGTATATTTTTTCTATGATAGTATTTTGAGAGTTATTTTGTTTTGCACACTGTGGTACCAATAGAGTATTTATATGTTCTATTACCACATAAAAAATGAATTTATTGTATTTTTCATGTGAGAGTATATCTTGATGGTTTATATACTTTTGATAGAGCAGTATAAAACATTGTATATTTTTTCTAACAGTGTATTTTGAGAGTTATTTTGTTTTGTACAGTGGGTTACCAATAGAGTATTTATATTTTTATTAATGCATAAATATAAAATTTTAGTATTTTACGTGTGAGACTATACCTTTATGGTTTATATACTTTAACATAAAGTAGAAAAAAACATTGTATATTTTTTCTAACAGGGTATTTTGAGAGTTACTTTGTTTTGTACACTGGAGTACCAATAGAGTATTTATATTTTTCATTACCATGTAAAAATATAATTTTAGTTTTATACATGAGAGAGTATATCTTGATTGTTTGTATAGTTAAAAATAGAGTAGAAAAGGACATTGTTTATTTTTTCTAACAGAGTATTTTGAGATTTATTTTGTTTTGTACACTGGGGTACAAATAAAGTATTTATATTTTTTATTACCACGTAAAAATAGAATTTTAGTATTTTACATGTGAGAGTACCTCTTTCTGGTTTTTATAATTTAAAATAGAGTAGTAAAATACATTGTATATTTTTTCTAACAGAGTATTGTGAGAGTTCTTTTCTTTTGTACAGTGGAATACCAATAGAGTATTTATATTTTTTATTACCATGTAAAAATAAAATTTTAGTATTTTGCGTGTGAGAGTATATCTTTCTGGTTTATATACTTTAAAATAAAGTAGAAAAGGACATTGTGTATTTTTTCCTAAAAGAGTATTTTGAGAGATATTTTGTTTTGTACACTGGGATACCAATGAAGTATTTATATTATTTATTATTGCATAAAAATAGAATTTTAGTAATTTAGGTGTGAGAGTATATCTTGATGGTTTATATACTTTAAAATAGAGTAGAAAAGGACATTGTATATTTTATCTAACAGAGTATTTTGAGCCTTATTTTGTTTTGTACACTGTGGTACCAATAGAGTATTTATATTATTTATTACTACATAAAATAGAATTTCAGTATTTGACCTGTGAGAGTATATCTTGATAATTTATATACTTTAAAACAGAATTGAAGAAAACACTTTATTTTTTCTAACAGAGTATTTTGAGCCTTTTTTTTGTACACTGCGGTACCAATAGAGTATTTATATGTTTTATTACAATGTAAAAATAGAATTTTAGTATTTTATGTGTGAGAGTATATCTTGATGGTTTATATACTTTAAAATAGAGTATAAAAAGAAATTGTATATATATTCTAACAGAGTATTTTGAGAGTTATTTTGTTATCTACACTGTGGTACCAATAGAGTTTTTATATGTGTTATTACTGGGTAAAAACTGAATTTTTTTCATTTTTCATGTGAGAGTATATCTTGATGGTTTATATACTTTAAAGTAGAGTAGAAAAGGACATTGTATATTTTTTCTAACAGAGTATTTTGAGAGTTATTTTTTTTGTACACTAAGATACCAATAGGGTATTTATATTTCTTATTACCATGTAAAATTAAAATTTTAGTACTTTACATGTGAGAGTATATCTTGATGGTTTATATACTTTAAAATAGAGTAGAAAAAAACTTTGTATATTTTCTCTAACAGAGATTTTGAGAGTAATTTTGTTTTGTACACTGGATTACTAATAGAATATTTATATTTTTATTACCATGTAAAAATAGAGTTTTAGTATTTTACGTGTGATAGCATATCTTGATGGTTCATATACTTTAAAATAGAGTAGAAAAGGACATTGTATATTTTCTCTTACAAAGTATTTTGAGAGTTATTTTGTTTTGTACACTGTGGTACCAATAGAGTATTTATATTTTTTATTACCATGTTAAAATAGAATATTACTAATTTACATGTGAGAGTAAAACTTGATGGTTTATATACTTTAAAAAAGAAAGGACATTGTATATTTTTCTTACAGAGTATTTTGATAGTTATTTTGTTTTGTACACTGAGGTGATTTCATAAAGAAGTGATGTGGTGAGAAGGTGAGGTCGTGAGGACGTGATGTTGTGAGGATGTTATGTTGTGAATATGTGAGGTCATGAGGAGGTGATGTCATGAGGATGTGATGTCATGAGGAGGTGATGTCATGGGGTGATGTCATGAGGAGGTGCTGTCATCAGAATGTGATGTCATGAGGTGATGTCATGAGGAGGTGATGTCGTGAGGAGGTGATGTAATGAGTGGGTGATGTAATGGGGTGATGTCATGAGAAGGTAATGTCATGAGGAGGTGATGTCATGAGGTCACGTTATGAGAAGGTGATGTCATGAGGTGAGGACATGGGGGTGATATCATGAAAAGGGGATGTCATGGGGCATTGATGTCATAAAGAGGTGATATCACAGAAGAGGGGATATCATGGAGAGGAAATGCCATTGAGTCGGGATTGGTAAGGTGATGTCATAGGTGAGGAGATGTGATAGAGGAGGTGATGATATAATAGGTGTGACATCATAAGGAGGTGATGTCAGGGAAAGGTGATGCCATGAGGAGGTGATGACATGAGAAGGTGATGTCATGAGGAGGTGATATCATGAGAAAATGATGTCATGAGAAGGTGATGTAATGAGTAGGTGATGTCATGAGAAGTTGATCTCATGAGGTGATGTCATGAGGAGGTAATGTCATGAGAAGGTGATGTCATGAAAAAGTGATGTCATGAGGAGGTGATGTAATGAGAATGGGATGTCATGAGAAGGTGATGTCATGAGAAGGTGATGTCATCAGAAGGTGATATCATTAGGAGGTGATGTGATGAGTTGATGTCGTGAAGAGGTGATGTCTTGAGGATGTGCCGTCGTGAGTACGTGATGTCATGTGAAGGTGATGTCATGAGGAGGTGATGTCATGAGGAGGTGATGTCATGAGGATGTTATGTCATGAGGAGGTGATGTCATGGGGTGATTTCATGAGAAGGTGATGTCATGAGGAGGTGATCTCATGGGGTGATGTCATGAAGATTTGATGTCATGGGGTGATGTCATGAGGAGGTGATGTCATGAGAAGGTGATGTCATGAGGAGGTGATGTCATGGGGTGATGTCATGAGGAGGTGATGTCATGAGGTGGTGTTGTCATGAGGTGATGCCGTGAGGAGGTGATGTCATGGAAGGTAATGTCATGAGGTAGTGATGTCATGGAGAGGTCATGTCATGGAAAGGGGATGTCATGGGGCATTAATGTCATGGGGAGGTGATGTTACAGGGGAGGTTATATAATGGAGAGGAAATTCAATCGAGAGAGGATCAGTTAGGTGATGTCATAGGTGAGGTGATGTGATAGGTGAGGTGATATAATAGGAGTGACATCATATGGAGGTGATGTCAGGGGGAGGTGATGCCATGGGAAAGTGATGTCATGGGGATGATGTCATGGGGAGGAAATACCATAGGAAGATGATGTCATGGAGGATGTGATGTCATGGGGGGTGATATCACAGGGAAGGTGATACAGAGAGGAAATGCCAAGTCCCTGCTGAGTGGTACCCGTCTCAGCCTCTTTTTTGCCATGAACTCTCCTGGGAGAAGGAGCCGAGAATGGGGTGAGAGAAGGTACTGCCCTGGAGCACACAGAATCCTCGCACCCTCACCTACTTGCCCGGAACCTTAGACCAGTGATGCCCTTTCTCTGAGGTACGGTTTCTCACTCATAAAATGGGTATGGCGCAGACCTCAGAAGGATGCTGGATAAAAATGTAAAATGTCACAGTGTCAAAAGCACGTTTTTGTGTCAAAGAGTTTAATTCACTAAAAGAAAACAGCTTACAGTAAGTCGTTTGATGAGCATGCTTATGTTTGCCTTTTATCCTTGCCTGTGTACACCTGTGTGTTGTGGCCCATACAGGAAGAGACATGCTTTATAATATGCTCTCAGTGTTGCCCTGTGTAGCGGTTTCCTGTCATGTGCTTCCTTTCACTAAAAAATACACGTTTATGACACATCTTACAGAAAGCATGTTTACATTTGCCTTTAAAAAAACCTGTATTTAAGGTTCAGGATACATGTGTACATTTGTCACACAGGTAAAACGGTATCACAGAGGTTTGTTGTACAGATTATGCGGCCACCCAGTTATTAAGCACAGTTCCCATTATTTATTCATCCCGATCTCCTCCCTCCTCCCACCCTCATCCTCCAAGAGGCCCCAGTGTGTGTTGCTTCCCTCTGTATCCACGTGTTCTCATCATTAAGCTCCTTGTGAGAACATACAGACTTTTTTTAATGCTTTTGAGTTAGTTTGCTAAGAATAACAGCTTCCAGCTCCACCCATGTTTCTGGAAAGAACATGATTTTGTTCTTTTTTTATAGCTGCATAGTATTCCGTGGTGTATACTTACTGCATTCTCTTTATCCAGTCCATCATTGATGGGCACTTGGGTCAATTCCACATCTGCTATTCTGAATACTGCTACAAAGAACATACGGATGGATGTTTCTTTATAGTGGGATGATTTATATTTCTTTGAGTATATACCCAGTGATATGGTCTGGCTGTGTCCCCATCCTAATCTCATCTTGAGTTGTAGTTCCCATAATCCCCAGGTGTCAGGGGAAAAACCAGGTGTAGATAATTGAATAATGGGAAGTTTTCCATCCTGTTCTCATGATAGTGAGTTAGTTCTCAGAAGATCTGATGGAATTATAAGGGGCTTCTCCCTTCCTTAGGCACTCATTATTCTTCTTCCTGACGTCATGTGGAGAAGGACGTGTTTGCTTCCCTTTCTGCCATGATTTAAAGTTTCCTGACTCCTGCTCAGCCGTGCTGAACTGTGAGTCAAACCTCTTTCCTTAACAAATTACCCAGTCTTCGGGATGTCTTTATTAGTAGTGTGAAAATGGACTAATATGCCCAGTCATGGGACTGCTGAGTTAAATGGTAGTTCTGTTTTTAGCTCTTTGAGGAATCACCACACTGCTTTCCACATGGTTAAACTGATTTATACTCCCACCAGCAGTGTGTAAGAACTGATATGCACTCCCACAAGCAGTGTATAGGAACTGATGTGCACTCCCACCAGCAGTGTGTAGGAACTGATGTGCACTCCCACTAGCAGTGTATAGGAACTGATGTGCACTCCCACCAGCAGTGTGTAAGAACTGATGTGCACTTCCACCAGCAGTGTATAGGAACTGATGTACACTCCCACCAGCAGTGTATAGGAACTGATGTGCACTCCCACAAGCAGTGTATAGGAACTAATGTACACTCCCAGCAGCAGTGTATAAGCACTTTTCTCTGCAACCTCAACAGCATCTGTCATATTTTGAATTTTTAATAACAGCCATTCTGACTGGTGTGAGATGGTATCCCATTCTGGTTTTGATTTGCATTTCCCTAATGATCAGGGTGTTGAGCTTTTTCCGTATGCTTTTTGGCCACATGTATGTCTTTTTGAAAATTGTCTGTTCATGTTTTCCAACTTTTCAAACAGGTTTTTTTTCTTGTAAATCTGTTCAACTTCCTTTTAAATGCCAGATATTAGACCTTTGTTAGATGCAGTTTACACAAGTTTTCTTCTATTATGTAGGTTGTCTACTGACTCTGTTCTCACTTTCCTTTGCTGTACAGAAGCGCTTTAGTTTGTTTAGACCCAATTTGTCAATTTTGGCTTTTGCTGCAATTGCTTTTGGTGTCTTTGTCACAAAATCTTTGCCCATTCCTATGTCCAGAATGGCATTGCCTAGGTTGTCTCCCAGGGTTTTTATAGTTTTAGGTCTTACATTTAAGCACTGAATTCATCTTGAGTTGATTTTTTTGGTGTATGGTATAAGAAAGGAGTGTAGTTTAAGTCTTCTGCATATGGCTAGCCAGTTATCCTAGCACCATTTATTTATTTTCTTTTTTTATTGCATTTTAGGTTTTGGGGTACATGTGAAGAACATGTAAGATATTTGCATAGGTACACCTGTGGCAGTGTGATTTGCTGCCTTCCTCCCCTTCACCTATATCTGGCATTTCTCCCCATGCTATCTCTCCCCAACTCCCCACCCACTGCTTCCCCTTCCCTATTCCCCCCAACAGACCCCAGTGTGTGATGCTCCCCATCCTGTGTCTCTCTGTTCTCATTGTTCAACAATAGCACCATTTATTGAATGTGGAGTCCTTTCTCCATTACTTCTTTTTGTCAGCTTTGTCAAAGCTCAGATGGTTATAGGTGTGTGGCCTTGTTTCTGGGCTTTCTGTTCCGTTCCATTGATCTATATGTCTGTTTTTGTACCAGCATCATGCTATTCTGGTTACTGTAGTCCTGTAGTATAGTTTTAAGTCAGATGGTGTGATGCCGTTAGCTTTGTTCTTTCCACTTAGGATTTCCTTGGCTATGTGGATTCCGTTTTGGTTCCACATAAACTTTAAAATAGTTTTTTCTTAGTTTTATAAAGAAAGTCCTTGGTAGTTTGATAGGAATACTGTTGAATGTATACATTGCTTTAAGGTACTGATTCTTTCTATCCGTGAGCATGAAATGTTTTAACATTTGTTCGTGTTCTCTCTGATTTCACTGAGCAGTGGTTTGTAGTTCTCCTTGCAGAGATCTTTCACCTCCTTAGTTAGCTGTATTCCTAAATATCTTATTCTTTTTGTGGCAGTTGTGAATAAAATGGCATTCATGATTTGGCTTTTGGCTTGACTGTTGAAAAACAAGCTGAGATTACAGGCGTGTGCCACCACATGTAGCATTGTTTTTGTATTTTTACTAGAGATGGAAATTTGGCATGTTGCCTGGGAATGTCTTCAACTCCTGGCCTTAAGCAATCTGATTATCTTGGCCTCCCAAAATGCTAAAATTACAGGAGTGACCACTGTGTCCACCTAAATAAAACAATCTTAATTTCCTGAAGAGGCCAGTGTCTGGCAGTGATGCCTTAGAAAGAGGAAATGTCATGACAGAAGTGATATCATGAAAGAGTTGATGTCATGATGAAGTGATGTTATGAGGTAATATGAGGAAGTGATGTCATGAGAAGGTGATGTCATGAGGTGATGTCATCAGGTGATGCCACGAGGAGATGATGTCATGAGGAGGTGATGTCATAAGAAGCTGATGTCATGAGAAGGTGATGTCATGAGGTGATGTCATGAGTAAGTGATATTATGAAGAGGTGATGTCATGAGGTCATGTCATGAGAAGGTGATATCATGAGGAGGTGATGTCATGAGGAGGTGATGTCATGGGGTGATGTCATGAGGTGATGTCATGAGAAGGTGATGCCATGGGGTGATTTCATGAGAAGGTGCTGTCATGAGGAGGTGATGTCATGAGGAGTTGATGTCATGAAAATGTGAGGTTGAGAGAAAGTGATGTCATGAGTAAGTGATGTCATGGGGTGGTGTCATTGGGTGATGATGTTGTGGGGTGATGTCATGAGGAGTTTATGTCATGAAAAGGTGATGTCGTGAGGAGGTGATATCATGAGGTGATATCATGAGTTGATGTCATGAGGAGGTGATGTCATGAGGAGGTGATGTCATGAGCAGCTGATGTCATGAGAATATGATGTCATGAGAAAGTGATGTCATGAGGAGTTGATGTCATGAGGAGGTTATGTCATAAGGTGATGTCATGAGAAAGTCATGTCATGAGGAGGTGATGTCATGAAGAGATATGAAAAATTGATGTCATGAGAAGGTGATGTGAGGTGGTGATGTCATCAGGATGTGATGTCATGAGGAGGTGATGTCATGAAAAAGTGATGTCATGAGGTGATATCATGAGGTGATGTTATGAGATGAGGTCATGAGGTGATGTCATGAGGAAGTGATTTCAGAAGAAGGTGATGTCTTGAGAAGGTGACTTCATAAAATGACATCATGAGGTGAGGTCATGAGGAAGTGTTATTATGGAAAGGTGAAGTCATAAGGAGGTGATATGAGAAAGTGATGTAGGTGATATGAGAAAGTGATGTCATGGGGTGATGTCATGAGGATGTGGTGTCATGAGGAGGTGATGTAATGAGGTGACATCATGAGGTGATGTCATGAGTGAATGTCATTAGGTGATGTCATGAGAAAGTGATTTCTTGAGGAGGTGATGTCTTTAGGAGGTGATATCGTGAGGTGATGTCATGAGTGGATGTCATTAGGTGATGTCATGAGAAAGTGATTTCTTGAGGAGGTAATGTCTTTAGGAGGTGATGTCATGAGGTGATGTCATGAGGATGTTATGTCATGAGGAGGTGATGTCATGAAAAGTTGATGTCATGAGGAGGTGATGTCGTGAGGAGGTGATGTCAGGAGGACATGATGTTGTGAGAAAGTGATGTTGTGAGTAAGTGATATCATGGAGAGGTGATGTCATGAAATGATTATGTCAAGAGAAGGTGATGTCATGAGGTAAAGTCATAAGGAAGTGATGTCATGAGAAGGTAAGGTCATGAGTAGGTGCTGTCATGAGCAGCTGATGTCATGAGGATATTATGCCTTGAGAAGATGATGTAATAAGGATGTGTTGTCATGAGAACATCATGTCTTGAGGAGGTGATGTAATGAGGTAATGTCATGAGGAGGTGATGTCATAAAGAGCTGATGTCTTGAGGTGATGTCAGGAGAAAGTCATGTCATGAAAAGGTGATGTCATGAGGAGATGTCATCAGGAATTGATGTCATGAGGATGTGATGTCATGAATAAATGTCATGGGAATTTGTCATGAGGATGTGATGTCATGAGGTGATGTCATAAGGTGAGGGCATGAGGAAGTGATGTCATGAGGAAGTGATGTCATGAGAAAGTGATGTCATGAGGAGGTAATGTCATGAGGTGATATGAGAAGGTGATGTCATCAGGAAGTGTTATGAGGAGGTGATATGAGGAGGTGATGTAATCAGCAGGTGATGTCTTGAGATGATGTCATGAGAAGGTGATGTCATGAGGAAGTGATGTCAAGAGGAGGTGATGTCATGAGAAGGTGATGTCATGGGGTGATGTGATGAGAAGGTGATGTGATGAGGTGATGTTGTGAGGAGGTGATGTCATGAGCACATGATGTCATGAAAAGGTGCTGTCATGAGGAGGTGATGTCAGGAGGTGATGTCCTGAGGAGATGATGTCATGAAGATGTGATGTCAAGAGAAAGTGATGTGAGTAAGTAATGTCATTGGGAGTTGATGTGATGGAAAGGTGATATCATGCAGTGGTGATTTCATGAAGTGATGTCATGAGGAGGTGATGTCATGAAAAGGTGATGTCATGAGGAGGTGATGTCATGAGGTGATGTCATGAGTAAGTGATGTAATAAGGAGGTGACATGAGGAGGTGAAGTCATGAAAAGGATGTCATGAAGAGATGTCACTAAAAATTGATGTCATGGGGAGGTGATGTCATGATTTGGTGATATCATCAGGATGTGATGTCATGAGGAGGTGTTGTCATAAGGTGATGTCATGAAGAAGTGATGTCTGGAGAAGGTGATGTCATGAGGAGGTGATATCATCAGGTGACGTCTTAAGGTGAGGTCATGAGGAGGTGACTTGATGAGGTGGTGATGTCATCAGGATGTGATGTCATAAGGAGGTGATACCATGAGGTGATGTCATGAAGAAGTGATGTCATGAGGTGATGTCATAAGGAGGTGATATCATAAAATGATGTCATGAGGAAGTGATGTAATGAGAAGGTGATGTCATAAGGAGTTAATGTCATGAAAAGATGTCATGGGAAAATGTCATGAGGATGTGATGTCATGAGAAGGTGATGTAATGAGGAGGTGACATCATGAGGTGACGTCATGAGGAGGTGATTTCATGAGGATGAGATATCATGAGGTGATGTCATGAGGAGGTGATGTTATGAGGTGATATGAGGAGGTGATGTCATGAGGAGGTGATGTCTTGAGATGATGTCATGAGAAGGTGATATGAGACAGTGATGTCATGAGGAGGTGATGTCATGAGGTGATGTCATGATGTGATGTTATGAGAAGTCAATTTTGTGATGAGGTGATATTGTACAGAGGTGATGTGAGCATGTGATGTCATGAGAAGGTGCTGTCATGAGGAGGTGATGTCATGAGGAGTTGATGTCATAAGGAGGTGATGTCATAAGGTAATGTCATGAAAACGTGATGTCGAGAGAAAGTGTTGTAATGAGTAAGTGATGTCATGGGGAGGTGATGGCATGGGGAGGTGATGGCATGGAGTGGTGATGTCATGGGGTGACATGAGGAGGTGATGTCATGAATAGGTGATGCAATGAGGAGGTGATTTCATGAGGTGATGTCATGTGGTGATGTCATGAGGAGGTGATGTCATGAGCAGCTGATGTCATGAGAACGTAATGTTGAGAGTAAGTGATGTTGTGAGTAAGTGAGGTCATGGAAAGGTGATGTTATGGGGAGGTGATGGCATAAAGTGGTAATGTCATGGGGTGATGTCATGAAAACTTCATGTCATGAAACAGTGATGTCATGAGGAGGTGATGTCATGAGGTTATGTCATGAGTTGATGTCATGAGAAAGTGATGTCATGAGGAGGTGATGTCATGAGGAGGTGATGTCATGAGATGGTGATGTCATGAGGAAGTCATGTCAGGAGGTGATTTGATAAAAAGGTGATGTCTTGAGAAGGTGATATGAAGTGATGTCATGAGGAGGTGATGTTGTGAGGAGGTGATGTTGTGAGGACGTGATGTTAAAAAGTGATGTTGTAAGTGATATAATGGGGAGGTGATGTCATTCGGTGAAGTCAGGAAGTGATGTCATGAGGAGGTGATGTCATGAGGAGGTGATGTCATAAGCAGTTGATGTCATGAGGATGGTATATCATGAGAAGGTGATGTCATGAAGAGGTGATGCCATGAGGACGTGATGTCATGGGGAGGTGATGTAATAAGGTGATGTCATGAGGAAGTGATGTCATGAGAAAGTGATGTCATGAGGAGGTTATATCATGAAGAGGTGATGTTATGAGGTGATGTCAGAAGCAAGTCATGTCATGAGAAGGTGATTTCATGTTGTGATGTCATGAGTAGGTGATGTCTTGAGGTGATGTCATAAGCAGCTGATGTCATAAGAATGTAATGTCACATGAAAGTGATGTCATGAGGAGGTGATGTCATGAGGATGTGATGTCATGAGGAGGTTATGTCATGAGGTGATGTCATGAGGAAGTGATTTCATGAAGAGGCCAGTGTCTGGCAGTGATGCCTTAGAAAGAGGAAACATCATGACAGAAGTGATATCATGAAAGAGTTGATGTCATGAGGAGGTGATGTCATGAGATGATGTCAGGAGGAGGTGATGTGATGAGGAGGTGATGTCATGGGATGATGTCATGAGAAGGTGCTGTCATGAGGAGGTGATGTCATGAAAACATGATGTCATGAGGAGATGTCATCAGGAATTGATGTCATGAGGAGGTGAGGTCATGAAGAGATATCATGGTGAGATGTCATGAGGACGTGATGTCACAAAGTGATGTCATAAGGAGGTGATGTTATGAAGTGATATCCTGAGAAGGTGATGACACGAGGAGGAGATATCATCAGGTGATATCATGAGTTGATGTCATGAGATGATGTCATGAGAAAGTGATGTCATGAGTAGGTGATGTCATGAGGAGGTCATGTCATGAGGAAGTGATGTCATAAGGAGGTGATGTCATGAGGACGTGATGCTGTGAGGAGGTGATGTGGTGAGAAATTGATGTCATGTGGTGATCTCGTGAGGAAATGATGTCATGAGGAGGTAATGTCATGAAGAGGTGATGTCATGAAAAAGTGATGTCGTGAGAAGGTGATGTCATGAGGTGATATCATGAGGAGGCGATGTCATCAGGAGGTGATATGAGGAGGTGATGTCATGAGGAGGTGATGTCATGAGGTGATGGCATGTGGTGATGTCAAGAAGAGGTGATGTCATGAGAAGGTGATGTCATGGGGTGATATGAGAAAGTGATGTTGTGACGAGGTGATCTTGTTAAAATGTGATGTCATGAGCACGTGATGTCATGAGAAGGTGCTGTCATGAGGAGGTGATATGAGGAGTTGATTTAATAAGGAGGTGATGTCATGAGATGGTGATGATGTGAAGAGGTGATGTCAAGAGAAAGTGCTGTTGTGAGTCAGTGATGTCATGGGGAGGTGATGTAATGGGGTGTTGATGTCATGGGGTGGGGTCATGAAGAGATGATGTCATGAAGAGGTGATGTCATGAGGTGGTGATATCATCTGGATGTGATGTCATGAGAAGTTGATGTCATGAGGTGATGTCATGAAGAAGTGATATCATGATGAGGTGATGTCATGGGGAGGTGATGTCATGAGGTGATGACATGAAGAAGTGATGTCTTGAGAAGGTGATGTCTTGAGGAGGTGACTTCATAAGGTGATGTCATGAAGTGACATCATGAGAAGTGATTTCATGGGAAGTTGAAGTCATAAAAAGGTGATATAAGGAAGTGACATCATGGGGTGATGTCATGAGGAGGTGATGTCATTATGAGGTGATATGGTGTGATGTCATGAGTGGATGTCATGAGGAAGTGATTTCATGAGGAGGTGACATCATCTTGAGGTGATGAGTGGATGTCATGAGGAGGTGATGTCATGTGGATGTGATGTTGTGAGAAAGTGATGTTGTGAGTAAGTAATGTCATGGGGAGGTGATTTCCTGAAAAGTTGATGTCATGAGGAGGTGATGTCATGAGTTGATGTCATGAGGAGGTGATGTCATGAGTTGATGTCATGAAGAGGTGATGTCATTAGCAGCTGATGTCATAAAGAGGTGATGTCATAAGGATGTGATGTCATGAGATGGTGATATTAGGAGGTGATGTCATGAGGTAGTGATGTCATGAGGAGGTGATGTCATGAGGAGGTGATGTCATGAGATTATATCCTGAGGAAGTTATGTCATGAGGAGTTGATGTCATCAGGAGATGTCATGAGGAAGTGATGTCATGAAAACAGTTTACAGTAAGTCATTTGAGGAGCATGCTTATGTTTTCCTTTTATACTTGCCTGTGTACACCTGTGTGTTGTAGCCCATACAGGAAGACACATGCTCCCTAATATGCTCTCAGTGTTGCCCTGTGCAGTGGTTTTCTGTCACGTGCTTCGTTTCACTAAAAAATACATGCTTATGATGCATCTTAAAGAAAGTGTGTTTACATTTGCCTTTAAAAAAAACCTGTCTTTAAGGTTCAGGATACATGTGTACATTTGTTACACAGGTAAACCAGTATCACGGGGATTTGTCATACAGATTATGTGGTCACCCAGTTATTAAGCACAGTACCCATTAGTTTTTCATCCCTACCTCCTCCCACCCTCACCCTCCCAGAGGCCCCAGTGTGTGTTGCTTCCCGCTATATCCACTTGTTCTCATCATTTAGCTCCTTGTGAGAACATACAGAATTTGTTTTTATTTTTTGCTTTTGAGTTAGTTTACTAAGAATAATGGCTTCCAGCTCCACCCATGTTTCTTCAAAGGACATGATTTTGTTCTTTTTTATAGCTGCATAGTATTCCATGGTATATATTTACTTCATTCTCTTTATCCAGTCCATCGTTGATGGGCACTTGGGTCAATTCCACGTCTGCTATTCTGAATACTGCTACAAAGAACATAAGGATGGATGTGTCTTTATAGTGGGATGATTTATATTCCTTTGAGTATATACCCAGTGATGTAGTCTGGCTGTGTCCCCATCCAAATCTCATCTTGAGTTTTAGTTCCCATAATCCCCAGGTGTCAAAGGAAGGACCAGGTGTAGATAATTGAATAATGGGGAGTTTTCCATCCTGTTCTCATGATAGTGAGTTAGTTCTCAGGAGATCTGATGGAATTATAAGGGGCTTCTCCCTTCCCTGGGCACTCATTATTCTTCTTCCTGATGTCACGTGGAGAAGGACGTGTTTGCTTCCCTTTCTGACATGATTGTAAGTTTCCTGAGGCCTGCCCAGCCATGCTAAACTGTGAGTCAAACCTCTTTCCTTAACAAATTACCCAGTCTTTGGGATGTCTTTATTAGCAGTGTGAAAATGGACGAATATGCCCAGTCATGGGATTGCTGAGTTAAATGGTAGCTCTGTTTTTAGCTCTTTGAGGAGTCACCACACTGATTTCCACATGGTTAAACTGATTTACACTCTCACCAGCAGTGTGTAAGAACTGATGTGCACTCCCACAAGCAGTGTATAGGAACTAATGTGCACTCCCACCAGCAGTGTATAGGACCTGATGTGCACTCCCACTAGCAGTGTATAGGAACTGATGTGCACTCCCACCAGCAGTGTATAGGAACTGATGTACACTCCCACCAGCAGTGTGTAAGCATTTTTCTCTGCAACCTCACCAGCATCTGTCATATTTTGACTTTTTAATAACAGCCATTCTGACTGGTGTGAGATGGTATCCCATTCTGGTTTTGATTTGCATTTCCCTAATGATCAGGGTGTTGAGCTTTTTTCGTATGCTTTTTGGCCACATGTATGTCTTTTCTTGAAAAGTGTCTGTTCATATGTTTTCCAACTTTTCAACCGGGTTTTTTTTTTTTTTTTTTGTAAATCTGTTCAACTTCCTTTTAAATGCCATATATTAGACCTTTGTTAGATGCAGTTTACACAAGTTTTCTTCTATTATGTAGGTTGTCTACTGACTCTGTTCTCAGTTTCTTTTGCTGTAAAGAAGCCCTTTAGTTTGTTTAGACCCAATTTGTCAATTTTGGCTTTTGCTGCAATTGCTTTTGGTGTCTCTGTCACAAAATCTTTGCCCATTCCTATGTCCAGAATGGCATTGCCTAGGTTGTCTCCCAGGGTTTTTATAGTTTTAGGTCTTACATTTAAGCACTGAATCCATCTTGAGTTGATTTTTTTGGTGTATGGTATAGGAAAGGAGTGTAGCTTAAGTCTTCCACATATGGCTAGCCAGTTATCCTAGCACCATTTATTTATTTTCTTTTTTAATTGCATTTTAGGTTTTGGGGTACGTGTGAAAAACATGCAAGATATTTGCATAGGTACACCTGTGGCAGTGTGATTTGCTGCCTTCCTCCCCTTCACCTATATCTGGCATTTCTCCCCATGCTATCTCTCCCCAACTCCCCACCACCTGCTGCCCCTTGCCTATTCCCCTCAACATACTCCAGTGTGTGATGCTTCCCTCCCTGTGTCTCTCTGTTCTCATTGTTCAACAATAGCACCATTTATTGAATGTGGAGTCCTTTCTCCATTACTTCTTTTTGTCAGCTTTGTCAAAGCTCAGATGGTTATAGGTGTGTGGCCTTGTTTCTGGGCTCTCTATTCTGTTCCACTGATCTATATGTCTGTTTATGTACCAGTATCATGCTATTCTGGTTACTATAGTCCTGTAGTATAGTTTTAAATCAGATGGTGTGATGCCATTAGCTTTGTTCTTTCTGCTTAGGATTGCCTTGGCTATTTGGATTCCTTTTTGGTTTCACATGAACTTTAAAATAGTTTTTTCTTAGTTTTATAAAGAATGTCCTTGGTAATTTGATAGGAATACTGGTTCTTTTTATCCGTGAGCATGAAATGTTTTAAAATTTGTTCGTGTCCTCTCTGATTTCACTGAGCTGTGGTTTGTAGTTCTCCTTGCAAAGATCTTTCACCTCGTTAGTTATCTGTATTCCTGGATATCTTATTCTTTTTGTAGCAGTTATGAATAAGATTGCATTCATGATTTGGCTTTTGGCTTGACTCTTGAAAAACAAGGTGATTCTTTTTTTTGAGAGAGTATTGCTGTGTTACCCAGGCTGGAGTGCAGTGGCACAATTGTGGCTCACTTACAACCTCTGCCTCCAAGGCTCAAGTGATTCTCTAGCCTCAGCCCCCTGTGGAGCTGCAATTACAGGCATGTGCCACCACACATAGCGCTTTTTTTGTATTTTTACTAGAGATACGGATTTGGCATGTTGGGTTGGCTGGTCTTGAAGTCCTGTCCTCAAGCAATCTGCCGTCCTTGGCATCTTAAAGTGCTAGGATTACAGGTGTGAGCCACTGTATCCAACAGAAATAAAACAATCTTTATTTCCTGAAAAGGTCAGTGTGTGTCAGTGATGCCTGAGGGAGAAAAAATGTCATGACAGAAGTGATATCATGGGAGAGTTGATGTCATGAGGAGGTGATGCCATGAGGTGATATCATGAGGAAGTGATGTCATGAGGAGATGATATCATGAGGTGATGTCATCAGGAGATGTCATGAGAAGATGATGTAATGAGGAGGTGATATGAGGAGGTGATGTTATGAGGAAGTGATGTCATAAGAAGGTGATGTGATGAGGTGATGTCATGAGGAGGTTATGTCATGGGGTGATTTCATGAGAAGGTGATGTCTTGAGGAGGTGATGTCATGGGGTGATGTCATGAGAAGGTGATGTCATGAGGAGGTTATGTCATGAGGAGTTGATGTTGTGAACAGGTGATGTCTTGAGGTGATTTTGTGAGGATGTGATGTAGAGAGAAAGTGATGTCATGAGTAAGTGATGTCATGGGGAGGTAATGTCATGGGGAGGTGATGTCATGAGGTGATGTCATGAGGTGATGTCATCAGGTAATGTCATGAGGAAGTGATGTCATGAGGAGGTGATGTCATGAGCAGTTGATGTCATGAGGACCTGATGTCAGGAGAAGGTGATGTCATGAGGTGATGTCATGAGGACATGATGTTATGAGAAAGTGATGTCATGAGCAAGTAATGTCATGAGGAGGTGATGTCATGAGGATTTGATGTCGTGAAAAGGTAATGTGAGGACATGATGTCTAGAGAAATTGATGTCATGAGTAAGTGATGTCAAGAGGTGATGTCATGGGGAGGTGATGTCATGGAGTGGTGAGGTCATGGGTGATGTCATGAGGAGGTGATGTCATAAAAATGTTATGTGATGAGAAGGTGATATCATGAGATGATGTCATGAAGAAGTGATGTCATTAAGATGTGATAACATGAGGAGGTGTTGTCATTACCAGGTGATGTCATGAAGATGTGATGTCATGAGGAGGTGATGTCATGAGGAGGTGATATCATGAGGTGTTGTAATGAGGAGGTGATGTCACTAGAAGGTGATATGAGGAGGTGACATCATGAGGAAGTGATGTCATAAGGAGGTGATGTCTTGAGGAGGTGATGTCATGAGGAGGTGATGTCATGAGTTGAAGTCATGAGGAGGTGATGTCATGATGTAGTGATGTCATGAGGATGATATCATGAGGAGGAAATATCATAGGAAGATGTTGTCATGGAGGATGTGATGCCATGGGAGGTAATATCACAGGGGAGGTAATACAGAGGGGAAATGCCAAGCCCCTGCTAAGTTGTACCAGTCTCAGCCTGCTTTTTGCCCTGAACTCTCCTGGAAGAATTAGCCTGGGATGTAGTGACAGAAGGTACCACCCTGGAACACATAGGGTCCTGGCACCCTCACCTACTTGCTGGGAACCTTGGCCCAATGAGGCCCTTTCTCCGACGTATGGTTTCTCAATCATAAGATGGGGATGGCGCAGACCTCAGAAGGATGCTGGATAAAAATGTAAAGAGTCAGTGTCAAAAGCACTTTTTTGTGTCAAAAAGTTTAATTCACTAAAAGAAAACAGCTTACAGTAAGTCGTTTGAGGAGCATGCTCATGTTTGCCTTTTATCCTTGCCTGTGTACACCTGTGTGTTGTGGCCCATACAGGAAGAGACATGCTCCCTAATATGCTCTCAGTGTTGCCCTGTGCACCGGTTTTCTGTCATGTGCTTCCTTTCACTAAAAAATACATGTTTATGATGCACGCTTACAGAAAGCGTGTTTACATTTGCCTTTTAAAAAACCTGTATTTAAGGTTCAGGATACATGTGTACATTTGTTACACAGGTAAACCGGTATCACGGGGGTTTGTCGTACAGATTATGTGATCACCCAGTTATTAACACAGTACCCATTAGTTATTCATCCCGATCTCCTCCCTCCTCCTGCCCTCACCCTCCCAGAGGCCCCAGTATGTGTTGCTTCCCTCTGTATCCACGTGTTCTCCTCATTTAGCTCCTTGTGAGAACATACAGAATTTGTTTGTTTTTTTTTTTTTTGCTTTTGAGTTAGTTTGCTAAGAATAATGGCTTCCAGCTCCACCTGTGTTTCTGCAAAGAACATGATTTTGTTCCTTTTTATAGCTGCATAGTATTCCGTGGTGTATATTTACTTCATTCTCTTTATCCAGTCCATCATTGATGGGCACTTGGGTCAATTCTACATCTGCTATTCTGAATACTGCTACAAAGAACATATGGATGGATGTGTCTTTATAGTAGGATGATTTATGTTCCTTTGAGTATATGCCCAGTGATATGGTCTGGCTGTGTCCCCATCCAAATCTCATCTTGAGTTGTAGTTCCCATAATCCCCAGGTGTCAGGGGAAAAACCAGGTGTAGATAATTGAATAATGGGGAGTTTTTCATCCTGTTCTCATGATAGTGAGATAGTTCTCAGGAGATCTGATGGAATTATAAGGGGCTTCTCCCTTCCCTGGGCACTCATTATTCTTCATCCTGACATCATTTGGAGAAGGAGGTTTTTGCTTCCCTTTCTGCCATGATTGTAAGTTTCCTGAATCCTGCCCAGCCATGCTGAACTGTGAGTCAAACCTCTTTCCTTAACAAATTACCCAGTCTTCAGGATGTCTTTATTAGCAGTGTGAAAATGGACTAATATGCCCAGTCATGGGATTGCTGAGTTAAATGGCAGTTCTGTTTTTAGCTCTTTGAGGAATCACCACACTGCTTTCCACATGGTAAAACTGATGTGCACTCCCACAAGCAGTGTGTAAGAACTGATGTGCACTCCCACCAGCAGTGTATAGGAACTGATGTGCACTCCCACCAGCAGTGTATAGGAACTGATGTACACTCCCACAAGCAGTGTATAAGCATTTTTCTCTGCAACCTCAACAGCATCTGTCATATTTTGACCTTTTAATAACAGCCATTCTGACTGGTGTGAGATGGTATCCCATTCTGGTTTTGATTTGCATTTCCCTAATGATCAGGGTGTTGAGCTTTTTTCGTATGCTTTTTGGCCACATGTATGTCTTTTTTTGAAAAGTGTCTGTTCATATGTTTTCCAACTTTTCAACCGGGTTTTTTTTCTTGTAAATCTGTTCAACTTCCTTTTAAATGCCAGATATTAGACCTTTGTTAGATGCAGTTTACACAAGTTTTCTTCTATTATGTAGGTTGTCTACTGACTCTGTTCTCAGTTTCTTTTGCTGTACAGAAGCCCTTTAGTTTGTTTAGACCCAGTTTGTCAATTTTGGCTTTTGCTGCAATTGCTTTTGGTGTCTTTGTCACAAAATCTTTGCCCATTCCTATGTCCAGAATGGCATTGCCTAGGTTGTCTCCCAGGGTTTTTATAGTTTTAGGTCTTATATTTAAGCACTGAATCCATCTTGAGTTGATTTTTTTGGTGTATGGTATAAGAAAGGAGTGTAGTTTAAGTCTTCCGCATATGGCTAGCCAGTTATCCTAGCACCATTTATTTATTTTCTTTTTTATTGCATTTTAGGTTTTGGGGTACATGTGAAGAACATGTAAGATATTTGCATAGGTACACCTGTGGCAGTGTGATTTGCTGCCTTCCTCCCCTTCACCTATATCTGGCATTTCTCCCCATGCTCTCTCTTCCCAACTCCCCACCACCTGCTGCCCCTTCCCTATTTCCCCCAACAGACCCCAGTGTGTGATGCTCCCCTCCCTGTGTCTCTCTGTTCTCATTGTTCAACAATAGCACCATTTATTGAATGTGGAGTCCTTTCTCCATTACTTCTTTTTGTCAGCTTTGTCAAAGCTCAGATGGTTATAGGTGTGTGGCCTTGTTTCTGGGCTCTCTATTCTGTTCCATTGATCTATATGTCTGTTTTTGTACCAGTATCATGCTATTCTGGTTACTATAGTCCTGTAGTATAGTTTTAAGTCAGATGGTGTGATGCCATTAGCTTTGTTCTTTCCGCTTAGGATTGCCTTGGCTATTTGGATTCCTTTTTGGTTCCACATGAACTTTAAAATTGTTTTTCCTTAGTTTTATAAAGAATGTCCTTGGTAGTTTGATAGGAATACTGTTAAATGTATACATTGCTTTAAGATACTGATTCTTTCTATCCGTGAGCATGAAATGTTTTTAAATTTGTTTGTGTTCTCTCTGATTTCACTGAGCAGTGGTTTGTAGTTCTCCTTGCAGAGACCTTTCACCTTCTTAGTTAGCTGTATTCCTGGATATCTTATACTTTTCGTGGCAGTTGTGAATAAGATTGCATTCATGATTTGGCTTTTGGCTTGACTGTTGAAAAACAAGGTGATTCTTTTTTTGAGAGAGAGAGTCTTGCTGTGTTATTTAGGCTGGAGTACAGTGGCAGGATTGTGGCTCACTTACACCTCTGCCTCCAAGGTTCAAGTGATTCTCTAGTTTCAGCCTCCAGTGGAGCTGGGATTACAGGCATGTGCCATCACACATAGCATTTTTTTGTATTTTTACAAGAGACTGGGATTTGGCATATTGGCTTGGCTGTTCTTGAACTCCTGGCTTCAAGAAATCTGCCTTTTTTGGCCTCCCAAAGTGCTAAAATTACAAAAGTGAGCCACTGTGTCCAGCAGAAATAAAACAATCTTTATTTCCTGAAGAGGCCAGTGTCTGGTAGTGATGCCTGAGGGGAGGAAATGTCATGACAGAAGTGATATCTTTGAAGAGTTGATATCATGAGCAGGAGATGTCATGAGGTGATGTAATGAGGAAACGATGTCATGAGGAGGTGATATCATGAGGTGATGTCATCAGGTGATGCCATGAGAAGATGATGTCAGTAGGAGGAGATGTCATGAAAAGGTGATGTCATCAGAAGGTGATGTAATGAGGTGATGTCATGAGGAATTGATGTCATAAGAAGGTGATATGATGTGATGTCATGAGGAGTTGATGGCATGATGTTATGTAATGAGGAGGAGATGTAATGAGGAGGTGATGTCACGGGGTGATGTCATGAAAAGGTGATGTCATGAGGTGATGTAATGAGGAGTTGATGTCATAAGGAGGTGATGTTGTGAGAAAGTGATGTCATGAGTAAGTGATGTCATGGGGAGGTGATATTATGGGGAAGTGATGTCATAACAAGTGATGTCATGAGGGGGTGATGTCATGAGGTGTTGTCATGAGAACATGATGTCATGAGAAGGTGATGTCATAAGAAAGTGAAGTCATGAGCAGGTGATGTCATGAAAACGTGATGTCATGAGAATGTGATGTCATGAGGAGTTGATGTCATGAGGTGATGTCATTAGCAAGTAAGGTCATAAGGAGGTGATGTCATGAAAAGGTGATGTCATGAGGAGGTGATGTCATGAGAATGTGATGTTGAGAGAAAGTGATGTCATGAGTAAGTGATGTCATGGAGAGGTGATGTCATGGGGTGGTTAGGTCGTGGGGTCTTGTCATGAGGAGGTGGTGTCATGAAAATTTGATGTCATGAGGAGTTGATATGAGGTGATGTCATTAGGAAGTGATATGAGGACGTGATGTCATGAGGAGGTAAATTCATGAGGTGATGTATTGGGAGTTGAATTCATAAGGTGATGTCAGGAGGTGATGTCATGAGGAGGTGATGTCTTGGGAGGTGAATTCATAAGGTAATTTCATGAGATGATGTCATGAGGAAGGGATGTCATGAGGAGGTGATGTCATGAGGAGGTGATGCCATGAGGAAGTGATGTCTGGGGTGATGTCATGAGAATGTGATGTCATGAGGAGGTGATGCCATGAGAAGTTGGTGTCATGAGGTGATGTCACAAGGAGGTGATATCATGAGGTGATATCTTCAGTTGATGTCATGAGGTGATGTCATGAGGAAGTAATATCATGAAAAGGTGATGTCAAGAGGTGAGGTCATGAGGAGGTGATGTGTTGGGAGGTGACTTCATAAGGTGATGTCATCAGATAATGTCATGAGAAAGTGATGTCATGAGGAGGTGATGTCATGAGGTGATTCAGGAGGTGATGTCATGAGGAGGTGATGTCATGAGAATGTGATGTTATGAAGATGTGATGTCGAGAGAAAGTGATGTCATGAGTAAGTGATGTCATGGAAAGGTGATGTCATGGAGAGGTGATGTCATGGGGTAGTGAGGTCATGGGGTGACATCAGGAGGAGGCAATGTCATGAAAATTTGATGTCATGAGGTGATATGAGGTGATGTCATGAGGAAGTTATGTCATCAGGAGGTGATTGAATGAGGTGATGTCATAAAGATGTGATGTCATGAGATGGTGATGTCATGAGGAAGTGATGTCATGAGGACATGATGTCATGAGGAGGTGATGTCATGAAAAGGTGATGTCATGAGAAGGTGATGTCATGAGGAGGTGATATCATGAGGAGATGTCATGAGGAAAAGATGTCATGAGAAGGTAATGTCATGAGGAAGTGATGTCATAAGGAGGTGATTTCCTGAAAAGGTGATTTCATGAAAAGTTGATGTCATGAGGAGGTGATGTCATGAGGTGAAGTCATGAGGAGGTGATGTCATGGGAGGTGATGTCATAAGAGGTGATGTCATGGAGAAGAAATGCCATCGAGTGGGGATCAGTGTGGTGATGACATAGGTGAGGTGATGTGATAGAGAAGGTGATGATATAATAGGAGTGACATCATAAGGAGGTGATGTCAAGGGGAGGTAATGCCATGAGGAAGTGATGTCATGGGGATGATCTCATGGGGAGGAAATAACATGGGAAGATGATGTCATGAAAAATGTGATGTCATGAAGGGTGATATCACAGGAAAAGTGATACAAAGAGGAAATGCCATTGGATGGTGATGGGTGAGGTGATTTCATGGGTGAGGTGATTTGATAATGAAGGCGATGATATAATAGGAGTGAAACCATAGGGAGATGATGTCAGGGGGAGGTGTTGCCATGAGAAGGTGATGTCATGAGAAAGTGATGTCATGAGAAGGTGATGTCATGAGAAGTTGATTTCATGATGTGATGTCATCAGGAGGAAATGTCATGAGATGATTTCATGAGGAGGTGATGTCATGAGGAGGTAATGTGGTGAGGAAGTGATGTCAGGAGAAAAAGGTTGTGGAAAAGTGATGTCGTGGGGTGGTGATGTTGTGGAGATGTGATGTCATGGGGACGTGATTTCATGAGGTGGTGATGTCATGGGGTGAAGTCATGAGGATGTGATGTCATGAGGAGGTGATGTCATGAGGAAGTGACATCATGAGAAGGTGATGTCATGAGGTGATGTCATGAGGAAGTGATGTCATGAGGAGGTGATGTCAGGAGGTGATGATGACATTAGGTGAGGTCAGAAGGAGGTGGTGTCATGAGGATGTGATATCATGAGTTGATATCATGAGGGGATGTCATGAGGAAGTGATGTCATGAGGAGGTGATGTCATGAGGATGTGATATCATGAGTTGATATCATGAGGGGATGTCATGAGGAAGTGATGTCATGAGGAGGTGATGTCATGAGGATATTATGTCATTAGGATGTGATGTCATGAGGCGGTGATGTCATGAGGACATGATGCCATGAGGAGTTGATGTCATTAGGTGATGTCATGAGGAAGTGATGTTGTGAGGATGTGATGTCATGGGGAAGTGATGTTGTGGAGAGGTGATGTCATTTGGAGGTTATGTCATGGGGACGTGATGTCCTGGGGATGTGATGTCATGAGGTGGTGATGTCATAAGGTGATGTCATGAGGAGGTGATGTCATGAGATGGTGAAGTCATGAGGAGGTGATGTCATGAGGACGTGATGTCATGAGAAGGTGATGTCATGAGGAGGTGATGTCATGGAAAGGGGATGTCATGGGGCATTGATGTCATGGGGAGGTGATGTCACAGTGGAGTTGATATCATGGAGAGGAAATGCCATCGAGTGTAAATCGGTGAGGTGATGTCATAAATGAGGTGATGTTATAGGAAAGGTGATGATATAATAGGACTGACATCATAAGTAGGTGGTGTCAGTGGGAGGTGATGCCATGGGGAAGTGATGTCATAGGGAGGAAATACCATAGGAAGATGATGTCATGGAGGATGTGATGTCATGGGGGGTGATATCACAGGGAAGGAAATACAGAAAGGAAATGTCAAGTCTTTGCTGAGTGGTTCCAGTCTTAGCCTGCTTTTTGCCCTGAACTCTCCTGAGAGAATGAGCCAGGGATGGGGTGACAGAAGGTACTGCCCTGGAGCACACAGGGTCCTGGCACCCTCACTTACTTGCCCAGAACCTTGGCCCAATGATGCCCTTTCTCCAAGGTATGGCTTCTCACTCATAAGATGGGAAAGGCGCAGACCTCAGAAGGATGCTGGATAAAAATGTAAAATGTCACAGTGTCAAAAGCACGTTTTTGTGTCAAAGAGCTTAATTCACTAAAAGAAAACAGCTTACAATAAGTCGTTTGAGGAGCATGCTTATGTTTGCCTTTTATCCTTGCCTGTGTATACCTGTGTGTTGTGGCCCATACAGGAAGACACATGCTCCCTAATATGTTCTCAGTGTTGCCCTGTGCAGCGGTTTTCTGTCATGTGCTTCCTTTCACTAAAAAATACATGTTTATGATGCATCTTACAGAAAGCGTGTTTACAATTGCCTTTTAAAAAAACCTGTATTTAAGGTTCAGGATACATGTGTACATTTGTTACACAGGTAAACTGGTATCACGGGGGTTTGTCGTACAGATTATGTGATCACCCAGTTATTAAGCACAGTACCCATTAGTTATTCATCTTTATCTCCTCCCTCCTCCCGCCCTCACCTTCTGAGAGGCCCCAGTGTGTGTTGCTTCCCTCTGTATCCACGTGTTCTTCTCATTTAGCTCCTTGTGAGAACATACAGAATTTGTTTTTCTTTTTTTTTTTTGCTTTTGAGTTAGTTTGCTAAGAATAACGGCTTCCAGCTCCACCCATGTTTCTGCAAAGAACATGATTTTGTTCTTTTTTTATAGCTGCATAGTATTCCATGGTGTATATTTACTGCATTCTCTTTATCTAGTCCATCGTTGATGGGCACTTGGGTCAGTTCTATGTCTGCTATTCTGAATACTGCTACAAAGAACATATGGATGGATGTGTCTTTATAGTAGGATGATTTATGTTCCTTTGAGTATATGCCCAGTGATATGGTCTGGCTGTGTCCCCATCCAAATCTCATCTTGAGTTTTAGTTCCCATAATCCCCAGGTGTCAGGGGAAAAACCAGGTGTAGATAATTGAATAATGGGGAGTTTTCCATCCTGTTCTCATGATAGTGAGATAGTTCTCAGGAGATCTGATGTTATTATAAGGGGCTTCTCCCTTCCCTGGGCACTCATTATTCTTCTTCCTGACATCATGTGGAGAAGGACATTTTTGCTTCCCTTTCTGCCATGATTCTAAGTTTCCTGACTCCTACCCAGCCATGCTGAACTGTGAGTCAAACCTCTTTCCTTAACAAATTACCCAGTCTTTGGGATGTCTTTATGAACAGTGTAAAAATGGACTAATATGCCCAGTCATGGGATTGCTGAGTTAAATGGTAGTTCTGTTTTTAGCTCTTTGAGGAATCACCACACTGCTTTCCACATGGTTAAACTGATGTGCACTCCCACCAGCAGTGTGTAAGAGCTAATGTGCACTCCCACCAGCAGTGTATAGGAACTGATGTGCACTCCCACAAGCAGTGTATAGGAACTGATGTGCACTTCCACCAGCAGTGTATAAGCATTTTTCTCTGCAACCTCACCAGCATCTGTCATATTTTGACTTTTTAATAACAGCCATTCTGACTGGTGTGAGATGGTATCCCATTCTGGTTTTGATTTGCATTTCCCTAATGATCAGGGTGTTGAGCTTTTTTCATATGCTTTTTGGCCACATGTATGTCTTTTTTTGAAAAGTGGCTGTTCATATGTTTTTCAACTTTTCACATGGGTTTTTTTTCTTGTAAATCTGTTCAACTTCCTTTTAAATGCCAGATATTAGACCTTTGTTAGATGCAGTTTACACAAGTTTTCTTCTATTATGTAGGTTGTCTACTGACTCTGTTCTCAGTTTCTTTTGCTGTACAGAAGCCCTTTAGTTTGTTCAGACCCAATTTGTCAATTTTGGCTTTTGCTGCAATTGCTTTTGGTGTCTTTGTCACAAAATCTTTGCCCATTCCTATGTCCAGAATGGCATTGCCTAGGTTGTCTCCCAGGGTTTTTATAGTTTTAGGTCTTACATTTAAGCACTGAATCCATCTTGAGTTGATTTTTTGGTGTATGGTATAAGAAAGGAGTGTAGTTTAAGTCTTCCGCATATGGCTAGCCAGTTATCCTAGCACCATTTATTTATTTATTTTTATTGCATTTTAGGTTTTGGGGTACATATAAAGAACATGCAAGATATTTACATAGGTACACCTGTGGCAGTGTGATTTGCTGCCTTCCTCCCCTTCACCTATATCTGGCATTTCTCCCCATGCTATCTCTCCCCAACTCCCCACCACCTGCTGCCCCTTCCCTTTTCCCCTCAACAGACCCCAGTGTGTGATGCTTCCCTCCCTGTGTCTCTCTGTTCTCATTGTTCAACAATAGCACCATTTATTGAATGTGGAGTCCTTTCTCCATTACTTCTTTTTGTCAGCTTTGTCAAAGCTCAGATGGTTATAGGTGCGTGGCCTTGTTTCTGGGCTCTCTATTCTGTTCCATTGATCTATGTGTCTGTTTTTCTACCAGTATCATGCTATTCTGGTTACTGTAGTCCTGTAGTATAGTTTTAAGTCAGATGGTGTGATGCTGTTAGCTTTTTTCTTTTTGCTTAAGATTGCCTTGGTTATTTGGATTCCTTTTTGGTTTCACATGAACTTTAAAATAGTTTTTTTCTTAGTTTTATAAAGAATGTCCTTGGTAGTTTGATAGGAATACTGTTGAATGTATACATTGCTTTAAGATACTGATTCTTTCCATCCGTGAGCATGAAATGTTTTAAAATTTGTTTGTGTTCTCTCTGATTTCACTGAGCAGTGGTTTGTAGTTCTCCTTGCAGAGATCTTTCACCTCATTAGTTATCTGTATTCCTGGATATCTTATTCTTTTTGTAGCAGTTATAAATAAGATTGCATTCATAATTTGGCTTTTGGCTTGACTCTTGAAAAACAAGGTGATTCTTTTTTTTGAGAGAGTCTTGCTGTGTTACCCAGGCTGGAGTGCAGTGGCACGATTGTGGCTCACTTACAAACTCTGCCTCTAAGGTTCAAGTGATTCTCTAGCCTCAGCCTCCTGCGGAGCTGAAACTATAGGCATGTGCCACCACACGTAGCATTTTTTTTTTTTGTATTTTTACTAGAGATGGGGATTTGGCATGTTGGGTTAACTGGTCTTGAACTCCTGTCCTCAAGCAATCTGCCTTCCTTGGCATCTTAAAGTGCTAGGATTACAGGTGTGAGCCACTGTGTCCAACTGAAATAAAACAATCTTTATTATTTGAAGAGGCCAGTGTCTGTCGGTGATGCCTGAAGGAGAGGAAATGTCATGACAGCAGTGATATCATGGGAGAGTTGATGTTATGAGAAGGTGATGTCATGAGGTGATGTCATCTGGAAGTGATGTCATGAGGAGGTGATGTCATGAGGTGATGTAATGAGAAGATGATGTAATGAAGAGGTGATGTCATGAGGAGGTGATATCATGAGAAGGTGATGTCATGAGGAAGTGATATCTTAAGAAGGTGATGTGATGAGGTGATGTCATGAGGACGTGATGTCATGAGGAGGTGATGTCATGAGAGGGTGATGTCTTGAGGTGATATCATGGGGTGATGTCATGAGAAGGTGACGTCATGAGGAGGTGATGTCATGAGGAGTCGATGTCGTGAAAGGTGATGTGAGGAGGTGATTTCGTTAGGACGTGATGTAAAGAGAAAGTGATATGAGTAAGTGATGTCATGGGGAGGTGATGTAATAAAAAGGTGATGTCATGAGGAGGTGATGTCATGAGGTGAGGTCATGAGGACGTGGTTTTATAGGAAAGTGATGTCACGAGGTGATGTCATGAGCAAGTAATGTCATGAGGAGGTGATGTCATTAGGAGGTGATATCATGAGGAGGTGATGTCATGAGGATTTGATTTCGTGAGGATGTAATTTCGTGAGGAGTTGATGTCATGAGGACATGATGTTGAGAGAAAGTGATGTCATGGGGAGGTGATGTCATGGGGTGGTGAGGTCATTGGATGATGTCATGAGGAAGTGATGTCATAAAAATGTGATGTGATGAGGAGGTGATATCAGGAGATGATGTCATGAGGAAGTGATGTTATTAGGAGGTGATGACATGAGGAGGTGTTGTCATTACCAGGTGATGTCATGAAGATGTGATGTCATGAAGCTGTGATGTCATGAAAAGGTGATGTCATGAGAAGGTGATGTCATGAGGTTAAGTCATGAGGAGGTGATGTCATGGGAGGTGATGTCATGAGGTAGTGATGTCATGGGGATGATATCATGAGGAGAAAATACCCTAGGAAGATGTCATGGAGGATGTGATGCCATGGGAGGTGATATCATAGGGGAGGTAATACAGAGAAAAAATGTTAAGTCCCTGCTGAGTGGTACCAGTCTCAGCCTGCTTTTTGCCCTGAACTCTCCTGGGAGAATTAGCCTGGGATGGGGTGACAGAAGGTACCACCCTGAAACACACAGGGTCCTGGCACACTCACCTACTTGCCCGGAACCTTGGCCCAATGATGCCCTTTCTCCAAGGTGCGGTTTCTCAGTCATAAGATGGAGATGGCACAGACCTCAGAAGGATGCTGGATAAAAATGTCAAGAGTCACAGTGTCAAAAGCACGTTTTTTGTGTCAAAGAGTTTAATTCACTAAAAGAAAACAGCTTACAATAAGTCGTTTGAGGAGCATGCTTACGTTTGCCTTTTATCCTTGCCTGTGTACACCTGTGTGTTGTGGCCCATACAGGAAAACACATGCTCCCTAATATGCTCTCAGTGTTGCCCTGTGCAGTGGTTTTCTGTCATGTGCTTCCTTTCACTAAAAAATACATGTTTATGATGCATCTTACAGAAAGTGTGTTTACATTTGCCTTTAAAAAAACCTGTATTTAAGGTTCAGGATACATGTGTACATTTGTTACACAGGTAAACCGGTATCACGGGAGTTTGTCGTACAGATTATGTGATCACCCAGTTATTAACACAGTACCCATTAGTTATTCATCCCGATCTCCTCCCTCCTCCCGCCCTCACCCTCTGAGAGGCCCCAGTGTGTGTTACTTCCCTCTGTATCCACGTGTTCTCCTCATTTAGCTCCTTGTGAGAACATACAGAATTTGTTTTTATTTTTTGCTTTTGAGTTAGTTTGCTAAGAATAATGGCTTCCAGCTCCACCCATGTTTCTGCAAAGGACATGATTTTGTTCTTTTTTTATAGCTGCATAGTATTCCGTGGTGTATATTTACTGCATTCTCTTTATCCAGTCCATCATTGATGGGCACTTGGGTCAATTCCACGTCTGCTATTCTGAATACTGCTACAAAGAGCATATGGATGGATGTGTCTTTATAGTAGGATGGTTTATATTCCTTTGAGTATATACCCAGTGATATGGTCTGGCTGTGTCCCCATCCAAATCTCATCTTGAGTTGTAGTTCCCATAATCCCCAGGTGTCAGGGGAAGGACCAGGTGTAGATAATTGAATAATGGGGAGTTTTCCATCCTGTTCTCATGATAGTGAGATAGTTCTCAGGAGATCTGATGGAATTATAAGGGGCTTCTCCCTTCCCTGGGCACTCATTATTCTTCTTCCTGACATCATGTGGAGAAGGACGTTTTTGCTTCCCTTTCTGCCATGATTCTAAGTTTCCTGACTCCTACCCAGCCATGCTGAACTGTGAGTCAAACCTCTTTCCTTAACAAATTACCCAGTCTTCAGGATGTCTTTATTAGCAGTGTGAAAATGGACTAATACGCCCAGTCATGGAATTGCTGAGTTAAATGGTAGTTCTGTTTTTAGCTCTTTGAGGAATCACCACACTGCTTTCCACATGGTTAAACTGATTTACACTCCCACTAGCAGTGTGTAAGAACTGATGTGCACTCCCACCAGCAGTGTATAGGAACTGATGTGCACTCCCACAAGCAGTGTATAGGAACTGATGTACACTCCCACCAGCAGTGTATAAGCATTTTTCTCTGCAACCTCAACAGCATCTGTCATATTTTGACTTTTTAATAACAGCCATTCTGACTGGTGTGAGATGGTATCCCATTCTGGTTTTGATTTGCATTTCCCTAATGATCAGGGTGTGGAGCTTTTTTCGTATGCTTTTTGGCCACATGTATGTCTTTTTTTGAAAGGTGGCTGTTCATATGTGTTCCGACTTTTCATCCGGGTTTTTCTTCTTGTAAATCTGTTCAACTTCCTTTTAAATGCCAGATATTAGACCTTTGTTAGATGCAGTTTACACAAGTTTTCTTCCATTATGTAGGTTGTCTACTGACTCTGTTCTCAGTTTCTTTTGCTGTACAGAAGCCCTTTAGTTTGTTCAGACCCAGTTTGTCTATTTTGGCTTTTGCTGCAATTGCTTTTGGTGTCTTTGTCACAAAATCTTTGCCCATTCCTATGTCCAGAATGGCATTGCCTAGGTTGTCTCCCAGGGTTTTTATAGTTTTAGGTCTTACATTTAAGCACTGAATCCATCTTGAGTTGATTTTTTGGTGTATGGTATAAGAAAGGAGAGTAGTTTAAGTCTTCTGCATATGGCTAGGCAGTTATCCTAGCACCATTTGTTTATTTTCTTTTTAAATTGCATTTTAGGTTTTGGGGTACATGTGAAGAACATGCAAGATATTTGCATAGGTACACCTGTGGCAGTGTGATTTGCTGCCTTCCTCCCCTTCACCTATATCTGGCATTTCTCCCCATGCTCTCTCTTCCCAACTCCCCACCACCTGCTGCTTCTTCCCTTTTCCCCTCAACAGACCCCAGTGTGTGATGCTCCCCTCCCTGTGTCTATCTGTTCTCATTGTTCAACAATAGAACCATTTATTGAATGTGGAGTCCTTTCTCCATTACTTCTTTTTGTCAGCTTTGTCAAAGCTCAGATGGTTATAGGTGTGTGGCCTTGTTTCTGGGCTCTCTATTCTGTTCCATTGATCTATATGTCTGTTTTTGTACCAGTATCATGCTATTCTGGTTACTATAGTCCTGTAGGATAGTTTTAAGTCAGATGGTGTGATGCCATTAGCTTTGTTCTTTCTGCTTAGGATTGCCTTGGCTATTTGGATTCCTTTTTGGTTTCACATGCACTTTAAAATAGTTTTTCCTTAGTTTTATAAAGAATGTCCTTGGTAGTTTGATAAGAATACTGTTGAATGTATACATTGCTTTAAGATACTGATTCTTTCTATCCGTGAGCATGAAATGTTTTAATATTTGTTTGTGTTCTCTCTGATTTCACTGAGCAGTGGTTTGTAATTCTCCTTGCAGAGACCTTTCACCTTCTTAGTTAGCTGTATTCCTGGATATCTTATACTTTTTGTAGCAGTTGTGAATAAGATTGCATTTATGATTTGGCTTTTGGCTTCACTGTTGGAAAAACAAGGTGATTCTTTTTTTTGAGAGAGTGTTGCTGTGTTACCCAGGCTAGAGTGCAGTGGCATGATTGTGGCTCACTTACAACCTCTGCCTCCAAGGTTCAAGTGATTCTCTAGCCTCAGCCTCCTGCAGAGCTAAAATTACAGGCATGTGCCACCACATGTAGCATTTTTTCTTTTTTTGTATTTTTACTAAAGATGAGAATTTCGCATGTTGGGTCGGCTGGTCTTGAACTTCTGATTTAAAGCAATTTGCCTTCCTTGGCATCTTAAGGTGCAAGGATTACAGGTGTGAGCCACTGTGTCCAACTGAAATAAAACAATCTTTATTTCCTGAAGAGGCCAGTGTCTGGCTGTGATGCCTGAGGAAGAGGAAATGTCATGACTGAAGTGATATCATGGAAGAGTTGATGTCATGAGAAGGTGATGTCATGAGGTGATGTCATGAGGAGCTGATGTCATGAAGTGATTTCATGAGGTAATGTCATGAGAGGATGAGGTAATGAGGAGGTGATGTTAAAAGAAGGTGATGTCATGAGGAGGTTATGTCTTGGGGTGATTTCATGAGAAGGTGATGTCTTGAGAAGGTGATGTCATAAGGTGATGTCATGAGGAGTTGATGTCATGAAAATGTGATGTGGTGAGGAGGTGATTTCATGAAAATGTGATGTAGAGAGAAAGTGATGTCATGAGTAAGTGATGTCATAGGGAGGCAATGGAATGGGGAGGTGATATCATGAGGAGGTGACATCATGAATAGTTGATGCCATCAGAAAATGTCATGAGGAAGTGATGTCAGGAGAAGATGATGTTATGAGGAAGTGATGTCATGAGGAGGTGATGTCATGAGTAAGTTATGTCATGAGGTGGTGATGTCTTGAGATGATGTCATGAGAAGGTGATGTCATGAGAAGGTGATATCATGGCATGATGTCATGAGAAGGTAATGTTATGAGGTGATGTTGTGAGGAGGTTATGTCGTGAGCACATGATGTCATGAGAAGGTGCTGTCATGAGGAGGAGATGTCATGAGGAGTTGATGTCCTGAGGAGGTGATGTAATAAGGAGCTGATGTTGTGAAAATGTGATTTCGAGAGAAAGTGATGTTGTGAGTAAGTGATGTCATGGGAAAATGGTGTCATGGAGAAGTGATGTCATGGAGTGGTGATGTTGGGTGATGTCGTGAGGAGATGATGTCATGAGGTGATGTCATGAGGAAGTGATTTCATGAGGAGGTGATATGAGGAGGTGAGGTCATCAGAAGGTGATGTCATAAGGTGATGTAATGAGGAAGTCATGTCATGAGGATGTGATGTCATGTGGAGATGTCCTGAAAAATTGATGGCATAAAGAGGTGATGTCATTAGGTGGTGATGTCATCAAGATGTGATGTCACTAGGAGGTGATGCCATGAAGAAGTGATGTCATGAGGAGGTGGTATCATGAGAAGGTGACATCATGATGTGAGGTCATGAGGTGATGTCATGAAGAAGTGATGTCATGAGAAGGTGATGTCTTGAGGATGGGACTTCATAAGGTGATGTCATATAGGAATGATGTCATGAAAAATTGAAGTCATAAGGAGGTGAGATCATGAAAAATGTATATTGATATTATGGGGTTATGTCATGAGGTTGTGATGTTATGAGGAGGTGATGTCATGAGGTGGTGATGTCATGATGTGATGTCATGAGGAGGTGATGTCAGGAGGTGATATGAGGTGATGTCATGAGTGGATGTCATGAGGTGATGTCATGATTAAGTGATTTCATGAGGAGGTGATATTTTGAGGTTATGTCAGGAGGTAATGTCATGAGGAGGTGATGCCATGAGGAGTTGATGTGAGGAGGTGATGTCATGTAAATGTGATGTTGTGAGTAAGTCATGGGTGGTGATGTCACAAGGGAGGTGATACAGAGAAGAAATGCCATTGGGTCATGATGGGTGAGGTGATTTGATAAGGAAGGTGATGATATAATAAAAGTAAAACAATAGGAAGATGATGTCTGTGGGAGGTTATGCCATGAAAAGGTGATGTCATGAGGAGGTGATGTGGTGAAGAAGTGATGTCATCAGAAGGTGATGTCATGGGGAAGTGATGTGGGGAGGTGATGTTGTGGAGACATGATGTCGTGAAGATGTTTTTTCATGAGGTGGTGACATCATGGGGTGATGTCATGAGGACATGATGTCATGAGAAGGTGATATCATAAGAAGGTGATGTCATGAGGTGATGTCATAAGAAAGTTATGTCATGAGAAGGTGATGTCATGAGGTGATAATGTCATGAAGTGAGGGCAAAAGGAAGTGATGTCATGAGTTGATGTCATGAGGAAATGATGTGATGAAAAGGTAATGTCATGAGAATGATGTCATGAGAAGGTGATGTCATGAGGAAGTGATGTCATGAGACATTGATACCATAAGTTGATATGAGGAGGTGATTTCATGAGGTGATGTCATTAGGAGGTGATATCATGAAAAGGTTATGTGGTGAAGAAGTGATTTTGTGAGAAGGTGATGTTGTGAAGAAGTGATGTCATAAGGAAGTGATGTCATGGGAACATGATGTCATGAAGACGTGATATGATGTGGTGGTGTCATGGAGTGATGTCATGAGAATGTGATGTCATGAGGAGGTGATGTAATGTGGAGGTGATATCATGACAAAGTGATGTCATGTGGAGGTGATGTCTTGGGAGGTGACTTCATATGGTGATGTCATGAGGTGATGTCATGAGAATGTAATGCCTTGGAAAATGACTTCATAAGGTGATGTCATGATATAGTGATGTCATGAGGAGGTAATGTCATAGGAGGTGATGTCTAGGGTGATGTCATAAGAATGTGATGTCATGAGGAGCTGATGACATGAGGTGAAGTCATGAGGAAGTGATGTAATGAGGAGGTGATTTTATGAGGTGATGATGTCATGAGGTGAGGTCAGGTGGAGGATATGTCATGAGGATGTGATACCATGAGTGGATGTCATGAGGTGATGTAATGAGAAAGTGATGTCATGAAAAGGTGATGTCATGAGGAAGTGATGTTATGAGAAGGTGATGTCATGGGAACATGATGTCATGAGAAGGTGATGTCAAGCGGACGTGAGGCCATAAGGAGGGGATGACATGAGGTGATGTCATGAGGTAATGTCATGAGGAGGTGATTTAATTAGAAGGTGATGTAGTCAGGAAGTGATGTCATGCAGAGGTGATATCATGGGGAAGTGATGTCATGTGAAGGTGACATGGTGGAGAGGTGATGTCATGGGGATGTGATGTTATGGGGATGTGATGTTGTGAGGTTGTTATGTCATGGGGTGATGTCATAAGGAGGTGATGTCGTGAGGAGGTGATGTCATTAGAAGGTGATGTCATGAGGTGATGATGTCATTAAGTGATGTCATGAGATAGTGATGTCATGAGGAGGTGACATGAGGAGGTGATATCATGAGGTGATGTCATAAGGTGATGACATGAGGAAGTGATGTCATGAGGATGTGATGTCTTGAGAAGGTGATGTCATGAGGTGATGTCATGGGGCAGTGATGTCATGAGAAGGTTATTTCATGAGAAGATGATATCTTGAGGTGATGTCATGAAGTGATGTCATGAGCAGGTGATGTCATAAGGAGGTGATGTAATGAGGAGGTGATGTCATGGGGTCATGTCATGAGGAGGTGACATCATGAGGAGGTGATGTCATGATGAAGTGATGTCAAGGGGATGTGATGTCATGAGAAGGTGATGTCATGAGGTGGTGTCAGGAGGTGATGTCATGAGCAGGTGATGTCATGGGGTTAAGTCATGAAGAGGAGATGTCATGAGGAGGTGATAACATGTCATGATATCATGAGGAAATGATGTCACAAGGAAGTGATGTCATGATGAATTCATGTCATGAGGAAGTGATGTAATGAGGTGTTTTCTTTAGGAAATGATGTCATGAGGAAGTAATGTCATAAAGTTTTGGTGTCATAAGGATGTGATGTCATTAGATGATGTCATGAGAAGGTGATGTCATGAAAATATGATGTTATCAGGAGGTGATGTTATGAGGTGATGTCATGAGGTGATATGAGGAAGTGATGTCATGAGTTGTTGATGTCATGAGAAGGTGATGTCATGAGAAGTTGATGTCATTAGAACATGATGTCATGAGATGGTGAAATCATGATGTGATGTAATGAAGAAGTGATATCATGAGAGAGTGATTTCATGTGGAGGTGATGTCATGAGGAAGAGATATTATGGGGTGATGTCATGAGAAATTGATGTAATGAGGAGGTGATGTCATGAAAAGGAGATGTCATGAGAAGGTGATGTAATGAAGAGGTGATGTCATAAGGAGGTAATTTCTTGAGCAGGTGATGTCATTAAAAGGCAATGTCATGAGGAGGTGATGTCATGAGGTGATATCTTGAGGTGATGTCATGAGAAAGAGATGTCATGAGAAAGTGATGTCATAAGGAGGTGATGACTTGAGGTGATGTCATGAGGTGATGACATGGGAGGTGATGTCATGAGGTAGTGATGTCATGGAGAGGTAATGTCATAAAGAGGTAATTTCATAGAAAGTGATGTAATGGAAAGGGTATGTCATGGTGCTTTGATTTCATGGGAAGGTGATGTCAAAGGAGAGGTGATATCATGGAGAGAAAATGCCATCGAGTGGGGATCAGTGAGGTGATGACATAGGTTAGGTGATGTGATAGAGAAGGTGATGATATAATAGGAGTGATATCATAAGGAGGTGATGTCAGAGTGAGGTGATTACATAGGGAAGTGATGTCATGGGCATGATCTTATAAAAAAAACCATAGAAAGATGATGTCATAAAAGATGTGATGTCCTGAAGGGTGATATCACAGGGGAGGTGATACAGAGAGAAAATGCCATTGGGTGGTGATGGGTGAGGTGATTTCATGGGTAAGGTGATTTGATGATGAAGGTGAAGATAAAAAAGGAGTGAAAAATAGGAAGATGATGTCAGGGTAGGGTGATGCCATGAGAAGGTGATGTCATGAGAAAGTGATGTCATGAGAAGGTGATGTCATGAGGAGGCGATGTCATGAGAAGTTCATGTCATGAGAAATTTATGGCCTGAGGTGATGTCATCAGAAGGTAATGTCATGAGGTGATGTAACAAGGAGGTGATGTCATGAGGAGGTGCTGTGGTCAGGAAGTGATGTCATGAGAAGGTGATGTCATGGGAAAGTGATGTCATGGGGAGGTGATGTCATGGGGACATGATGTTGTGGGAATGTGATGTCATAAGGTGGTGATGTCAAGGTGTGACATGAGGAAGTGATGTCATGAAAAGGTGATGTCATGAGAAGGTGCTGTCAGGTGATATCATAATAAAGTGATATGAGGAGGTGATGTTAAGAGGTGATAATATCATTAGGTGAGGTAAGAAGAAGGTGATGTCAAGAGGATGTGATATCATGAGGTGATATCATGAGGAAGTGATGTCATGAGAACATAATGTCATGAGGTGATGTCATAAAAAGGTGATGTCATGAGAAGGTTATGTCATGAGGAGGAGATGTGTTGAGGTGATGTCATGAGGTGATGTCATGAGAAGGTGATGTCATGAGGTGATGTCATGAGGATGTGATATCATGTGGTGATATGAGGAGGTGATGTCATGAGGAATTGACATCATGAGGAAGTAATGTCATGAGGAGGTGTTGTATTTAGGAGGTGATGTCATGAAAAAGTGATGTCATGAGGACGTGATGTCAGTAGGTGATGTCATGAGAAGGTGATGCAGAAAAATATGACGTTATGAGAAGGTGATGTCATGATGTGAGGTCATGAGGTAATATGAGAAAGTGACATCATAAGAAGGTGATGTCATGAGGAGGTGATATCATGAGAAGGTAAAAATAGAGGACGTGATGTCATGAGGAGATGATGTCAGGAAAAGGAGATGTCATTAGGATGTGATGCCATGGGATGGTGATATCATGATGTGATTTAATGAGAAAGTGATGTCATGAGAAGGTGATGTCATGAGGAGGTGATGTCATGAGGATGTGATGTTATGGGGCTATGTCATGAGGAAGGGATGTCATGAGAAAGTGATGTCATGAGGAAAAGATGTCATGAGAAGATGATGTCATGAGGAGGTGAGGTTATGAAAAACTGATGTCATAAGGAGGTGATTTTCTTAAAAGGTGATGTCAGGAAAAGGTGATGTCATGAGGTGATGTCATAAAAAGGTTATTTCTTGAGCATGTGATGTCATGAAAAGGCAATGTCATAAAGAGGTAATGTCAGGTGGTGATATCATGAGGTGATGACTTGAGGAAGAGATGTCATGAGAAGGTAATGTCATGAGAAACTGATGTCATAAGAAGGTGATTTTCTGAAAAGGTGATGTCAGGAAAAGGTGATGTCATGAGGTGATGTCATGAGGAGGTGAAGTAATTAGAAGGTGATGTAGTCAGGAAGTGATGTTGTGAGGAGGTGATGTCGTAGTTAAGTGATGTCATTTGGAGGTGATGTCTTGGAGAGGTGATGTCATGGGGACATGATGTTGTGGGGATGTGGTGTTGTGAGGTGGTGATGTTGTGGGGTTATGTCATGAGGAGATGATGTCATGAGGAGATGATGTCGTGAAAAGGTGATGTCATTAGAAGGTGATGTCATGATGTGATGTCATGAGGTGATGCCATGAGGAAGTGATGTCATAAGGAGGTGATTTTCTGAAAAGGTGATGTCAGGAAAAGGTGATGTCATGAGGTGATGTCATGAGGAGGTGATGTCATTAGGTAGTGATGTCATGGAGAGGTAATGTCATGGAGAGGTGATGTCATGCAGGTGATGTCATAAAATGGGGATTTCATGGGGAATTGATGTCATGGGAATGTGATGTCACAGGGGAGGTGATATCATAAAGAGAAAATGCCATCGAGTGGGAATCGATGAGGTGATTTCATAGGTCAGGTGATATTATAATGGAAGTGAAGATATAATAGGAGTGACATCATAAGAAGGTGATGTCAGGGAAAAGTGATGCCATGGGGAATTGATGTCATGGAGAAGTGATGCCATGCAGAATTGATGTCATAGGGATGATGTCATGGGAAGGAAATACCATAGGAAGATGATGTCATAAAGGATGTGATGTCCTGGGGGGAGATGTCACAAGATAGGTGATACAGAGAGAAAATGACATTGGAGGTGATGTCATGCCATGAGAAGGTGTTGTCATGTGGAGGTGATGTAATGAGGTGATGTCATGTGATGTCATGAGGAGGTGATGTCATGAGGAGATGTCATGAGGTAGTGATGTCATGGAGAGGTAATGTCATGGAGAGGTGATGTCATGGGAGGTGATGTCATGATGTGAAATCATGAGAAGGTGATGTCATGAGGAATTAATATCATGAGAAGGTGATGTCATGAGGAAGAGATGTCATGAGGAGGAGATGTCTTGGGAGTTGACTTCATAAGGTGATGTCATGAGGTGATGTCATAATCCCAGCACTTTGGGAAGCCAAGGTGGGTGGATCATGAGGTCAAGAGATCGAGACCATCCTGGTCAACAAGGTGAAAATTATCTGGGCATGGTGGTGCATGCCTGTGGTCCCAGCTACTTGGGAGGCTGAGGCAGGAGAATTGCTTTAACCCAGGAAGTGGAGGTTGCGGTGAGCTAAGATCATGCCATTGCACTCCAGCCTGGGTAACAATAGCAAAACTCCATCTCAAAAAAAAAAAAAATGTTTTGTTGTAAAGGTGACCTAACAGATAAGTTTAAATATAGGGAATTTGGCACTGTGTTGAATGTCTCATTATTAGCACATAAGCGATCTTAAATAAATGTCTAGTGCATTAGACACTCTTTAAGACAAAGTTATCAGAGCTCTGCTTCCAAGGACAGGCTGGCAAAATATTTCAGAAAGGATGTGATGATTATAATGTAGCCTTTGAGCTATGAGAGCAATACAGCAGTGAAGACTCATGAACATTCTTTCCTTCCTGTCTTCCCCTTAAGCCCCAGAAATGTTAGGGGACAAGAAGAAAAGTAAAGCCTCTGCTGCATATTTTTCAGGCACCAAACAGCATAAAAGGGCAGTATGATACTACAAACTTTGGCTAATAAAACAAACTGACACAATTAAATGAATGCTGAAAATAAACACTGTGGTTTCAAAGATTTGTTGATGACTTAGGGTGAAGTTTTCATATTATGCACCTGCTTAATGTGGGATGATTCCCTTTCTTTTTGTTTATTTAATAAATATTTGTTAAGTACCTGTGTCCACTAGGCACTATTTTAGGTGCTGGTGCTTCCATGGTAGACAGAGCCCCTGCACTCATACAGTTCTCACTTTGTGGGTCAGGATGCAGACAGCAAATCAGTAAACAGACACAAATACATGACACAATTTCAAATGCCAGGTGTTTAAAGCATTCCACCTGATTTTTCTGAAGGAAGGGGCAAATAAATTTCTGCTGGCTTAGATCTGTGCTGACTAGGACACAGATCATACAAACTATGATTTGTAAGAAACTATGGTTACTCAGAAATACACAGGAGTATTTACATCTTTATTATACATATATAATCAATAAGAACCCTGGGCATTTGATTTTTATTTTATTTCAATGATAAAATGGGTCTAGTAATGTTAGTTGTCATAGTTATTAGTGATGATTTAATGTTAGTGAATTTACTTCACATTTAGCATAGGAAAAGTATGGATTTATTATTTGTGAATTAGAAACACAGAATAAAACCTAATTAAATTACTTGTCCTGGTGTAAGAATCAGCATATGTGAATTATTTTTGCATTTGCTGAATTATAAAGTTCTTAACAAAATGAGAGATATTAAAGGCCCACGGCAATGGTTCTTAAACTTCACTGTGTACTTAGGGATTATCCTTGAACACTGATAAAAGGCAGATTGCAGGGCTCAGACATAGCACATTCTGATTCTTTTATGTGTTGACTATTGCCCAGGAATCTGGGTTTTCAATAAGCATCCTGAGTGATTCTAATGAAGATGGTCCTGGAACCCCACAGAGACCCACTCTCTTGTTGGGTTGTATCAGATATATATGAGTTGATTTTTTCTTTTATTTTTCAATGACACTCAAGCAACTGCAGGGAACAATTTTAAGTACTCTCTGACATAAGTATCTAGGAACCAGTAGTGGAATATATTTTATACAAAAGTAATAGAGTAGTTTTATGCCATAAGACCAAAGTTCCTGGCTCCTGTCCTAGAATAATGTAATATTGTTTAATTAACAGGTGGACACTAACCAAAAAAAGATAAATATGTATAGAATTAGAGAAATACCATACAGAAGGATGGAGTCTCACAGTGCCTGGAATTTTCAAAATCAATCAGAGTAATAATTTTAAATGTGCCACAAAGTAGTACCATAATCCAAATAAGTTATACATTCATTTGCTTAACTTTCATCCATGAAAATCTTTATATAATTACTGCTTGTTCTTTTGAAATCCTTTCCTACTGTGTATTTTGTAAAAGCTCAAAATAGATCAAAACTAGTTGTTACCTTATTTACTTCTGTAAACACAAAACTCTGTTAAGGCTTTTAGGTGAAGTAAGCCCAAATATAGGCTATGTTCTGTCATGTATAACTAAAATAAAACTTCAGCCTAAGGAAACTCCTTTTGTAGACATTATTGGTACTACAAAAAGTACAAAAGTTGGCTGGGTGTGGTGGCACACAGAGACTATATGTTCATGCTGCCTACTCTAGGTTGCAGTATGTTCCCAACACACATCTTTAATGGTTTAAAATGGTATTTCTATTTTTCCTTCAGTTTGTATGCTCTGCCAGCTGTATGCTTCCTCTGCATGTTTCCAAAGTGAAGAAAATGAAAAAATATTTTTTCTAATGCTATATTAATAGAGAAATCTATATTTTTGGATTAATATTCTTTAATAAGAACCTAACTCAATAGGTTGCTCTCTAATTGATTACAATTCCCACTGGAACACTTCCCCAGGTTGACTGAAGGTCCAGGTTTTTTTCTTATTCTTCCTTCCATCCTCTATTCAGTTTCAGTTGAGAATTTACCAAACTAAGATTACATCGACCACTCAATTTTAGGCAGAAAGGGACTGCATTGATTAGTTCAACTGCCTCCTTTTCAAAGAAACTAAAGCCCACGGACCAATTTACCAAAGTGGGTGTATTCTTATCTGTGCTGCCCTATTGTTCATGATCCTGGACTAGGCATAAAGCAAATGGTAGCTGATGGGAATTTCTGGAATGGGTTTAGGTGTGAGGAAGACAAAGGTCTAGTGGCAAGGTCAGCTCTCGAGGTAGGTTACTTGGATTCCTATCTACTTAGTTGTGTGTTCTTGGGCAAATTACATAACTTTTCTGTGCCTCAATTTATTTGAAAGATGGTGTATAATAGTATCTATCTCACAGCATAATTGTGAGGATTATTGAGCTATTCTTCCAAAAGTATTAAAACATGCGGGTAAACTCCCAGTAAACAGTATTTTTACCCGAATCACAAACTGCCAAACCCTTAAGTCTTGAGCTCCCAAGGGGAATTAGGAGCCCTTCTGTGGCATTCCTCTTCTAAAAGTCTGCTGAACAAAAGTTGATGTTGCATTTTCAAATAACTCAAATGGATTACTTTTATGAAGTTTGGGGCAAATGAATTACACATATATATGACCCTCCCTTAACACCCAGAAGGTATGTGGACACGCAGAATTCAAAAGTCTGAGAGTGACTGTGCTCAGGGGTGAAGGAATGCTTAGAAACTGCCTCTTTGAGGAGGAAGGCAGGACGTTCAATAAGAGTGGCTGGCGACCAAAGAACTAAACTTTAACGCAACGAAGGTGAGTCGGTCTCCCTGCGACCACAGGCATCCAACCGAGGAACACCTCGCTCCGCCTGGAAGGCCCAGGTGCAGCTGGAGGGGGACTGAAAGGGTCAGACCATCGGATTGTTCTCAGCTTTGGGCTTTTACACAGCAGTTTCAAAGACAAAGGGGCTTTTCGGCTAGGTTTGGTTCACCGTCCCCTCCTCCCAGGCCCAAGCTTGGTCCCCAGTGTTTCCAGCAATGCTTGGGACATCCCTCACTCCGCTCCTTTTTTGGGGGACCACTGCCCACCCCTAGGTTGCCTGCTGTCCCTCCTAGAAAGAGGTGGATGGCCGTGACATTCCAGGGAGGACAAAAAGAGGGGTGAGGGGGCAAAGACGCCCTTCTAAAGTTTCACCCCCGAAAGGCATCCCACTCCGCCCTCGAGGCACCCTCGGGCTACAGCCTCCGCGGGGCGCGAGCCTCCTCCCTTCGCCCTGCCCCTCGCGCCTCCTCCCTTCACCCTGCCCCTCACGCCTCCTCCCTTCGCCCCGCCCCTCGGCACGGGGGAGGTGCGCTGTGCGGCCGGTGCGCTCTGATTGGCTGCTGCATCGGGGTTCCAGCCGCGATTGTGCCGTGGCGGGTGCCTGTGTGCGCAAAGTTGGGAGTTGCTGGAAGTCAGAGTCAGGGGAGCGGTCACTGGTAGTGAGCGCGGGCGGCGCTGGGCGCAGAGTAGAGAGCGGGCCCTGGTCTAAGCCTTTCCGCAGCCCTCCGGCCCCGCCGGTACCATGGACTCCACCCTGCGCGGCCCCTCGCGATGCGGTGCAGCTGCCACTCGACCAGGTGGGTTCAGGTACCACGAGGCACCCGGGCGTCGGACACGTGCCCTCGCCGCCCTTTGTGGCTGTGGAGCCGCTAGACCCGGGGCCTGGGAGAGGGGTGGGGACTGGGGCCCATTGCTGCTGGACGGGAGGGGAGGACAAGCCTGTCCCGGTGACTTCTCGCTCCCGCGGCCTCCTCCCTGCCTCTGCGGCGTGCGCTGCAGACCCGCATCCGCCGCTCAGGGCCAGGGTGGTCCGGGCGTCGGTGCCGGCGACAGTCCCGGGGAGGGTCTTCATGTAGACCTGAGGGTGTGCGGGCTGGTCCCTGCCCTCTGCCGCAGCGGGGCTGGGAGTCAGCCATTGGGTCCCTCTGGGTGCTGGTCCCTGCCCTCTGCGGAGCGGGGCTGGGACTCAGCCATTGGGTCCCTCTGGGTGCTGGTCCCTGCCCTCTGCGCAGCGGGGCTGCGAGTCAGCCATTGGGTCCCTCTGGGTGCACAGGCTGGGTTGTAGACAGAGCGGAAGGCTGTGCTCCGGAGAGGCCGGCGTGGTGGTGCCTGCCCGGCGGGTGGCTCTGAACTACCCCCAGAAAGGCTGAGGCGTGGGTCTAGGTGTGAACGGTGCATCAGAGATGGCGTCGATGGGTTCAAGGGGCACAGAGAAGCTTACGTGCTACTGCACTTTGGGGACAGTTTGCATTGGAGTGTGGTTTTAGGGAGACTGAGGCAACAGTTTCGGGGAAGGCCGAGCTTATAAAGAAAAGTGAGAGGGAGTTATCCCCAGGATTCTAGCTGAGAAAGTTGCAGCCTTGTAGATAGAAGCAGCCACCCTTACTTACCTCCTGGCCCAACCCTCAAAAAAGCACTTGGCAGTGTTCAGGGAAGGGTGGCATTTAAATGAGGCCAATTGAGTTTGATGGTTAAAGGGCCTAAGGATTACTGAGAATCAACAATAATGTGACGGGAAAAGCAGCGCCATTTTTATTCAGCAAAGAAAGCTTGGAAGTATTTTGTTGGGAGAATTCAGCATAAGATTTAAGGAAGTTGTTGATGCCGGGTGTGGGAGGTAGAATTAGGTGATTGCTCTAGCTCCAAGCTGAAGGTAGTTGACTTTGGAAATTTCGCTTACAATTATTTGTAGCATACTTAACCTAGAAGTAAGTGTTTGCACTTTACAAGGGATACCGGTTCACTGTCCTTAGCTGGAATGTGCGCACGTTGTTTAGTCTTAGAGAATTTCATTTATAACACAGATTCTCTCTTATCCAGACTGTTTTTCCTAGCAGCAAGCTGGAAACCTGACATTAGGGTACAGGCTGCCTTGCGCTTTACTCTTTTAAATAAACTTATGTGGAACGAGTGTCAAATACAAAATAATTAAGTAGAAAAAAATAAATAATTCTGCCTTCTGTTGAAATCTCTTATTGTGGTCACGCCCACCTATCTTTAACAGCAGTTATAATGTGTATCCTGTGAATAAAGTATTGGTAGTGAAATTAATCGTGTATTTGAAGAAAATACTGTTCTCTGTTTATTAATAAATTGATCAGAATTTAGTGTTTTTTATGTTCTCAGCCCTGTGGAAGATCATCGCTGTTTTCCACCCTGACATGCAGTGTAGCATGTTACACTCCTGATTTAAACAGGTTGCTGCCAGTGTATCAGCAAATGCAGGGTAGGTGTCCGTAAAAAAAAAACAAAACCATATTGCTCATGAGGAGCAAGGGAGATAGCCATATACATTTACATTTCTTTTAGGGAGACCGGCATGTGTTCATAGTCTCTCTTTCTCTTCCCCCTTTCTTTCCTTTCTCCCCTCCCTCCCATGCTGAAATATTTTCTTTGTTATGCTAATAATACCTTTTTCATAGTAATGAACTCATTTAAACATTTCAGCAACCAGAGAAAGTTCTTTTCAGTACTGAAATAATCAAGAGAATCATGGGAAGGAGACAGGACTTAAAACTTTTTGACATGCCTTTCTTTGTTTAGCTGAAGGTCTTAAGTTTGTAGCTTGGGACTACTATAAATTTGTACAGCCACATATAGCCCTAATTTGTGTAGTACAGTTATGTACTGCATAGTGCCACTGAGGTCATCAGAGCTCATCTATGATTTTGGTCCCACGGAGTATAAGGGAGCTGAAAAATTCCCATTGCCTAGTGAAGCTGTGGTATTCATAATTTCTTAGTTACTCATGTTTATGTGGTGATGCTGGTGTGAAGAAACTTATGGTGCAACCAGTCCCTGTAAAAGTGTAGCATATGCAGTTATGTACAGTACATAATACTTGATAATGTTAAATACATTATTGGTTTGTGTATTTTCTACCCATTTTATCATTGTTTTAATGTGCACTTCTGCTGATTAAAAAGAAAAGTTAACTATAGAACAGCCTGAGGTGGGTCTTTCAGGAAATATTCCAGAAGAAGGCACTGTCTTAATAGGAGGTGACAGCCACATGTGTGTTGTTGTCCCTGAAAACCTTTCAGTGCGATGAGATTGGAGGTGGGAGACAGTGATGTGCATGATCTGGACCCTGTGTAGGCCTAGGCTAGTGGGTGTTTGTGTCTTAGTTTTTAAGAAAAAGTTTTAAAATTAAAAATAAAAGAAAGCTTATAGAATTAGGATATAAGGAAAGAATATTTTGTACAGATGTACATTGTGTGTTTTAAGCTAAGTGCAATTATAGAAGAGTTTAAAAGTTTGTGAAATAAAGTTACAGTAAGCCAAGGTTAACTGAAGAAAGAAGAACTTTTCAGTGTATCCTAAGTGTCTCTATAAAGACAATAGTGGTGTACAGCAATGTCTTAGACCTTAACATTCATTCACCCCCCGACTTCCCCACAACAACTTTTAGTCCTGCAGTCTCCATTCATGGTGAGTGCCCTATATAAGTGTACTATTTTTTTGTCTTTTATGCTGTATTTTTACAGTACCCTTTCTATGTTTAGATACACACATACTATAGTATTCATTATAGTAAGCTGCTATATAGGTCTGTAACCTAGAAGTAATAGACTGTATCATCTAGGTGCATGTGTAGTAGGCTGGACTGTCTGGGTTTGTGTAAGTCCACTGTGATGTCCACAGTGAATTGTCTAATGATGCGTTTTTAAGAATGTACCCCCATTATTAAGCAACATGTGAGTATATTTACAGTTGTTTTCTATTTGAGCAAGTCTTGAGAATATTTGATTAATACCACATAAGCCTTAATTTTTCATACTGATAATTGTTTCTTTGAAGCACCTAAGAATTGACTTGCTTGTTGATGAAGTTCTTGAAATAACTAAAAACTCATATTGTAAAATTGGATGAAGAAAATAATTTAGCTATCATTTTTAAATTGAGCATTTTAGAGAACATGGGACATTTTTATAATGTAAATAGTCCACGTTGAGAAAAAGCTTAGGAATTTGTTGTAATCAAATAGGGTAAGTCGGCAGGAAAAAGGCAAATCAGGAAATGAAAATTGCAAAAATACAACATTGAAGTCTGTTGATTTGGTGTGTGCAAATTAACAGTGTTTTGGAAAATTAGAAAATTATAGAAGTAGTTGTTTAATGTCAGATGAAGAAAAGGACTTTAGTGTAACAAGAACAGTTAACTTTTTACTAGAGTAAGTATACAATTTATGAGATGATGGAAATTATTGGTTCACATGGAATGTAAGAACATGCCTTGCAGGGCCAGGTAGCAGAAGGGAGGGAGTGTTTTGCAATAAGGCTGAGACCAGGGAAGGAAAAGGAGAAAAGATCTTGCCATTGACTCCTGTGTTGTTTAATCATTACTGAGAATTCTGCAGTGACCTTGAGGTGGCCATAGTATTTGTCCAGTATGCCTTAAATCTTAGTAAAAGATCTATTATCAAGTGAGGTGACACCATGCTGTAAGATAGAAAGTATTAGCATCTGAGGTTTGCCTTTGTAGGCCTTGCTTTCCAGATGATTTTATTTTTAGGGTAATGTTTAGTAGGTAATTTTGATTAAAGGAAAATATGGAGAGAAGGTTTTGAGGAAGGAATTGGACTAAGGGAGCGCTGTGCCATGAAAAGGGCCAGATGTGTGATTTAGAAGATGTCAGATATCATTGAGCATATTTGTGTTCTTTGTTAGTTTCTGATGTGCTGATGTTCAGTTCATCTGTAACTTGAAAAGTAAGGTGGGCTGGGGGAGGTGGCTCATGCCTGTAATCCCAGCACTTTGTGAGGCTGGGGGAGGTGAATCACCTGAGGTCAGAAGTTTAAGATCAGCCTGACCAAAACGATGAAACCCTGTCTTTACTAGAAATAAAAAAATTAGCCAGGCATGGTGGTGCATGCCTGTAATCCCAGCTACTCAGGAGGCTGAGGCAGGAGAATCACCTGAACCCAGGAGGCAAACATTGCAGTAAGCAGATTGCATTCGAGCCTGGGCAACAGGAGTGAAACTCTGTCTTGTGATGGGGAGGGTGCGAAAGTAAGGCAGAATGAATCAAGTATTTCTTAACATTTTTGCTGTTCATGAGTGGATTCTTTTTTTTTATAATGTAAATATGTTTGACATTTTTGCATTTTAAATTTCATTTGTGTTTATACTAGTGTATTATGTATGCTAACAGGGAACTGAATTTTTTAAATCTGATTTAGAAAGTAATACATGTTTATGGTATAAAATTTATAAAAGAAAAATGTATAACTATAAAAGTTTAAAAATCACTCATTTTTCTTCACTCCAGAGAAAACTTCTGTTAATTTTTTTAGAATGTGTGTGTATATTGAAACAGAATTAGAGTCACACTGAATATAAAGTTTTTATAACACAGCCACCATATCATGAGGAATCTCAGGGCACATAAAGATGCCTTGTGTTGGTGCTTGAACCTACAGGCCCAGCTAAAGTCACAGGTTACAGCCAGCATTCACCATCTAACATGTGAGTGAGTGAGCCTTTAGATAATACCAGTCACTGGCTACTGGCAAATAGAGAAGAAAAGAAGTGTCCATGCTGATCCATGGCCAAAGTGCAGATTCCAGAGCAAATGAAATGTTAGTGTTTTCAGCCACCAAATTCAAGGGTACTTTTTAGGTCATTAGAGTATTCATTTGGCAATCATATATTTTAAAACAGTTGTAATTGAAGTATAACATATATAAAGAAATGCATAGATCTTAACTGTGCAGTTTAATCAATTTTGACAAATGTGTACATGTATGTAACTCATACTGTGTAACCCTTGTAAAGGTGAACATGGTACACCAGAGTAAACAAGGTGTAAGTATTAAATGATGAGTAAAAGAGATTGGGAGGACTTTGGTTTAAGAAATATATAGGAAGCCATCGAATTTTTAGAAATACACTTTGTGTTTTAGAAGAGTTTTAAATTTACAGAAAGTTGTGAAAATAGTAGAGTTTTCAAATAACTTACATCCAGTTTTCATATTGTTAAACTGTTACATTAGTGTAATCATTTGTCACATTTAGTGAAGTAATATTGATACATTATTATTGACTACGTTTTATACATGATTGATTTCTTTCTTTCTTTTTTTGTTTTGAGATGGAGTTTCACTCTTCTTACCGAGGCTGGAGTGCAATGGCACGATCTCAGCTCACAGCAACCTCCGCCTCCTGGGTTCAGGCAATTATCCTTCCTCAGTCTCCTGAGTAGCTGGGATTACAGGCACGCAGCACCATGCCTAGCTAATTTTTTGTATTTTTAGTAGAGACAGGGTTTCACCATGTTGACCAGGATGGTCTCATCTCTTGACCTTGTGATCCACCCGCCTCGGCCTCCCAAAGTGCTGGGATTACAGGCGTGAGCCACCGCAGCTGGATTTACAGTTTTGTTGTTGTTGTTGTTAATCAATGAGAACTTATAACATTGCTCAGGTCAGCCTTGAACTCATGGCCTTGCCTCCTCAAGCACCAGGACAACTGGCCAGAGCCACCATGGCCCTCCATTATTGATTTCTTTAGTTTTTACTTAAGGTCTGTATCAGTTTACTGCCATAACAAAATTCCATAGACTGAGTGGATTAAACAAAAGAAATTTATTTTCACAGATCTGGAGGTGGAAAGTCTGAGATTGGGTGCCAGGATGGTTGGGTTCCAGTGAGAAGTCTCTTCTTCACTTGCACATGGCACAGTCCCCTTTCTTAGGTGTGTTCTTGCCAGAAGAGAGAAAGAACAAGCTCTCTGTGTCTCTTTATAAGAGCACTAATCCCATCAGACCAGGGCCCTGCCCTCATGACTTCATCTAATGCTGATTACCTCCCAAATGCTCTAGCTCCAGATACTATTATATTCAAGTTAAAGCTTCAGCATATGAGGATTCTGGGCAGGCCACAGACATTCAGTTTATAACAAGGTTCTTGTAGTGTTCCTGGATCTTATGTAGGTTACCATATTACATTTAGTCTTTGTGTCTCCTTAGCTTCCTTTAGATTGTGGCAGTTTCTCAGACTTTTCTTTCTTTTTTGGTGACCTTGTCAGGTTTGAGGACTACTGGTCATGTATTTTGTAGAATGTCCCTCAAGGGGGATTTATCAAATGTGTTTCTCATAATACATCTGGGTTTATGGATGCCTGGGAGGAAGACTGAAAGATGAAGTGTACTTTTCATCATATCATACAAAGGAAAGGGTGTGTACTTTCAATGTGACTGATCACTGTTGACGTTGATTTGGTCACCTGAATGACATAGTGAAGCAGGATAATTTCCCTGAATGCTTTGCTGGTGGGAACTGGGGTGTGGGTGCTGGCAGGGGCAGACTTCACTCACTAGAACCCCCTGTGCTCAACCCATCATGGGAGGGAACATGCAGGTAAGCATGTGCAGGAGCTGGGGTGAGTACTTTTGGGTGCTGGTGGGAGCAAAACTGTGCAGGCCCTGAGGCCCAAGAATAAATGTTACAATCAGTGCTCTTTTAGCTTCACCACCTATGGACAGTTTAAGTGTTAACAGCTCAGTGGAAGGTAAGTGTGACATGACAGCCTTTGACACCAGCCTGGAAGAGAAATGGCTGTTGGAATATGAGAAGGGGTGGCTATGAATGATACTCCTTTCAACTGTGTTAAGTTTCAGATGCTGGCTAGACTTCGAAGTAGAAATGTGAAGAACATTGAAGAGGTGAATCTGAAGTTCAGGGAATAGGGCAAAACTCAAGATTCTATTCGGAGGTTGCACATTTTATCTTTAAAGAATTCCATTGTATTATTCAGAGTAAGAATCTCATTTGATAGAATAAAGAGCCTATGGTACTTTGAGTAGAATGATGAGAAAAATTTTAATCAAAGATTTTTTTCTGAAAGCACTGTGAATAAAAATAAGAGTAAAATATAGGTGATTTTCAGTCAGCCTCAGTGACCTGTATGTATCTGACCTGAGTCCCAGCTGATATAGCCAGTTGACAGTAGAAAATTTAGAATTTGATTTGCATGTTTTAAAGCTATTGAGAAGAAGAATTAGACATTTTAATTTCTCCCCCACCCCATAAGGAACCATGTGGGTATATTTTTGATCCTTACCATTTTTTTCTTCTCAGCGGGAAACCAGTCAGAAGTGGGAGGCCTCTGAGCAAACTGTATACTGTGTAGCCACCAGCTTCTGCTTTCTCAAGGCAGAACACTGTCCCTCAATGCCTCTTTCTGCTTCTCCTTGTTGAGACCACTGAGGACTGCCCCTGTCTTGTCTGACTCCTCCTGATGTGGTGAGCAATACAGAAAGGCTGAGGGATTGATATTATTTGGCTCCATATTTTAGAAAAATATTTGGTAGTTACATAAAATACATCTAGTTTGACCAGTACCACTTATAACTTTAAATTGTTGTATAGAAATTGATCCTTTATTATTTAGAAAATACAATTTAAAGTTAATAATACTGAGAGAACTTATGATTCTTTCCTTTTGCCTTACCTGTCCTTTAGTTCTTTATTTATTTTCAGAGCTTTTGTACTGGCTCATCTTCCCTTTCCTGGGGAGTTAATTTTAAAAATTAGATTTCAAGGAACTTGTCCTTTTAGAGGATGATGAAAACCACTTGTACTTGAAATTAAGGAAATTTTTTTTCAAGTTCCCTGTGTGCCCTTTTCAGCTCACATCCCAGAGAGGAGAGACTTCTGCAATATTGTGTTAACCATTTCCTTTCTTTCTTCAAGTGTTATCCACAAATGTATATATGTATGTGGTAATAAGCATGAAATTTGCCATCTTAACCATCTTTAAGTGGGTAGTTCAGTAGTGATGAGTGTATTCACAACATTGAATACTAGATCTCCACATTTTCATCTTATAGAACTGAAACTGTATATTGATTAATCAACTCTCTATTTCCCCCAGGCCCAGCAGCTGGCCTTTTGTTTCTATGAATTTGACTATTCTAGATACTACATATAAGTGGAAACTTACAGCATTTGTCTTTTTGTGAGTGGCATATCTGAGTTAGCACGTCTTCAGGGTTGATCCATGTTGTCACATATGATATATGTTATATGACTCATAAAAGCTGGAATTTCTTTTCTTTTGAAAAGCTGAATAATGTTCCATTTATGAAGTTCTTAATCTTCATGTGGCTGAATTTATAACATTCATATTTGCAGTGTTTTTACACCTAGTTTAGGAAATTCTTCTGTATCCTGAGATCATAAAGATAGCCTCCAATATTTTTAAGAATTTTTTTTTTGTTTTAAAACAAGATTAAATTTATAGGAAGGTTATCAGTACAATTCAGATAACATTTGCTTTTCCCTGAACCATTTCCTAATAAGTTGCTGACTTGATGACCCATTGCTTCCACATATTTTAGTGGCATTTCCTAAGGACATTCTTCTGTGTAATATCAAAATGACCATCAAAATTAGAAATTAATACATTTCTATCATCACATCTTCAACTTTATTCAAGCTTTACTAATTATCTGATCAAATTCTGTTTGACAACAGGATCTAGTTTGGAATTACAGGTTGCATTTTGTTCTAAACTCTCCTTAGTCTCCTTACATCTAGACCACTCCCTTTATTGAATTGAGATGTATTCCTTTCTCTTCTATTTTCTGGAGGGATTGTATAAAACCATTGTTAATTCTTTCTAAAAAATTTAATAGAATTCTTTAGTAAAGCCATCTGGGCCAAGTATTTATTTGTTTCCCAGGCTGGAGTGCAATGGCATGACCTTGGCTCATTGCAACCTCCACCTCCTGGGTTCAAGGATTGTGCCTCAGACTCCTGAGTAGCTGGGATTACAGGCACCCGCTACCATGCCCAGCTAATATTTTGTATTTTGAGTAGAGAAGGGTTTCACCATGGTTGCCAGAGTGGTCTTGAATTCCTGACCTCAGGTTATCCACCCGCCTTGGCCTCCCAAAGTGCTGAAATTACAGGTGTGAGCCACTGCACCTCACTGGCCTAGAGATGTTTATGGGATTTTAAATTACAAAGCCAGTTTTCTTAACAGTTACCAGGCTATTTAAATTTATATTTGATGAGTTGTTGTATTTGTGTTTTTTCTGGAATTGGTGCATTTCATCTAAGAAATTCCATTTTAGCTAATCTATGTGCAACTTTATTCTTCTTTACTTTATATAGACATATTTTCAATGAAAAGATAATCTAATACATATATTTATAAAAATAAATGCATATTTTACATTTGTATCATGTAATTTTATATCTGTATCATATACTTTGGATTAAGCTCTAGATGTAGCCAAGATCTCAGGGGCAGGCTATATTCAGCACTGATGGGAGACTCAGTGACCTATAGAGTTTGTGTGTCTACACACTTCAGCGTTTACTCTGCATGAGTCTCTGACCATGCAAATAGCTATGCTGTGGCTGTATTGTGCTGACATCTCAATCTATTTCAGTTTTTTTTCCAGGACTTAGTCAAAATAATGTGATGAGATGAAAATCAGCTTTGCTATGGTCCCTGACCTCAGGTTGCTCAGAGTCCCCGTAGGGGTTGCAGAGAAGTAGTTAGGAAATCAGTAATCTGTGTGGTCAGTGTTGTAATGAGGAGGCAACAGGTCCTCATGAGAACACAGGGAAGAGGTATCTCTTTTATTCTCTGCATCTCTGGTACCTAGTACAGTACTTTGCACATAGTAGGTTCTCATTAAGTCTTTGTGGAATGAATGAATAAACTCAGAACTGGGTGATCACAAGGTTACTTTTGGAGAGGACTTGTGTCTGAGCCAAGTTAATGGTATCTATGGGCAGTAGATGAGTGGAGGGAATTCTCTCATGTGGATGCAAGAATATGCAGTGTTGTAGAAGAACAAAAGTCTTAGCAATCTAAGTCATTGTCTAAAGCTTTCTATTTGCAAGTGGGGAGTGGTTTTCAAAAGTGATTGCAGATGGAAGGCTAAGAAGAAATAACTCTGACCAAAGTATGTATTGGGCATGGTTAGCTAAGAACCAGAATTGATTTTTATGAATTAGCATTTTTGGTTCCAGCAGTTGTGTTTACCATTACTAGGTTTAGTTTCTAACATGTCTTAAAAATAATGCTCTCCAAATGAATAAGAAGTATTTTTTTGTGAAGCATGGTACAGTTTTCTCTGGCTCTTACCTACTAGTCTTATTCATACTATCTTTTCTTTAAAACAATACTTTTTTATGCTGTCTATATATCTGTGATAAATCATGAGTTTACCACTAATAATGGTGGGTCATATTGTTGTGTTCTCATATGCCAGGTACTATATTGAGACACTGCCATGAGTTATTTTATTTAATGTGGACAGTGGCCTGTCTGTAAGAAAACCAAACCTAGGGCTCCCATTTTACAGAAGTGGCAACTAAGGTTTGGGGAAGTTAAATTGTGTGTTCCCAAGGTCACTTAGGTAAGCCTGGAACTCACATTTTAATCTAAGTCTTCTGACTTCATTTAACCACTGAGCTATGTGTGCTCTTTTCAATGTTTCATGTGTCTTTTTATTAAACAAGAAATGCCCAGGATTTAGTTTTACTTGTGTATATATCCTTAGAAAGTTTATCAGTTAAGTAGGAAAAGAGTTTGTAGTGAAGTAACATATTAAGACTCCTAAAAGCAAATTACAGAAACCCACTTTAAACTAGCCAGCATGGCTGGATGCAGATGCTCCAACAATAATTAATTACTGTGCTCTTCCTCTCTGTGTTTCCTCCTTTCTCACTTTCCTCTTCTCCTCCTTTATCCCACTGCCCCACTCCTTCTCTCATTCTGCTTTTATTAGAGTGTTAGCCTATTCTCTCTTGTTACAGAAGGAGCCCCAGTTGAAACCAGCTCCACCCGTGATCCTAGGAAGAGCAAGCATCTTCTCTGGGAGCTCTGGCAGAAATGCCCTGGGGAACACTCTTGGTCATGGGGACTGGGGGCTGTGAGAGGACTTTGTGAACTATATAGAATGTAGCTGTTGGGGTGACAACATGTCCATACTTTATTTTGATAAGACATGTCATTTGATGGTTGAAAGCTATAATTATTTAAAGATAATGCACAATATATTTTAATAGCATTATCAAGATATAGTTCACATACCATAGAACTCACCCATTTAAAGTATACAGTTCAATAATTTTAATATAGTCAAAGTTGTACAGCTATCACCACTGTCTAATCTGTAACATTTCCATCACAAAAAGAAATCTTATACCCATTCACAGTCTCTCCCTATTTTTCCCAAATTTCTCAGCCTTAAGCAACCAGTCATCTACTTTCTATCTCTGTAGATTTGCCTATTCTAGACATATTATGTAAGTGCAATCAGATGACTTGTGTTCTTTTGTGTCTGACTTCTTTCATTAGCATGTTTTCAAGGTTTATCTATCTTTGTGTATGATCATGCATTTTTTATTAATTGCCAAATATTTCATTATATGGATATACCACATTTTATTTGTCTGTCTGTTGTCGATGGACATTTGGGTTGTTTTCATGTTTTTTGCAAGTATGAATAATGCTGCTGTGAACATTTTTGTAGAAGCTTTTGTGTAGATCTGTTTTTACTTCTTCTGTGTGTATACCTAGGAGTGGAATTACTGGTTCATATGATAACTATACCTAACATTTTGAGGAACTATGTTCCAAAGTGACTTTATTATTTTACATTCTCACCAGCAATGCATGATGGTTCCAGTTTCTTTACATTCTGGTCAACCATTACTATCTTTTTGATTACAGGCATCTTGGTGGGTGTGAAGTAGTATAATGCATATTTTATAAGATGTCATTTTGTTTGTTAAATAACGGCCTGTTTACTTGTCATCTTACCTTGTATAGGAGCTTTCCCAGTGGGTTCTGAACCAGCTTCTCCTCAGTCCATCCAGCCAACCAGGTAGACAGACCATGCTGATCAAAGGATTAGAAGTATATGTTTACTTTTTTTTTTTATAAATTTTATTATTTACAAATCTAGACAGGGATTATTCTTATTTTCATATTAAGAAACAGGTTATAAATGCCGGAGGTTACTTGGTTGAAGATGGAACAGGGATTCATATTTAGGATGTATTAGGTGGTAGAGAGCTGCTTGCTTCAGATCTGCAGTGTCAGCCTACTTTTGTGACATGATAAAAAGCCCCATAAAACTGCATACCTCAACCATACCTCAGCTTTCTGTTGAAACTGCTCTCTATAACCCAAATGTGAATAAGTAATTAAGGACTGTAATTGCCACCCTACACAGACAATGTGTAAACAAATGCTAATCTTGGCTTTTGTGAACCACTTAAGTAACAATCAGAATGTCAAATAGTCCCCTGGCCTTCCAAATGTCCAGAATCTCCTCACCCTCATCTCCTCCCAGAAGGTGATTTGCAGAATCCACTAGCCCTCAGAATGTCTGAAGCCCCTCACCCCAATCCCCACCCCTCACCCTCACTCCCAAGGTAATTTTTACCAGTATAAAAGGTTTTGTCACCCTCTTTATGGGGCCACGGGTTGGAGAGACTTGAGTCCTCCATGGCTGCCAGCAATAAAGACCCTGCAATTTGGCATACTTTTGTCTTGGTGTTGACTTTCTATGCTCAGGCCAGTATAACACTTTGACATGATAGGTGTTACTCAGATGACACACATTCCCACTCATGTTCTATGTAGTTCCCAGCAAACTAGTTGTATCTCTGCTGCTTTTTTCTTAGAAATGTGAGGGCAAGAGTAATGTCTTAGGAATAATCTTGATTATTCATGAATGATGATTCATTAACTTGACTATTTTAATTTTTATTAGTATAAATTACTTGCAGCACACCAAAAACTGAGCTGCTTTTTAATGATTCACAATGGTTGCTTCTAACTACTTTATTATGGCAACGTTCATTATCAGCCCTGTAGCACTATTTAACATTCACCTTGGCATCAGTATAAAATTTGATACTCTCATGCATAGATGGTCTTCCATTGGTGGCTTTCTCCTTAGCCCTAGAGAAGTCTGTGTATCCAGATTCCATATTGAGTCTTGCCTCCTAAGCACAATGTGAGAGAATCTACATTGACCACACCTTATGCAAAAATCTATTTTGATCTCTTGACACCCATTTGCCACATATCACTGTATAACTTGAAAGTCAAGAACTTTTAATTTAGAATTGCTGTTCAGATCATGCTTAATATTTTCATGGCATCAAGCAATAGCAAGAAGAGATTACACATATTAGCATATGCTCTAAATGTGGAAGTAATATGGTGATCTCCATAAGATAAAACAGGAGCTTGCAGGTATTTAACAACATATATTATTTTAAGCTGATAATATGCCAGGAATAGGTGCTGGGGTATACAATGAACCAACTGGATAAATATCTCTGTCCTTATAAAATGTACATCCCAGTGATTAATGATTTACTATGAGATCATTTATAATATGTAAAAACCAGGTAAAAAAAAATCTATTGTGTCTGAAAGCTTTGAAATTCTAAAAAAGAAAATAAAGGAATTTAAAATGTTTAAATTGGGCTGGGTGCGGTGGCTCACACCTATAATTCCAGCATTTTGGGAGGCCGAGGTGTGTGGATCATGAGGTCAAGAGATCAAGACCATCCTGGTAAACATAGGTGAAACCCCATCTCTACTAAAAATACAAAAATTAGCTGGGCATGGTGGTGTGTGCCTGTAGTCCCAGCTACTCAGGAGGCTGAGGCAGGAGAATTTCTTGAATCCAGAAGGCAGAGGTTGCCATGAGCCAAGATCAGGCCATTGCACTCCAGTCTGGATAACAACAGCAAAACTCTGTATCAAAAAAAAAAAAAGTTTAAATTGGTGCATTTAGATAGTATATTATGTAAGTGACTATTTGCTAAGTATCCCAAAGGTAAGATATTAGAGATCCCAATTTAATCATTAAAAGTAAATACTTTTTATATCGACCTTATTCTTATCAAAAAATGTGCTATTGTAGTGACAGGCCATGCAATCTCAAAATCAACAACATTCATGTAAATTGATAAGTTGATATTATATCAAATAGAAATCTCATGATAATGAGACAGGCCAGTCGTCAAATTTTTCAGTTTTTTCAAAACATAATTTGAAGACTTTTAAAATTAATAAGACAGTTGAAATTGAAATTTATTTTTGAATATCAGACAGGTAATGTACTGATGTAAAAAGGTTTAAGAAAGGAGATTTGGAATCTTGTAAAATTAATAGGACCATTGAAATTGACCTTTTTTTTATTATTATTGAGATGGAGTTTTACTGTTGTTACCCAGACTGGAGTGCAATGGCATGATATTGGCTAACCACAACCTCCGCCTCCTGGGTTCAAGCAATTCTCATGCCTCAACCTCCCAAGTAGCTGGGACTACAGGCATGCACCACCATGCCCAGCTAATTTTTTTGTATTTTTAGTAGAGACAGGGTTTCACCTTGTTGACCAGGATGGTCTCGATCTCTTGACCTCATGATCCACCCACCTCAGCCTCCCAAAATGCTGGGATTATAGGCATGGGCCACTGTGCCCAGCCTGAAATTGACCTTTATTTTTAAACATCAGACTGGTAATATGCTGATGTAAAAAGGTTCACACTCAGGTTTGAGTGTGGAAACCCAATCATCATACTTAGGAATTAAAAAAGAACTAAAATAGATGTAAAAAAAATGCACATGGATACTTTTTAACCAGTTGTACCAGGCACCCAGAAATGAATGCTTTCAAGTGAAATAAGAAAAGATCACAGTTCTTATTTGGGCCAGTGCTTCTGATAGGCATAGCAGGAATGAATGAATGAATAAATAAATAAATAAATAAATTTTATGAGCATATATAACAAATAAATAAAGAACTTTACAAGATAATTTTAGATAGTGATAAGTACCATAACATCAGTAAAATGGGATCTATAATAATTGAATTAAATATTCACTTTATTACCTAATACATTTCCAAACTTATTGTGGCCAAAGGGCTCCTAATTGCCCTCACCACCAGCTTCTCACCAGGGGATGCTTCTATAGATTGTGAGGTCTGGGAAGCTTTTGAAGATGTTATTTGAGTTGAGATATGAATGGTGAAGCATCTATCTGTGTGCACTTCAGGCCTGGAGGTGGGAAAGCATTGGCTTTGGGCTGGAAATGAGTTTAGAGTGTTTGAGACAGTCAGTATGAAATGTTGGAATGTATCCAGAGAAGAAATAGTGGTAGATGAGGCTAGAGAGGTGGAAAGGGCCTTGATCTTTTAGGGCAGAATAAGGAGTTAGGATGTCACTTTAATGATGGCAGCAAGTCTGTAAAGTGTTCTAGATCTTGGATTGATGGCCTCATGACTGTGGCTACTGTGTAGTGTTGACTAGTAGAGGCAGAAGAGGAAATGAGGAGCTTTCAGAGCTGTTGTCTGGGTAAGAAGCCATAGTAGCTGTGTAGATGGAGCCTGGGCCGGCTTTGGCAATCTACTTTGCCAACAGAGCTAAGAACTTAAGTGTAGATTCTATGTGGAAGGCAGGAGATGAGTAGTCAAGAGTTGTTTTCTAGGTTTTAGTTGAGCAACTGAATGTGTGATGGTTCAATTACTAAGATGGGGAAAATTCAAGGAGAAGTCGGTGGTGAGGGGAATTAGAAGATACCTTTTGGCCACAATTGGTTTTAGATACTTATGAGATAGTCAAGTGAGGTGGTTTAGTGGGCAGTGGAATAAACATCTGTAGTTCAGTGGGGAGGTCAAGATTAAAATGACAAAGTAGGTGTCAGCAACATAGAGCTGACTTCAAAGCCATGAGACTGGATGAACTCCCTACAAGGGGAGGGGCTAAGTTTACTTCCTTAAATTGAGAAAGTTGGACAGGATGGTGTTTAAGGTCCCATCTTTTCCAAAAAGTTAAATGTTTGTTGAATTTCAGAGAGTCTCTGTAAGAAAATTGAAGTGATAAAATTTTTTTTGTAAAATGCTTTAGCTTCTTTTAAATAATAAAAAGGATGAATGGGAAGAAATACAGACATTTAAGTATTTGAAATCTGTATTTATTCTGAAATTGCTTTTCCACAAGGCATGATATGTAACTGCGATCAGATATCCTTCTGAAAGTGAAAATAATCTCCTTCATTTTGTAAGATTTCAGTTAAACCTGATTGGTGGTCAATGTGAACTTATTTTTATCAAAAAATTTTAAACAGCTTTATTGAGGAGTCAAGTGATACCCAAGCTGCACATATTAGAAGTGTAAAGTTAGGTGTTTCACATGGGTATTCAGCCATAGAGCTGTCACCACTAGAGATAATAGATGTACTTATCCCAACAGTTTTCTTGTACCCTTCAGTACTGTCTCCCTCCTGCCACTGATCCACAGGCAACCACTGATAAGCTTTTTGTAACTGTAGATTACTTTTCATTTTCTAACTTATATAAATAGAAACATACAGTAGGTATTCCTTTTTTATGTCTTTTTTCATTCAATGTGATTATTTTGAGATTCATCCATGGTGTTTTGTGTCAATAGTTTTTTTCCTTCTATTTGCTAAGTAATATCCTATTGTATGGATATACCAGATGCATTTTTGCAGTCATAATGAAGTTAGACTACCTTCTTTTTCCCTTCAGCAGGTCTCCAGATTTGCTGGTAGTATTTGAGACAAGTCTCAGTTAATTTAGAAAGTTTATTTTGCCAAATTTGAGGATGCACACTCCTTAGACAGCCTCTGGAAGTCCTGATGACATGTGCCCAGGGTGGTTGGGACACAGCTTAGTTTTATACATTTTAGAGAGATGTGAGACATCAGCCAACATATGTAAGAAGTACAATGGTTGTGTCCAGAAAGGCAGGACAACTTGAAGCAAAGACAGGAAGGAGACTTGAAGCTGGAAAGAGCCTCTGGGTCACAGATAGATGAGAGAGAGGAGTGCTTGCATTCTTTGGGTTTTTGATTAGCCTTTCCAAAGAAGGCAATCAGCTATGCATCTATCTCAGTGACAGGCAGGTTGTCCGTAAGCAGTTCTGAGCTTGGCTTTTCCCATTAGCTTAGTGATTTAGGGGCCCCAAGATTTATTTTTCTTTCACACACCAAAGAGACTAAAAATGTGAGTACATATACACACAGAGACACACTCCAAACTCTCTTCATAGAAGGGCTTCCTTGTTCTTGTATTCATCTCCTTCATCCTGTTCAGGGATGAGCTTCCTGCTGGCTTTCATTTACCAGAGAAAGCTTGACAGTGCTGTGGATAGAAAGCAGACCCACCCTTTCTGTGTGTTTGTGTTCTGTGTGATTTTTTGGGGATGTGTGTATGTTGTTGAGCTTTTTATTTATTTATTTATTTATTTTAATCTAGATTGTGTTTATGTCAGGAGGTTGCCTGAAATAAAACTAAAGCTTCCTAATTTAGCCTTTAGTTGTGTTTCATAGTTTAGCAGTTATGGATTCAGTTAATCTAGTACCTCTGATTTCACAAGGGAGTATAATAAACCTTTTCTCAGTTCATAGGAATTTTGTATAGTTGGTAAGACATATCAAAATGAGACAAACAGTCATTCATGTGTAATTACATGCTTACCTTTAATCTCTGTGGTGTCTTGATTAAATCACTCACTTTCTGCTTCTGTTTCTGTGCATTTGGAAAAGTTGACTGCTTTCTGGTTCCTGTGGATGATCTGAGAACACACTTGGGGATTCATGAGTTAATCACCCTCTGGCTGATTTTAACATCATGAACTTACATGCAGTTTAAGGGTGTCTGGGCTCTCTGTGCTGTTATCTGTGGTTGTCTGAGGAGAAATGGAAGCAGATATGGTAGGATGATGAGACAGGTTAGAATGCAAGTGCAGTAGAGAATTCCATTTTGGATGTGTTAGTTAGAGTTTTCTGCAGGATGTTCTGTTTTCTAGGGAATTTGTAGATTTTTACACTGCTTTATAAAAAGCTCTTTCCCCAATTGGTAGCTTTGAATTCTTCTTCAGTATTTATGGGAAGTCATATTCTTGAATTAGATGTTCTGCCTTACCTTACCAAAGATGACTCTACCAGTAGTGAAGCTAACAAGAAAAAAGATCTGCTGCTCTGGGCATCTAAAAGATCACTTCATCTTGGTACTTATGGGACTGCCTCATTCTTTGTGATGGCTGTAGAGCATTCACTCCATTGACTGAATGTAACATGTTTTAGGTGTCCCCACCACTTTTCCTGTTATATCTATGCTGAAGTACATAATACTTATGTGTAAATACATCATCTCTCACATTTCCATATTGTTCTCCATTAACATTTTATCGGTATATACTTCCACCAGCAAGGTTTTAGTGTGTCTGTTTCATTATACACTCAACAGTACAGAGTGCTACTAGAGTTTATCTGATTGGTGAAAATGTTCTTTTCTTCTGATTTTTAACTTATATATATCTTATTACAGAGTTTGGGCATCTTTTCATGTGAATGAGTCATTTTAATTCTTTTTCTGAGAGCTCACTGTTCGCATATGCTACCTATTTCTCTATTATATGGTTACTGTTTTATTGTTGCTATGTAGGAGCTTTAGATATATTAAGCAAATTAGCTCTTGGTGATATGAGTTATACTGTTGCTTTTAAGTTTGTTGTTTGTCCTTTTATGTTGCTTATCATGTTTTGCCATGAGATTTTTTTATATTGATGTAATGAAATTACATCTCATTTTAAAAATTGCTTTCAAATTTTGTGTTACACTCAAAATATTTCAGATACTACATTTATTATATTTTGAATACCCATCTCAGCCTCTCAAAGTGCTATGATTGTAGATCCAACAGTGGCTGGAGCCACTGCAGCCAGCTACTCAAGGCAAATATTGAGCCAATGTACTTGGCCATCCAAGGTTCTACCCTGAATAGGGGAGCTCTGAGCACTGGTGTCAGAAGGAGCACAGCGTCTCAGCTGAACTCTGGGATATACACATTTTCTGATGGGCAGAGTATTCCAAGGCTTCTCATTCACATCTTCCACAACTCCAAGTCTTGGGATGCCTCAAATCCATACTCTACATGGGCCAGCCTTCTTTGAGCAGCTAGTGTGGAACAGACAGGCCAGGGTGGGCATGCAAGAGGAAGGAGACCCAGATTTTGCCTCAAAAAGATCACATTCAAGCAGGGACAGAATTACTCCAGAGTGTGTCAGATTAAGGAACCAAAGCCTCTGATTTTCTGATTTTCTTCCTTCCTTTCTTTTCTTTCTCTCTCTCTTCTCTCTTTCTCATTCTCTCTCTCTTCCTCTCTTCTTTCTTTCTTTCTTTTTCTCTTTCTTTCTGTTTTTCAAGATAGAGTTTCACTCTTGTTGTCCAGACTGGTGTGCAATGGCCTCAGGTGATCCACCTGCCTAGGCCTCCCAAATGCTGGGATTATATATGTGAGCCACTGGATCTTGCCACCTCCAATTTTCACAGAAGGAGGCACAGAGAAGTTTGGCACCCAACAGAAATGAGTTCAAATATCAGTTTCCCTAGTTCTTGGCTCAAGCTTTCTGGTTCTCAGTGACTTCCTATGAAAGGGAATGAGAGGGGTCTGTGGTAACAAAATCATGGCAGGCAAGGTGACACTCACCTGCAATCTCAGCAACTCAGGAGGTTGAGGTGAGAGGATTGCTTGAGGGCCTACTGGGGAAACATAGGGAGACCCCAACTGAAAAAAAAAAAAAAGCTGGGCATGGTGGCTCATACCTGTAATCCTAGCACTTTGGGAGCCCAAGGCAGGTGGATCACTGGAGGTCAGGAGTTCAAGACCATCCTGGCCAACATGGTGAAACCCCATTCCTACTAAAAATACAAAAATTAGCCAGGCATAGTGGTGCATACCTGTAGTTCCAGCTACTTGGGAGGTTGAGGCAGAAGAATAGCTTAAACCCAGGAGGTGGAGGTTGCAGTGAGCTGAGATCACACCAGGGCACTCCAGCCTGGGAGGCTCCACAGAACGAGACTCTGTCTCCAAAAAAAAAAAAAGAGGAAGAGACATCAAAAACATTGGTGATGAATGGGGTAGCAGTGCCACTGCCTGGCTAAAATATATATATATATGTGTATGTACATGTATATATGTATATATTTGTATTTTTAGTAGAAACTAGGTTTCTTCATGTTGATTAGGCTGGTCTCAAACTCCTGACCTCAGGTGATCCACCCACTTAGGCCCCACAAAGTACTGAGTTTGCAGGTGTGAGTCACCACACATGGCCCTCCTCCTTTTTTTTTTTTTTTTTTTGAGAGGGAGTTTCACTGTGTCTCCCAGGCTGGAGTGCAGTGGTAAAATCTCAGCTCACTTCAACCTCCCCCTCCCAGGTTCAGGCATTTCTCCAGCTCAGCCTTTCCAGTAGCTGGAATTACAGGAGTGTGCCACCACACCAGGCTAGGTTTGTATTTTCAATAGAAATGGGGTTTTGCAATGTTGACTAGGCTTGTCTCAGACCCCTGACCTCAGGTAATCCACCAGAATTGGCCTCCCAAAGTGCTGGAATTACACACAGGAGCTCACCCCATCCCCATCCAAGTAAATTTCTTGATTGCACAAAATGTATGGTGATATTGGTGGACTTACGGACATCCTCTCCAACATTGAGTGTCGTGTCTTGGGTGTGCTGTGCTTTTTGTTTGTTTGTTTTTTTGAGACAGAATCTCACTCTGTTGCCAGGCTGGAGTGCAGTGGCATGACCTTTTCTCTCTGCAACCTGCATCTCTCAGGTTCAAGCGATCCTCCTGTCTCAACCTCCTGAGTAGCTGGGACTACAGGCACATGCCACCATGCCCAGCTAATTTTTTTAAAAAAGTATTTTTAGTAGAGATGGGGTTTCATCATGTCGGCCAGGATAGTGTCAATGTTTTGACCTCATGATCCAACTGCCTCGGCCTCCCCAAGTGCTGGGATTACAGGTATGAGCCACTGTGCCTGGCATGTGTCCTGCTTTTAAACTCTTTTCTTTCTAATGTGGGGCAGACTGGAAAGTGTGCCTTGTTTACATGGCCCTCATGCAGCTTGTTTTGAACTGTTTTTATGTTCACAGTTTGGGATATTTGAGGCAATATTGCTGAGCTGTCCTGTCAACCTGAATTTAAGCCCTTTATCTGCCAGTAACCTTGCCATGTGATTATGAGCAAGGTACCTAGCATCTCTGTTCTTCAATTTCTTTATCTGTAAGATGCAGATTATGCCCAGCTCATAGCACTAGTGTGAGGAATAAATGAAGATACGTGTAGATCACTTTTACATGGTATGTGACACTTGGTAGGCACCAAATCCTTATTGCTGGGAGTATCAGTACATTCTTGCTTGTCTACACACACACACACACACACACACACACACACACACACAGAGAGAGAGAGAGAGAGAGAGAGAAATGGCAGAGATTATACAAAGAGTTCCCATATACCTGTACCCAGCTTCCCTTATTATTAACATCTTATATTAGTATGGTACATTTGTTAAAATCAATGAACAAATATTGAGATGTTTTATTAACCCAAGTCTCTAATTCATTCAGATTTCTTGTGGTTATTCCTAATGTCCTTTCCTGTTCCAGTTTCTCATCTGGGACACCGCATTCCATTACATCATCATTTCTCCTTAGGTGTTCTCCCTGGCTGGGTCACTCACATTTCTTTTGATTACATTGAAATTAAATTTTGGTGCAGACAATGAGATCTCTGTTACAGAATTCTTATGTTAAAATTTAGTCACAGTGACTGGGTGAAGTGGCTCATGTCTGTAATCCCAACACTTTGGGAGGTCGAGGCAGACTGATCACTGGAGGCCAGGAGTTTGAGACCAGCTTGGGCAACATAGTGAGACCCTATCTCTATTAAAAATAGAAAAATGTTTGCCAGGCATGGTGGCACACATCTGTAATCTCAGCTACTCTGGAGGCTGAGGCATGAGAATTTCTTGAACTCAGGAGACGGAGGTTTCAGTGAGCTGAGATTGTGCGACTGTATCCCAGCCTGGAAGATGAAGCCAGATTCTGTCTCAAAAATAAATAAATAAATAAATAAAAGGCAAACCTTATTCATAAAATTATTATAGGGCACCTGGTAGTAGCCCCTGAGCTGGATGTGTAGTAGACTCCTGAGATCTTAACCTAAAGTCTGCCCTACTGTGGTGAAACCTGCTTGTATGCCAGAAAGCATACCCAAGCTGCCAAAAACCACCTGTACCATATCCTTTCCCATTTGTCCTCCCCCAACTTCTGGTAAATAATGTCCATTGAAAAATGCTCATTGGGCCTACATGGTGGCCTGAGTGATAACACATTTCAAAAATTTGTGGGGGCATGGGGTAGGAAAAGGAGGCCACTGTTTTTTCTGACAGTCACCTCAAAACTGCTGGTGGCTTGGTGATGGAAGGATGTCACTCCAGCATGTTAGCTGAGCTGTGTGGTTTCTTTGAATGTTAATAACTTTTACTGTTTTGACTTGTGTTTTCTCCTTGATATCACCAACTGAAAATGTAAGTCAGAAGTTTTTGGTTTCTGGTGCCAAATCCAAGCTGGTTTAACAGCAAACACCCCCTGTTTCTTGTAATGCTCAAGTTTGACTGACAAATTCTTCTGCATCAGCTGAAGCGAGAGGGGGAAGGAATGACTGTGTGAAGGAACTGAGTGCTTTGTCACTTGGCCTGTTTGTGGTTTAATGGTTGATGAGAAAAAGCACCTAGAAGAGACACTGTGTGTAGAATGGCTTCCAATTCCAAGGGTCACAACCCTGTGATCTGTTGTCCAGCAGTTGTCTAGGGCTGGGGCAGATGAACATCAGGCTACAGCCCAAACTTACAGAGCAGCTGCAAGGACAAGGGGAAAATGCATTTTCAGCCATAATGACCTACATTTAGTAGGTCATTATTTTTATTTTCATTTCTTTAATATAGAATTTTATTTCTGTTTATAGAAACAAATGCTAAGAGGAGAAACAAAACTGTCCCACCCACATATAACAATTTAATAGATAAAAGAACAGTTAAAATAAGTGAAAAACAAAAGGTAGAAATTTTAAACTTTATTATAGCTTTAAAACATTAACATCTGATACAATTAGAAATCACATTCAGATCTCAAAATTTTTTGAAAAAAGTATGGCTCCTTATTTAGAAAATACTGTATCCCATTTGAAATGAAAACACAGGCTGCCTGCTGTTGACATGGGTGGGGCTGTCCCTTCCTCTGGTCTCATGCATGCCCCATCCCAGTGCTGGGGTTCAGCCACCCTCCCTGAGCATCTACCTCTACTACTCCAGGGTTGGACGCACAAGGTGACATGAGCAGAACCTTACATCCAATGCCCCAGAACTGACATTTCCTTTCTAGGTTACTGCTGCTTTTTAAAGCACTGATTATTAAACAAGTTTTGAAAAATACTTTAGACAGGCAGCCACTGTAAAAAAAACACCAAACACTCACACACACACACATACACACACAAATACACACACCCCTTAACACCCTCCCCTCCCAAATTATTTTTACAGGAGAATTATCAATCAGATTAAAAACAGGAATCTGATGCAGAAGAATCACTTGAACCCAGGAGGCAGAGGTTGCAATGAGCTGAGACTGTGCTACTGCACTCCAGCCTGTGCAACAGAGCAAAGCTTTATCTCAAACAAAATAAAATGAAACAAAAAGAATGGAAGTTCAACAAAGAATGAAGTGCCAGGGACTGTGTGAGAAGCCATCTCATAAGTTACTTTGGAGCTTGTGCAAAAGGACATCTTCAAGGGGCCTCTGCCTCCTTGCGAAAAGGGAGATAGTGATGTCTGCCAAACCTGGGGTCCAGTCCTGGCCCTGTTGGTTCCTTTTTGACTTTGGCCTTGAAAGTCAGTCTGTGAAGTGGAGATCTCTTTCTTTGAAGGGTGGTACCTGGTAGGTTCTTGGGAACTGAATTAATGTTTCCCTCCTAAGAATGGGTCTCTGTAGACAGGCACATACGCTATTGTGAGATTATCTGTTGCTATCTCTGTCTCTGTTGGAGGTGCTTCCAGTGATGTGTGATTGTGTCTTACTTATCTCAGTATCCCTTCCCAGCATGGGGTCTTACATAACATATGTGGGCAGTCAGTCAGTCTTAGGACTGGCTGGGTTTTAGGCTGGAAGACAGTGGAAATATACAAGCAAAGGCAGTGTCTTGAATTTTCATGTGGTCTGCAGCAGTTTTCAAATGAAAGGAGCCCCCTGCTTAGAGGGGCCTTTTGAATTGGGCCCCCTGTATAGTTTACAGTGAACCTGAGGGTGATGGCTAGACTGTTGGGAGTGCTGTTTGAGTACAGAGGGAAGACTTGGTAAAGACATAAAAGCATGGAGGAAAAGGAGATAGCCAGCTGAGTCCAAAAAATGATTCATGTGGTTTGGGCACAATCTGAAGTGAGAGGCTTTCAAGATTGACTGTTGATAAAGAATGCAAATTCTGCTGGGCTCAGTGGCTCACACTTGTAACCCCAGCACTTTGGGAGGCTGAGGTGGGCAGATTACCTGGAGTCAGGAGTTCAAGACCAGCCTGGCCAACATGGTGATATCACGTCTCTACTAAAAATGCAAATATTAGCCAGACATGGTGTGTTTGTGGGTGTGTGTGTGTGCCAGTAATTTCAGTTACCCAGGAGGCTGATGCAGAAGAATCACTTGAACCCAGGAGGTGGAGGTTGCAATGAGCTGAGAATGCGCTACTGCACTCCAGCCTGTGCAACAGAGCAAAACTCTGTCTCTAACAAAACAAAATGAAACAAAAAAAAATGGAAGTTTAACAAAGAATGAAGTGCCAGGGACTGTGTGAGAAGCCATCTCATAAGTTGCTTAATTTTACTGTCCCAGTACCCCTAGGAGGTGCATTTCCCCTGTCCCCTTTCACAGCTGTGAAAACTGCAGACATGGAGATGAAGTCCTTGGTCCACGGGCTCTCTCCAGCCACAGAGCCAGGTTATAAACAAGTAGGTGCCCCTCATCATTAAGGATACTTGTTGTGGGTGGTCAGAAGCAGGCCCTTCTGTACAGCAGCTCTTCCACAGGGCAGCTCTGGGAGCTGAAGTTCTCTGCACGGGCACTGGCACTCTCTTCTGGTCTGTGCTTGGGAAATGGGATGACAGCCAGTCACCAGAAAGCAAAGGCACAGAATGCAGCAAAGAAACAAAATGGGGCCATGGGAAGCTTCACTCCTGTTTACCCAGGAGTTCTGCCCATTTTGGCCAGGCTGAGGTGGGGGTGGGGGGCTGCCAGATTTGTCAACCAGAAGGATTCTGAAGGGTTTACAGTGGGGCCAGCCCCACTGTTCATTCATTGGATAACATTGTGTGGGTCATTTCACTGACCTTATTTCTGATATCCATAGAAATGGGAATGACGGGGTCAGAGAGGTTAAATAATTCATGGCTGCTAGCTGGAATCCAGTGCTTAAATGTTCACTTTAGTGGCTAATGCCTGTAATCCCAGCAGTTTGGGAGGCTGAGGTGGGCAGGTGAGCTGAGGTCAGAAGTTCAAGACCAGCCTGGCTAACATGGTGAAACCCCATTTCTATGAAAAATACAAAAAAAGTTTCCACACATGGTGGCACATGCTGCTTGAGAGGCTGAGAGAGGAGAATCACCTGAACCCAGGAGGCAGAGGTTGCAGTGAGCCAAGACTGCACCATTGCACTACAGCTTGGGCAACAAGAGCAAAACTCCATCTTGAAAACAAAAAGAAACACAAAAATTCACTTTATTGATCTTTCTGTGGCCAAACACATACTGGGTTCTAGGCTCTGGGGATACACGAGGTGAACGAGACTCATGGTTGCTCCCTGTGTGGCATGGTGACTTCTTGGACCTCCCATTCCTCCTTAGCATTCTTGTTTAAGCCTGAGAAAGTACTGTGCTTTTAAGAATGTGTGTGGTTAGATTGGGCTCACCTGGGTATCCAGGCCAATGTCCCTGTCTCAAACCCCTTACTAATCCCAACTGTAAAGTCCCTTTTGCTACATAAAGTGACATATTCAGAGGTTCTTGGGATTAGGACATGGATATCATTGTGTGGGGAGGGACAGTCTGCCTATCTAGTCATCTCTGTAGACCCTGAAGATGTGTGTTCATTCCAAATACAAAATACATCCACCCTGCCCCAAGGCCTCATCCCATTATAACATCAACTCAGGAGTCCAAAATCTGCTCTCAATCTCATCACCTAAATCACCTCAATCTGGCATGGGGGAGGCTCTTGGAACTCAGTAAACCAGTTACCTGGCCCTAAAGTGTAGTGAGCAGCCACCCAGAGGGGTACAATCTAGTTCTGTCCCTGATCCAAGGGACCTGATACATGATATGGACAAGACAAAAAAGAAAGAGGCTGTACACCTAGAAATACCAGACCACTAAGCTGCCTCTCCTCCTGGTCACAGAGGACAGGAAAAGGAGTTTTTCCAAAGGATCTGTCAGCACCTCATTCCATGTCCTGTGAGCTTGGGAGAAGGCTGAGTTAGACACTTCCCTTCAGTGGGTACTGCTCATTTTAGAAAGTGAGTCAAGCCAGGTGTGGTGGCTCACCTCTGTCATCCCAATACTTAGGGTGGCCAAGGCAGGCAGATATGCTGAAGCCAGGAGTTCATGACCAGCCTGCCCAACATGGCAAAACCCTGTCACTACTAAAAATACAAAAATTAGTGAGGCATGGTGGTACATGCCTGTGGTCCTAGCCACTGTGGAGACTGAAGCAGGAGAATCGCTTGAACCCAGGAGTTAGAGGTTGCAATGAGCCAAGATCATGACTGTGCACTCCAGCTTGGGCCACAGAGTGAGACTCTGTCTCAAGAAAAAAAGAGAGTTGGAGTCAGGGCCTGCCCTGGGGTCTTCCATCGGATAGCTGTGCATTACTTGCAGGTGAAAATTTTCCCAGAGCACAGCTAAGCCTGGTTGTCCTGCTTGTAGGACTCTGGCATGTAGCTAATTATCAGCTCCACCTGGGCTGTTTTTAACCTGGTCCCTACCCATATCTTCAATTAGGATCCATATGCTTTGGGCTTAAGAAAGTCTAAGCTTTTAGAAAGCTCTCTAGTGACTCTCATCATCAACCAGGTTTGGCAGACAAAGATCTACAGCTTTCTGGCCCAGAGACACCTGGGGCACAGGAGGGGTCAGAGCTGCCCATGATGCTGGGTGTAAACTGGTGAAGTATCCCTTTAGTGGGGACCCTGGAGGCCAGGGGACCAGGACCAAGGGGTCCTTGCCTGCCCCAGGCTTCTGAGGAGAAGAAAGGAATGCTGGAAAAGCCCATGTGGAGGAATAGAGCTGCTCTACCTCCTGAATGTCCAGGGCCATCCTTGATACTGGGTCATTGCAAGGTAGTGATATCAAGTTCCCTTTTTAAAAAGCCCTGTGACTGGGTGCAGTGGCTCACACCTGTAATCTCAGCACTTTAGGAGGCCAAAGTGGGTGGATCACCTGAGGTCAGGTGTTCAAGACCAGCCTGGCCAACATGGCAAAACCCTGTCTCTACTAAAAATATAAAAATTAACCAGATGTGGTGGTGTATGCCTATATTCCCAGCTACTTGGGAGGCTGAGGCAGGAGAGTCACTTGAACCCAGAAGGCATAGGTTGTAGTGAGCTGAGATCACTCCATTGCACTCCAGCCTGGGTGTCAGAGTGAGATTTTCTTTCAAAAAAAAAAGCCCTTTTACAGAAAACTATTAAGTAAACAATAGTACAGTGGTACTTGAGAGACTGATGTGTGGGTACTTGCTTTTCCTTGATTTTCTAGAGTAGAGCTGCACTGTCTAATGTGATTGTCAGCAGCCTCATGGATCTATGGAGTACTTGAAATGTGCTGGTGTGACAGGCAGGGTTGTCAAACTCAGTAAGTAAAAGATGAGGATGCCTCCTCCATCAGTGTGGGCTGTGCACAGTGACTTTCTTCCAGAATGGAAAGGGTGATAAAAGAGTAACTTTACAGTGGCAAAACCTGACAGACTGCCCCAGACAGGCAGCCAGGGTTAATGTCAAGTTATACACCACATTACCAGCACACCTGTATAAGACACCTGAGGCCCTAGGGGGCCAGGACTTAGAATCTTCAAATTCCACAGCCACTGTCTTCTTACTGCCCTCATGTGGCTCCTGCAGAGAGTAGTGACAGCACCCTAAGGGGCCTCTAGGAGCCTGATGGGATGACAGGAGGTCCCTTGGAGGCCTGGAGAGGCATGTGAGGACTTGGCATTTTCCACAGGTATGACAGCCAAGGTTGATGCTTGAGATCTCTGGTCAGAGCTGGTAATGCTGTGTAATGAACTGCCACAAACTTAGGAGCTTAAAAAAATAAATGTATTGGCTGGATGCAGTGGCTCACACCTGTAATCCCAGCACTTTGGGAGGCCTAGGCAGGCAGATCACCTGAGGTTGGGAGTTCCAGACCAGCCTGACCAACATGGAGAAATCCTGTCTTTACTAAAAATACAAAAACTTAGCCAGGTGCAGTGGAGCATGCCTATAATCTCAGCTACTTAGGAGGCTGAGGAAGGAGAATCACTTGAACCTAGGAGGCAGAGGTTGCAGTCAGCCAATGTCACACCACTGCCCTTCAGCCTGGGTGACAAAGCAAGACTTCATCGCAAAAAAGGAATAGGCTTGTTAAATTCCTCCCATGTGTTGATGCACTTGCTGTAATATTTATTCCTGCTATTATGAGTCACCCACTCCCAGGGCTGCCCTGTGCACTGCGAGACCTCTTCTGTCTTCCTAAGTGTGAGACAGTGTTATCCCTGCCTTGACCACATTGTCCACCTCTCTGGCTGGTGTCACACACCTTTAAGGAGAGTGAGCACATTGGCTGTGGGATCTTGGTCTCCCCAGTTTGGCAGCAGCAGGTCCCTGACTTGGCATGAGAAATAAATGTCAGTGAGAAAATCTTTCCTTTTTTTCAGATGGAGTCTTGCTCTGTTGCCAGGCTGGAGTGCAATGACACAATCCCAGCTCACTGCAACTTCTGCCTTCCAGGTTGAAGTGATTCTCCTGCCTCAGCTTCCTGAGTAGTTGGGACTACAGGCATGTGCCACCATACCCAGCTAATTTTTGTATTTTTTAGTAGAGATGGGGTTTCACCATGTTGGCCAGGATGGCATTGATCTATTGACCTTGTGATCTGGCTGACTCAGCCTCTTAAAGTGCTGGGATTACAGGCATTTTACTATCTATGTGCATCTTTATAAAGACATTTCCCTGGCTGGGAAAAGTCTTTATAAAGATGCACATAGATAGTAAAATGCATGTCCCAACACAAATGTCATTGCACCTGTTGATATGTGTCTTAAGCCTGAGGTAGGGAAGTTTGGTAAGTGGAAGTTACTTTCCATCTCCTTTCTCATAGCATGTCACATGGAAGAGAAGATTTTGGCTTTAGCATTTCACTGTGAGCATCCTGTTTATTCCATGGTCATGGGCCTTACTACCAAATTTACTTGAAAACCTTGTGAAATTATTTGTGCAGAAAGAATGTGGAATCTCGGGTAATGGGAAAGCAACTGGCCAGTTTTGGAAAACCTCCAACCTGGGTGTTTTACAACTAATTGGAAAAAGATGTCTCACCTCAGTTGAGTTAATCCTTTCTGCAGTGACGGGCACCTTAAGTGTTCCCAGAAGGTTTAAGGAGCAGAATCAGCTCCCACGGTGGCCAGCACAGTGACAATAAAGGACAAAGGGCTCTGCCTGCACCTGAGAATCCTTCAGTCATGGTCAGCTCTGTCTAGAAGAGCAAAGACCCTGTCTGTCCTCAGCCTTCCTGGCTATGGCAGGGGCATGGGGTTGAAAGAGCAGAGCACGGACACTTGTTCTGGTTGGAAACTTAGCCTTCGAAACAAGGCTCCAGAGGCAGAGTTTGAGACCCAAACAGGAGAAGGAGATGGCCAATGTTGATGCTCTCAGAGCTGAGGGTCTAAACTGTCTGATTATAAGTGCAGTGTTGGGTCCTTATGTACTTTTACAAGGGTATTTTCAGAGACATGGAATTCAGTGGACCTACTTTCTCATTGAAGTTCTCTGGAAAAGAGTATTCCCAGGGACAGATGATCTGATGGGGCCACGGCCCCACCAGTGTCCTTAAGAGGGAAAGCTCTGTCAGCAGAGAGAACCTCAGCCCTGGCTGATCACACAGGCTGGGTCTGAAGACACCAACAGCCTGCCCTAAGGCTCCCAAGTCAGAGAGGCCCAATTGGTTCCAGTCCTGGTTTTGCTAGCCAGTCTGTCCCTGGCTTCATCCCTTGGGGGGGCTAATGCGATGTTGTTTGTGAGATGGGAGCAAATGGCATTGCCCCTACTCCCACCAGGCTGGGGTCAGGATGAAATTCAACATAGGAAGCACCCTCCCCCTACCCCCATGGACAAAGAGGTAATGCTATTAGAGTTATATGGGTTTGGGGTTTCCCCTTACTGTTTCCATATCCTTCCTGAAACCCTGCAAGAGGCTTCATGGGAAAGGAAGTGTCTTTCAGATGCCTGAGTGCAGCTGGGAATGGCTGTTTTCAGTTATCCAGGCTGGTTGGAGTCCAGGGTGAGTTGGCTGGGTTGTGGGTTTGAACCGCTAGAGCCACTGAGGCACAGCTGGCCGACTTCCAAGTTCTGCCAACCATCCTGTAAATGCCACCATTGCTCATGCCTGGGAGACATTTCAGCATTGACCCAAAGGGTTGCTAGGTCTTGTCCTACTTAGGACAGGGCACTGAAGAGTGATCTATTGTCATACTCTAAGGACAGATCTGGGTCCTGTGCCTCCCAGGGACTCCAAACACAGAATGCCCTTGACAGGGCCCCAGCCCATGGGCACAGCCCCTTTTGTTAGTATTAACTATGCAATTATGTGAAATGCACCCGCTCTTGAATAGGGGGACAGCCAGAGATTAAAACAGTTGAGGGCATGTCACCAGGCTGTTTCAGACTCCATTAGGAAATGGCTCTGAGAGGGTTACTTTAGAGCAAGGGAAAGGTGTCCCTGTTGGAGGGGCTCTGTGCCTGGCCAGCTCCTCTAAATCCTGGCCTGCTCCAAGATGGCTCTGAAGTAGGAACTGCTACTTAATTTGCAGGGATCAGTACAAAATGAAAATCAATAATTTTCAGAAATTAAGATTAAAGTGGGCTGGGCACAGTGGCTCACGCCTGTAATCCCAGAACTTTGGGAGGCTAAGGAAGGCAGATCATGAGGTCAGGAGTTCGAGACCAGCCTGGCCAACATGGTGAAGCCCCATCTCTACTAAAAATACAAAACTTAGCTGGGCATGGTGGTGGGTTCCTGTAATCCTAGCTACTTGGGAGGCTGAGTCAGGAGAATTGCTTGAACCAGGGAGGTGGAGGTTGGAGTGAGCCAAGATCACACCATTGCACTCCAGCCTGGGTAACAGTGGAAGACTATGTCTCAAAAAAAAAGAAAAGAAAAAGAAAAATAATTCAAGCCACAGAGCCTTCAAGCAAGCATTAGGGACCCTTCTGAGCATGGGGCCCTGGTTGTGGAGTTTGTACACTGGCCCAGGTCTGGAGAGAGTGCAAGGCATGCAGCTGGCCTGAACCATGTAGGTGAACTGAGTCACCCTGCCCTTTGCAGGGTTTGATGGGGATCTTTTTCTAGGCTGCTGGCCTGGGCAGGGCTGACACATGAGCGGGGCTTGTCCCAGTCTGTGCTGAAAATGATACACTGGGACAAGTTGAAGGGAGGGGGATTGGAGAAGGGTGCTCCAGGGAGCATCATCTGTGTGCAACAGGAAGTCCCCGAGCTTGGACACATGACTTAGTCTTCTATCACGAGGTTCAGAGCAAAACCCAGAAGGCCAGGCAATGATGCATTGAAACTTTCACTACCCAAGTTAGCATTTTCCAGTATCACTAAAAAATGCTTTTTAGATAAGAGGTCTCACTGTGTTTGTCAGGATGGTCTCGAACTCTTGGTCTCGAGTGATCCTCCTGACTTGGCCTCCCCAGGTGTTGGGATTATATTCATGAGCCATTGCCCCTGGCCTCCAACACTGTTTTAAAATTTTTGATATATCTGTGATTTTTTGATTATACCTGTTTTGTTACTTCCATTGGAGAAAATTGACCTGGCTAGGTGAGGTGGATCACGCCTGTCATCCCAGCACTTTGGGAGGTTGATGTGGGCAGATCACATGGCATTTCTCCTGTGTGAGTTTGAGACCAGTTTGGACAAATGGTGAAACCCCACCTGTACTAAAAACACACAAATTAGTCAGGCACGGTGATGGGTGTCTGTAATCCCAGCTACTCAGGAGGCTGAAGCAGGAGAATCTCTTGAACCCATGAGATGGAGATTGCAGTGAGTTGAGATTGTGCCACTGCACTTCTGCCTGGGCTACAGAACAAGACTCTGTCTCCAAAAATAAATAAATAAATAAATAAAAAGAAAAAGCATCAAAAGCAGATGTTTGTCACTGCCAGGTGACCTTACTAATCACTCAGCATGGAAGTACAAGGACAAATGAAATAAGAACAAAATAACTAATGCCTTGTTTCCTTTGCCTTTGACCTTCAGCTCCATGCATCCCTGCAAATGTTTTGCCTACACAAACCTTTGAAGACCTTAACTTTTCTGTATTAAGTGAGATTTCCAAGTGAATTGATGTTGTCTGGAAAGACAATCCCTTTACTGGAGAGCAATTGGTATTTGAAGAAAATGAGATCAGTTTGCAAAGGACACCCTTGTTTGTAATCTTTGGTTTATATAAATTATTGGTGAATAAGAGAGATAAGTTTATTCTCTCTTCCAGATGGTAAACCAGAAGGGAAGTGTGTTATGGGGTAAAGTGAGTCATGGGGTATGGGAGGCTCAGATGGAACAGGGCTCTGGGACCTCTCTTTCTTGACACTGGACATCTAATTTCCCTACCAGGCCTCAAATTAAAAGACAGACAAAGGCTTCTAATCTGCTTTGGTGGGAAGAGATAAAAGTTCCTCTGGGTGGATGGATAGGGGTGGGAAGGAGGAAGTTTGTAGAAACCAAAAGAGGACTTTTTTGGGGAGAGAGGAAGAAATCCCTTGTTTAATTACAAAACCAAAATATCATTGGCATAATGTTTTCAGAGTACATCCATATTGTTGCATATGTCAGAACTTAATTTTTTTGATGGCTGACTAATACTCCATATATAGTGCATTTTGCTTATTGATTTACCTGTTGATGGACATGTGATATTTCTACTTTTGGCTATTGTGAATAAAGCCATTAGGAACACTGGCATGCAAGTAACTACTTGAGTGCTTGTTTATAATTTTGTTGGGTATGTATCAAGGAGTGGATTATTTGTTTATGTAGTAATTCTATATTTAACAGTTTTAGAAACTGGCAAATTGTCTTCCACAGTGACCATACACTATTTTGCATTACTACCAGCAGTATACAAACATTTCAGGTTCTCCATATCATCACCAACACTAATTATTTCTGTGTTTTTGATTAGAGCCATGCTAGTTGGTGTGAAGTGATACTTATTGTAGTTTGGATTTTCTTTGCCCTAATGACTAATGATTTTGAGGAGCCTTCAATGTGCTCATTGGCCGTTTGTATCAAGGCATTTGCCCTTTGCAACCTCTTGTGTTTTTTTTGTATTCATTGTGTTACAGGGGTTCATATGTGTTTTTAATATTAACCCCTTATCAGATACATGATATGCAATTATTTTCTCCCATCCTGTAGATTGTACTTCACTATCTTTAGAGTGTCTTTTCATAGACAAAAAATTTTAATTTTGATGAAATGTATCTTTTGTCATTGCCCATGATTTTAATGTCATATTTTAAAAATATTGCTAAATCCATGACCATGAAGATTTGCCACACTTTTGTTCTGAGTTTATAATGTGTGCTCTTAAATAAAGGTCTCTGATACATATTGAATTAATATCTGTGTATGGTATAAGGTAAGAGTCCAACTTTATTTTCTTGCATATGAAAATCCAGTTGTCTCGGCACCATTTGTTGAAAAGAGTGTTCTGTAGGACCTTGGCATCATTGTTATGAATCAATTGGCCATGGATTTGAGGGTTTATTTCTGGGCTCTCAATTCTATTCCATTGGTTTATAGGTCTATCCCTATGGCAATATCCCATTGCTTTTATAAATTATAGCTTTATATTTAGTTTTGAAATCAGAGAATTTGAGACCTCCAAATTTGTTCTATTACAAAAATGTTTTAACCATTCAGGGTCCCTTGAAATTCTATATAAATTTTAGAATGGTTTTCTTTATTTCTGTGAAGGATGCTGTTGGAATTAAGATAAGGATTGCATTAAATCTGCCAATTATTTGAGTAATATTGTCATCTTCACATTATTAAGCTGGAAGATATTAACCCCTTTTCAGATATATGAACAAAATCAGATATATGATTCTGACTAATGAATCAGGTTTCAGTTTTCCAGTTATTTAGGCCTTCTTTAATATCTTTCAACAATGGTTTATAGTTTTCAGTATACAAGTCTTGTGACTCCTTTGTTAAATTTATTGCTAGGTATTTTATTTTTATTGTGTTACTGTAAACACAATTGTTCTGTTAATCTCCTTTCAATTGATTGTATGTAGGAATCCAAATGAACTAGTTGTGCAATGATTTAATATCTTGAAATTTTATGAGTTCATTTATTGGTATTGACAGCTTTGTGTGTGTGTGTGTGTGTGTGTGTGTGTGTGTGTGTGTATTCTTTCTAGTTTTTGACATGTAAGATTGACTTCTTTTCCAATCTGGATATTTTTATTTCTCTTTCCTGCATATTTGCTCTGACTACAACTTTAAGTATTATGTTAAATAGAACAGTGAAAGTGGGCATCCTTGTCTTGCTCTTGATCTTAGGGGAAAAGTTTTCAGTCTTTCACCACTGAGTATGAAAGTTGTGAGTTTTTCATATGGCCACAGCACGTTGAGAAAGTTTTCTTATGTTCCTAGTATATTGATTATTTTTATCATGAAAGAGTGTTAGAGTTTGTTAAGTGCTTTTTGTGTATCAATTGAGATGATCATGGAGGTTTTTCTTTTATTCTATTATGTAGTTTATTAAACTGACTGATATCATACGTTGAACCCTTCTTTTGTTATTGGGAAAAATCCCAGTTGGTGATAGTGTACAATGCTTTCAATATTCTGAATTCAGTTTATTGATACTATTTTTAGGACTTTTGCATCTATATTGATAAGGAATAGCAGTCTATAGTTTTCCTTTTCTTGTTGGGTCTTTGTCTGTATTAGGATAGTGCTATATTCACAGAAGGAGGTAGGATGTGTTTCCTCCTCTTCTCTTTTTGAAAAAGTTTGAGGACTGGTATTAATTCTTCTTTAATTATTTGGCACTAATCACCAATGAAACCTTCTGATCTTGAGTTTTTCCTCATTAGGAGGCTTTAGGTCACTGATTAAACCTCTTTGTTTCTTTTAGTTCTATTCATATTTCCTATTTCTTCTAGAGTAGGCTTTGGTGGTTTATGGTTTGTTTTTACTGTAATTTATTTCTTGTTGCTATTGTGATTTCTTTTCTGATCCAATGTTGTTTAAGATCATAATTTTTAGAAAAATTTTTATGTATTTGTGAGTTTTTCAAAAGTTTTTTCTGTTATAGATCGTAGTTACATTGCACAGTAGTAAGAAAAAAAAGTATGATTTCAATCTTTTTAAATTTATTAAGATGTTTTGTGGACTTAACATATGATCTATCTCAAGGAATGTTCCATATGCATTTGAGAAGATTGTATACTCTGCTACTGTTGAGTGAAGTGCTGAGTATTAGATACAATTGGTCTATTGTGTTAAGTATTAGATACAGTTGGTCTATTAATCTTCTGTCTGGTTATTCTATTCACTCTTGAAAATGGAGTAATGAAGTCTCTGGATATTACTGTTAAACTGTGCCTTCAATTTGGTTAATTTTGGTTTCACATGTTTTGGGAGTGTTGTCATTGGGTATATAATTTGTATGTTTTCTCAATGTAGGGCAACTTTTATCAATATATAATGCCTTTGGCCAGGTGTGGTGGCTCATGCCTATGATCCCAGCACTTTGGGACTCTGATTTGGGTGAATCACAAGGTCAGGAGTTCAAGAGCAGCCTGACCAATATGGTGAAACCCTGTCTCTACTAAAAATACAAAAATTAGCTGAGCATGTTAGCATGTACCTGTAGTCCCAGCTACTTGGGAGGCTAGGCAGAAAAATTTCTTGAACCTGGAAGGCTGAGGTTCCAATGAGCCAAGTTTGAACCACTGCACTCCAGCCTGGGTGTCAGAGCAAGACTCCATCACACACACACACACACACACACACACACACACACATGTGTGTGTGTCTTTATTTCACTCTTGTAAAATTTTTGACTTGAAATCTATTTTGTATGATAGAAATATAGCCACCCAGCTCTGTTTTGAATGCCATTTGCATAAAATATATTTGTCCATTGTTTGTATTCAAACTTTTTGTGTTTTTGTATTTAAAATGACTCTCTTGTAAACAGTATGTAGATGGATCTTTTTTTGTTCATTCTGCCAATTTCTGTCTTATGAGTAGCAGGGTTTGATCCAGTTACATTGAAAATAATTACTGATAAGAAAAGACTAGCTTCTGTCATTTAATTTTGTTTTCCGTAGTCTTCTATTTTTGTTGTTGTTGTTGTTCTTCAATTTCTCCATTACTGCCACCATTTTTTGGTATTCTGTTGATTTTTTTATAGTGTGCCATTTTTTCTCTTTGCATTTCTTAAAGTTAATTTCTTAGTGGTTTTCTGGGAAATTACACTTAATGTCTTAAACTTGTAACTATCTAGCTTTAACAGTAACCCCATTTATAACCAACTTAGTTTCAATAGTATAGAAACATTCTGCTTCTATCCATCTCCTTTCCTCCCCTTTATATTGTTATTGTCACATATTATGTCATTATATATTGGGAACACATTACCATAGGTTTATAATGACTGTTTTATGCACTTGCCCTTTAAATCATATAGGGAAAAAAGTATAAGCCAAAAGTACAACAACAGTGGCTTTTATATAAAGTTACTTTTACCAGTCTTCTTTATTTCCTCTTATATCTTGAGTTCATGCTGGTGTTCTTTCATTTTAGCCTGAAGAACTCCTGTTAGCATCTCTCATAGAAAAAATCTACCGGCCTCTCTTGCCAATCTGACAAAGAAGATTGGGCTGTTCACCACACCATTTTCTTTTCCTCCCAGCCACTCAGCTAGGCTCCTCTTGCCAGCCTCTTTTGCAGGTGTTAGATAAAATAATAGAATGTTAAAGTGGTACATGCCTGGCCAATCAGACCTCCCACATATGATTATCATAATACATGCAGTAAAAGCCTTTGATAAAACTTAAGATCCCTTCATGTTAAAAATGCACAATAAACTAGATATTGATGGAACATATCTCAAATTCTTCTTAAACATTTCTAAAGTTTAGAACTAGAGGGAATACCATCAAACCCATTTTGGGGCCAGCATCATTCCTGTGTCAAAGCCAGACACAATAAAAAAACTACAGAGCACTATCTAAGATGAACATAGATGGAAAAATCAGCACTAAAACACCAGCAAAATGAACTCAAGAAACATAAAAAAAAATTACACATAATGACCAAGTTGGATTTATCCCTGTCTCAACACTGTTTTTATTATGAAACAATGGTAAAAAGGCTGAAGAGACAACTTAAATACTGAGAGGATAGATTTACCAAACATAGTCTCTCTTAAAAGTTTAATACCTAAAATATGTAAGAAATTCAAATGACCCAATAACAAAATAAATAATAACTTGATTAAAAAATAGGTAAAGGACCTGAAGAGACTTATCTCCAGAGAAGACATAAAAATGGCCAACAAGTACTTGAAAAGGTGCTCAACATCACTAGTCATCAGGGAAATACAAATCAAAACCACAATGATTTATCCACTAATATCTGATGGGACACCTGTTATGAAAAAGTCAAGAGATAAGTAGTGGTGAGGGTGTAGAGAAAAGGAAACACTCGTAACCTGTATATAAGAATGCAGATTTATGTAGCCACATTTTTATTTGTTAAGCAAAATATCCTTGTTGGCAAAGTCCCATATGAAATATAAAATGCAGTATTTTTCTAAGATGGGGTTTAACGAAGTGTTGCTCTATACACCCCAATTTTATAGTTTTGGGTTATTTCTGGATTTACTTTCTCAGAGTTTCCTCTCCTAGTTCTAGGGGACTTTACAATTTCTGTTGCCGCCTGGCTGCCAAATATTACTTCTTTCTAGAATTCATTAAAAAAGTATAATCCAGTGAAAATATAAAGATTTTTGTGAGTTTTGAAAAAAAAGTTGTATCACACAAGGAGTCAATGGAAATCTTCTTGGCCCAGTGTAATTTCCATCCTTCCTCTTGTGGTCATTCTTCATCCAAAATGTTCTGGGCCTCTGGTGAAGTGTCTCTCCCCACCAAGTGCAGTCCCTACCTTAGAAGGGAGTGATTCCCTGAAGCTGATGCTAATTTTTAGCTATGTTGAATTCTAATGAAGAATATTCACATCAGATTAAATTTTTATTTCTTATGAAATTGTTCTAAATTGCCATCTTGTCTCCCAGTCCTTGAAGAATAAATGGCCCTTGATCTTGCAGATTCAACAATCTTGATTCAGTTCAGCTGCCACATTTGACAGATGAGAAAACTAAAGCTCAGAGAAGGGAAGTGATTTATCAAAAAATATTGGTGCTATTTGGAAGCAGAGCCGAAGCCACAACTCTGGTCTTCTTCCTCTTACACCAATGCCCCTATCTACTTGTGACATTTTTTGCTTCCTTCCTGATCGGCTTCCCGATTCAGGATTGTAATAATGAAAGATGATCGGGTTGCTTATGCACCTTGTATTCTTGTCTATTATAACTATAAACCCAAATGTGTTTCCCAGAATAGTTAATCATCTAGTAGAAGAAGAGAGTGTTATTTCTCATCCTGTAAATCATGAAAAAACACCTCCGGTACCTTCTATCATGTTTGCCATATTGTTTTTTAGGCTATAAGAAAGTAGCCTCAATGTAGTTGTATATAAATACTGCCTGTTGGTCTCTCCTTATTAGTAGATGCTGACTAACATTACAAGGTAATAATCGGTTATATCGTACTAGGAGAATAACTGTTTATAACAATATTACCTATAATAAACTACATAGTTTCTTTTCCTATTCAGTGAAGCAATCGTTTGGCTTTCTGGCTACACAGTTTTTTTCATAGCTAAGTTTATTTTGTCATAAGGCAATCAAGTGGCACAAAAGTATTAAAAACTACAGGAAACCAACATGTAGCAGAGAAATTTGAAGATCATGTTCACCCTGAATAAACAAGTGGCTTTAAAAAAAATCTTTCAACTTTTAACTTCAAACAGAAAAGTTGAAACAAAAGTACTGTAAAGACATATGTCCCCTTTATTTAGATTCACAAATTAACATTTTCTGGGATTGGCTTTGTGTGTCTCTATGTCTATTTTCCTCTTCACATACACACTCCTTTTCTCTGTCTTACACACACATACATATACTTGCACACACTCACATTTTGGGGAGCTCTTAACTGCTTGAAAGCAAATTGCAGACATCAAGATTATACAAAAATACTTAAGGGGTTTTTCCTAAAATTATTACATTATTTTATATTACTATAATAACAATCAGAAGACATTTGCTACTGATAATTAATATTATCTAGTATACAGTCTAAATTTAAATGTCTCCACTTGCTCTCAAATATTCTTTATATTAGTCAGGGATCTTATATTGAATTTTTTTGTCATGTTTCTTATTTTCATCAGTCTAGAATATTGCTTCCCCTCCACCCTTTTCTCTCATCTTTTACAGCCTTGACATTTTTGAAGAGTCCAAACTAATTGTCTCATAGAATATTTCTCAAACTGGATTCATCTAACTGTTCTTCTGGATTAGACAAAATGTTTAGGCAAATATTACATTTCCCATCGGATTCCATTGAGAAATTTATAACATCACTTTATCTCAATATTTGTGAAGCTAAGTTTCATCTCTTCATTTTAAATTCCATACTTAATAAACATTTGATGGATAATAGAGACATATGAACATCCTTTTCCTAACAATATGTTAATGTATAGTGTTAGCAGTAATTTCATGCTAGAATCTCATATTACCTTGGTGGTATTTGCAAAACAGTGATTTTAAAATTCAGGCATTTTTCTAGCTCAGGGGCCAGTAGATTTTTCCAGTAAAGAGCCACATTCAAAGTATTTTAGGCTTTGTGGGCCACATTTGGTCTCTCTTACATATTCTATTTCCTCTTTAGCTATGTAAAAATTATTAGCTCATGGACTGCAGGAAAATGGTCTGCAGCAGGATTTGGGCCATGAGTAGTAGTTTGTCAAAGTGCTGTTCTGTGTTATAAAGAAGAGCTTTCCTTTTCCTCATAACACGTGTGTGTGTGTGTGTGTGTGTGTGTGTGTGTGTGTGTGTGTGTTAGAGGGAGAGAATGAGATTCTCTAATAACTTTATTTCTTTATAGAGTTGATCTCTTTAAGCTTTTTGTTTTTTAAATAAATGCACTTTGGATTTAACTTTGGTAAATAACACTGTCTTAAGAAAATTTCAATTTCATCTTCTATGCTTTCTAATACAATAGCCACTAGCTGCATGAGACCATTCAAATTTAAACTAATTATAATGAAATTATGATTAGAAATTAAGTAAATTAATAATTAGAAATAATTTAGTTTCTCTGTCACATGAGTCACATTTAAGTGTACAAGTATTCACTCAAGACACGTAGCTAGTGGCTACATATTGATCAGTGCAGATGTAGGACATTTTTATGATTTAGAAGTTGTATCGGATAGTAATAAATGCAGATTTCAAATGTATTTGCACAGAGTTATTCAAAATAGTCCCTTATAATTAGAGTTAACTTAAACTCTTTTTCTTGTCTTTTTTTGTTTTTATGCTTATTTTCCTTCTTAGTAATTTGTCTCTTTCCTTTTCTTTTAAGGTACCAGAGTATTTACTATATCTACTGTTTTTCTGTTTTTATCTCACATTTTCCTTTCCTTATGCTTTCTTTTGATTTAGTTTATCAGTTTTTTTAAAACTTTTATTTTAGGTTCAGTGGTGCCTGTGCAGGTTTATTATATAGGTGTCACTGGGGATTTGTGTACAGATTATTTAGTCACCTATGTGGTAGGCCATGTACCTGATAGGTAGTTTTTAAGTTCTGACCATCGTCCTTTCCTCCATCCTCAAATGAGTTCCAATGTCCATTGTGTCCATGTGTACTCAATGTTGAGCTGTTACTTGTGAGAACATTTAGTATGTGGTTTTCTGTTCCTCTGTTAGTTTATATAAGATAATGGCTATTACCTTCATTCACATTGCTGCAAGGACATGACCTCATTCTGTTTTATGGCTCCATCATATTCCATGGTGTATATGTACCACATTTTCTTTATTATTCTACCATTGATGGACATTTAAGTTGGTTTCATGTCTTTGTTATTGGGAATTATGCTGCAATGAGCATATGTGTGCATGTATCTTTTTCTTTCCTCTCATCTTCCTTCCCTTCTTCCCTTTCTTTCTTCTTTGCCCCCTTCTTTCCTTCCTTCCTTCCTCTTTTCTCTCTCTCTCTTCCTTTCTTTGTCTCTTTCTCTCTTCCTTCCTTTTTTCTTTCTTTCTTATCTTCCTTTCTTCCTGTCTTTCTTTCTCTTTCTCTGTTTCTGTTTTTCTTTCCTATCTTCCTTCCTCCCTCCCCACTTCCTTCCTTCCTCTCCTCCTTCCTTCCCTCCCTCCCTCCTTCTCTCTGCTTCTGTCACCGTGGCTGGAGTGCAGTGTCACCATCTTCCTCATTGCAAGCTCCACATCCCAGGTTCAAATGATTCTCTTTTATTAGTCTCTCAAGTAGCTGGGACCACAAGCGCCTGCCACCAGATCTAGCTAATTCTTGTATTTTTTTTTTTTTTTTTGCCAATCATTGAGAGCTTGTAAGGTTGCTGAGGTTGGTTGGCCTTGAACTCTTGGCCTCACCTTCGCAAGCACCATGACATCTGGCCAGAGCCACTTTGGGCCCCTAATTTTTGTATTTTTTATTAGAGGCTGGGTTTGTCTATGTTGCTCAGGTTATCAGGCTGATCTTAAATTCCTGACCTAAGGTTATCTGCCCAGCTTGGCCTCCCAAAGTGCTGGGATTACAGGTGTGAGCCACCGCACCCTGCCTCCACCACTCCCTTTTGTATCCTCCAACTCACACCTTGTCCATGCCACTCATGCATACCCCCTGCCTTTTTCCACAGTCACTTGTGAGTCCCCCACTAAATGGCCTTCAGTCCAGAGATCAGACATCAGACAGCAATCTGGACCTCTTCCTTGATGGGAGGTGAGACCTCAAGAAGAGGAAAATGCCTGGTATGGAGTCTGCAGGCTGAACACAGTCACTCTCCAGGCAAACAGCTAGAACAGAACTGTGAGTAAAATATCCAGCCAAAAAAAAAACTTCCCATCCAACTCTTCCCTAACCCCATTTTTACAGATTGAAACACTAAGGCTCAGAGGAGAGGAGACAGAGCAGGCACTGGAACCATAGTCTTTTGGCTCCAAAGCCAAGTTCTCTCCACCCAGCCAGGCTCCATCCTTCCTTCTATAAATGTTTATAACAGCATGTGCTGGGCACTTTTGTTAGGCTCTTTTACACATATCACTCAATATGCTTTTCCCATTCTTTTGACAAGTATTTATTGAGCTTCTACTGTGTGCATGAGCTGGACTCGATACTATGGATATCTTGGTAAAAAACTCAGGCAAAGTCTACCCACCTGGGGTTCTAACAAGACAAAGAGAGGGTCGGTGCTGTGGGCAAGGCTGTGAAGGCAATGAAGGAAGTGGTGGGGTCAGACAGGAAGGGTGTTCAGGGATTCTGTCTGCATGGAAGGGGCATCTTCTTGGCTTTGAGATGCAAATGCTAAAATACCCATGAGCAGCAGGCCATGCACACTCAGTAACAGAGCTGAGCCACAACCCTCCATAGATGCCAAACCAAACACCAGATCAGGCCACAAAACCACCTAAGGGCTGGCCAGTTGTGCATGTGGAAGAGGGGGTGCTCTTCTTCCTCCAGGTTGACAACATGATAGATTGAAGAATACATGGGAGGCTGGGTGCAGTGGTTCAGGCCTGTAATTTCAGCACTTTGGGAGGCTGAGGCTGGTGGATCACCTAAGGTAGTATTTCAAAACCAGCCTGGCCAACATGGTGAAACCCCATCTCTTAAACATACAAAAATTAGCTGGGCGTGGTGGCATATGCCTGTAATCCCAACTACTCAGGAGGCTGAGGTGGAAGAATCACTTGAATCCAGGAAGCAGAGGTTGCAGTAAGCTGAGATATCACCACTGAACTTCAGCCTGGGTGACAGAGTGACACTTCATCTCAAAAAAAGAAAAGAAAAGTGCATGAGCTCTGGAGGCGGAGAGATGGAATTGAATCCCAGCTTTTACTTCTCAGCTGTGTGCCCTTGGACAAGCTGGCTTCTCTGAGCTTCAGTTTTCTCATCTGTGAAATGGGAACAACATGTGGCTTGCCAGGTGTCTTAGGATGACTGGGGAGTGTCTGGCACATAGTAGGTGCTCAATGTGTGTGCTTTCCCATGGCCATCTAAGAGTCCTCAGGGCTGCCCTCCTGCCTTTCCTCTGCAACTCCTGTGACTGCCTCTTAAATGGGTACTCAGGGTGATAAGGAGGCATAGGTGGGGGAGCCAGGCTGGATCCACACCCACCCATGCCCATTGTTAGGAAAACAAGCTTTTAATGCCTGGCCCTGCTGCTGGTGGCTGAGAGTGTAAAATGGGACCCAGAGTCATCCTCTCCCTTCCTCTAAGGCACACCAAGGCAATGGTGTTTAAAAGGAAAGGAGGCAGTGGCATGGAGGTTCCAGAGACTGAGCCATTCCTATGGCAAAAAGGGAGGCAGTGGGGTCCCCTGCTGAGGGCCATCTGGCAGGTGTTTCATTCTAACTTCCTCATGGGACCCACAGCCTCTTCATGAGTGATGTCCTCAGGTTCAGTGTCCCCAAGCTGCTTAGGTGAGTCCAGACTTCAGGATCTCTGCTAAGGCTGGTGATCTCTTAATGGCATCCATTCAGAATCAGGGGGCTTCAGCTCTCATGCCTCTGCCTATAGATCTGGTGCTCAGGACACTGGAGGATGGGTGGGAAGGATACTGTAAAAGGGAAATGATTAATGAGAAAGTGACTGTTCCCCACAGGGGCAAATAAGCAAGCTCTTACCTGACTGTATAACTTAGCTTTTGTTGTAAAATGCCCCAAAATGAGTGGCTTAAAGTTATAAGCATTCATTTATTTAGTTCATAGTAATGTGGGTCAGTAACATGGACTGGACTCAGTTGGGTGGTCCTTCTTTTCTTGGCTGGGTTTTCTCATGTGTCTGCAGTTGTGTCTGAAGCTGGGATGGCTTTCTGTTCCACCTGGGTTCCCATCCTCCAAAACCTAGCTCAGACATGTTCATGTGGCTGCTTGGGAGGGTTGTAAGCAATAGGCCAAAAGCTACATTTTCTCTTGAGGCTCACAGCTGGCATAGTTTTACCTCCACTCTACTCTCGGTCAAAGGTGGTTTTGTGGCCAGTCGAAGTCCAAGTGGTGTCTCCTCAGCTGCTATAACAGAGCATCACAGACTGAGTAGCCTCAACATCAGAAATGTATTTTCCTCATGTTTCTTGTGGCTAGGAGTTCCAGATCAGGCATCTGCAAGTTGGTTCCATCTGAGGCCTCTGCCTCTGGTGTGCAGTTGGTGACCTCCTCCCTGTGTCCTCATATGGTCTTTCCTCTGTGTCCACCCAGGTGTCTCCCCATGTGTCTACATTTTCTCCTCTTATCAGGACTCCAGACTGGGTGAGGGCCCAGTCTAATGACCTCATTTTAACTTTATTGCCTCTTCAAAGGCCCTATTTCCAAACAGTCACATTCAGAGGTACCAGGGGTTGGGGCCTCAACATACAAATTTTGTGAAGACACAATTTAGCCCATAACAAGGGGAGAGAAAAACACGATCTCTTGATCTTGAGGAGCTACAGTAAAATTGAAAGGAAGCATGGACAGTGGGGGAAATAACCGAGATCACGATTGCGAAGAAGTCAACCACGCTGACTGATTCTCCACACCTGGCCCGGTTTGGGCAAAGGCAACACACATGGGCACCTACAATCCTTTTTCTGGAGTTTATTGGTGATCCCAAGTCTCCAGCCTGGAAGTGCTACTTCCTCGCAATGCTGATGTTCTTCTTGACCTGCCTGCAGATGCTGTTTAAGTAGCAGAACACGTACCAGCTTAAGTTGCTGCAGATAAGGCTGCAGTCTGCCATCACTGGCCTGGTGTACAGAAAGGTGACCTCCGGGGGAAAAGTGCAGGTCTTCCCAGCAGGGAAAAGGAACCAGACTGAACTGGTTGGTAGTAATGCTATCAGCAGCTGAGAACGCTTTCAGTCCATACTTATTAGAGTCACTCACTATATATTCTCACTTCCTTTGTTATTTCTCTTTATATTTATGTATTTATTTTGTAGAGACAGAGTCTCCACCCACCATGGCCTCCTAGAGTGCTGGGATTACAGGCATGAGCCACCTCACCCGGCCTCCCTTCCTTCTTAAGTCTGAGTCACCTTCTGCTTCGCAGATGGATCACACTGTGTTTATCTTTTCATCTGATGGTGAACCTGTTGGTTGATTTTGCCTTTTGGCTTTTGTGAATCGTGCTGCTATGAGAACAGGTGTGGAAATTCCTCTCAGAGTTCCTGCTTTCTATTCTTTTGGGATGGATGGCAGTGGCTTTGTTAGAGCAAATGGTAATGCTGTGTAAGTGTTTTGAGGGACCACCATTTGTAAAGTGTTTTTTTTTTGTTGTTGTTGTTCTTGTTGTTGAGATGGAGTCTCACTGTGTCACCCAGGCTGGAGTGCAGTCGCATGATCTGGCCTCACTGCAACCTCCTCCCAGGTTGAAGCCATTCTCATGCCTCAGCCTGCTGAGTAGCTGAGATTACAGGCATCTGCCACCACACCTAGCTCATTTCTGTATTTTTAGTAGAGACAGGGTTTCTGTCTCTATATTGGCCAGGCTGGTGTCAAACTCCTGCCCTCAGGTGACCCACCCACCTTGGCCTCCCAGAGTGCTGGGATTACCAGTGTGAGCCACCTCCCCTGGCTCTTGTGAAGTGTTTTGATTATCCTGTTTTACTGTTCTTCAGCTGGGGTTATAATCTCAACCCTGCTTCTCTCTGTTCCTGCTAAGGGACTCCCTAAGGGAGACCAGTCCCCGCCTCTGTCCAGGAGACAGCATACCTGGAAGTGAAGTTGGGTCAGTCCTACATCAGTGCTGCTTCTGTTTTAGGTAAATATCCTGTGGGGTCAGGAGAGAAAATCCCAAGTGCACCTATGGAACACCACAGACATCCCCCAACTCAGGACTGTGGGAGAGATGGGGTGTTGGAGGAGAGGTAAAACTGGAAGCCGCTTAGCCCCACTCTGTCCCCTGCCCTGAATTTTTTTTTTTTTTTGAGATGGAGTCTTGCTCTGTTACCTGGGCCTGGAATGCATTGATGCAATCTTGGCTCACTGCAACCTCTGCCTCCCAGGTTCAAGAAATTCTCCTGCCTCATCCGCCAGAGTAGCTGGTACTACAGGTGAGTGCTACCACATCTGGCTAATTTTTGCATTTTTAGTAGAGCTGAGATTTCACCATGTTGGCCAGGCTGGTCTCCAACTCCTGACCCTAGGCAATCCACCCACCTCGGCCTCCCAAAGTGCTGGGATTCCAGATGTGAGCTACCATGCTCAGCCAAGCCCTGCTCTGTTCTAATCCCACTGCCTGTGAAAGGCTTCTGGGAGCTCACAGAAACAATGGCCCCAGTATGATTGCTCCCACTCCCTTGCTCCCAGAGTTGTGTGGACCCACAGTGAGAAGTGATTGTTTTCCTCACTCATCTAGATGTGATGAGCCTGGTCAAAGAAGTTTGCTCTTGCTGACTTGCAGCTGGTCAGGTTCCTGCCCTGTGGAAATTGCCCCTACTAAATCCTTATGCCTCAGTTTACCCAGCTAACTCAGATCTATAGCTCTGCCCCAGGCTGGGTTAGGCTCCTGTCTGTCACTCTATGTGGGAATTTCCCATGTGATACTTTATTTATTAAGATGGGATGTTACTCTATCACCCCGGCTGGAGTGCAGTGGTACAATCTCAGCTCACTGCAACCTCTGCCTCCTGGGTCCAAGTGATCCTACCTCAGCCTACTGAGTAGCTGGGATTATAGGCACATGCCAGCACTGTCTGCTAATTTTTGTATTTTTAGGAGAGAAGTGTTTCTTTATGTCAGTCAGGTGGGTCTCAAACTCTGGACCTTGTGATCCACCTGCCTCAGCCTCCCAAAGTGCTGGGATTACCAGCTCACACTGCGCCGGACCCGTGTGACACTTCAATGAAGTCAGGTGTGTAGGTGATGGCTGCCTGATTAACTTCCCACCACAGGGCAGGGCTAGGGGCTGTGTTGTCTGAAAATTCCTCATCTCTTTATGCTGGTAAGGGAAGAAGGAAGAGTGGGTCCTCAGTACACACAGCAAGGTTTGGTGGGGACATAGCTCACCAGATTGTACTTGGTGTTCCCATGTAACTTGTAACCACTCTCATAGAAAGTGGCCTACAACCCCAGGGAGTGGGGGTTGCTATCTATCAGCTAGGGGTGGGGGTAAGAAATTAGGCTGTACACATCCAGCAGGCAGGACAGGGCAACCAGGGCCAGGTGCGATGGTTAACACCTGTAATTCCAGCAGTTTGGGAGGCTGAGGCCGGTGGACCATTTGAGGTCAGGAGTTTGAGACCAGCTGGCCAACATGGTGAAATCCCACCTCTCCTAAAAATACAAAATTAGCCAGGCATGCTAGTGCATGCCTGTAATCCTGGATACTTAGGAGGGTGATGCATGAGAATCGCTTGAATATGGGATGCTGAGGTTGCTGAGATTTTGCCATTGCACTCCAGCCTGGGCAACAAGAACAAAACTCTGTTTCAAAAAAAAAAAAAAAAAAACTTGCTCTGCAAATGTGGCTGCAGGTGCAACCCCTGATGTGTCCTCCCTGCCCTGCTCCTGCTCCAACATCACCCGCAACCCCCAGTGGTGGATTCAAAGTCCTGCAGTACAGACAGCATAGATTTGCAGAGCTGTTAGCCTGGGGTGTGTCCTGCAGCAGGAGACACAGAGGAGGGAGCCCTGGTTTTGAGCCAGAGGCAGCTTTTGGTGTCCCCCTGCAGGCTCTGGTCCCCTTGTGTTTTGTGACACTCCCCTGTATCCTCACACAAGCCACCCCCATTTTCAGCATAATTACAGATGCTCCTTAACTCACAATGGTGTCCTGTCCCCATAAATCTGTCATAAATTGGTAATAGCAGCCAAGTGCCGTAGCTCACATCTGTAATCCCAGCACTTTGGGAGGTCAATGTGGGAAGATTGCTTGATCCCAGGAGTTCAAGACCAGCTTGGGCAACACAGAGAGATTCTGTCTCTATGGGGGAAAAAAGTGAAAATATACTAAGTTGAAAATGCATTTATTTATTTTTTGAGACAGTCTCACGCTGTCATCCAGGCTTGAGTGCAGTGATGCAATCTTGGCTCACTGCAACCTCTGCCTATCAGGTTCCAGTGATTCTCCTGCCTCAGCCTCCAGAGTGGCTGGCATTACAGGCATGAGCACTGGGTAAATTTCATATTTTTAGTAGAAATTGGGTTTCACCATGTCGCCCAGCCTGGTCGAGAACACTCAACCTAAGGTAATCTGCCTAAATCATCTGTCTCATAAAGTGCTGGGAGTACAGGCATGAGCCACCATACCTGGCCTATTTATTTTTATTTTTATTTTTGGAGGTGGTGTCTGGCTCTGTTTCCTGGGCTGCAGTGCAGTGATTTGGCTCACTGCCTGCAACCTCTGCCTCCTAGGATCAAGTGATTCTCCTGCCTCATCCCACTGGGTAGCTGGGACTACAAGCACCCTACCACACCTAGCTACTTTTTGTATTTTCAGTAGAGACAGGGTTTCATCGTGTTGCCCAGCCTGGTCTTGAACTCCTGAGCTTAGGCAATCTGCCCACCTCAGCCTCCCAAAGTGGGCAGATTACATGTGTGAGCCACCATACCCGGCTCGCAAATGCATGTAATACACCTGCCCTACCAAACATTGGAGGTTAGCCCAACCAACTTTAGGTAGAGAACAAATCAAGCAGTAGTAAAAGGAGAACAAAACCCACTTACCCTTCCCCACCTTGGATCATGACTTTGATGTTTCAGGGGTCCAGCCTTCGTGAATGTTTGTAGAAATAGATAATAAACTTGGATAAATGTACTCACCCTTAAGTCCACAATTCAATGGCATTTGGTAGATTCACAATATTTTGGAACCAGTGCCACCATCTGTTTCTAAACTTTCTCATCATCCCAAACACAAATAGTGTCCTTATGAAGCAATAGTTTACCTACTTTTAAATTTTTATTTACTTATTTATTTATTTTGAGACAGAGTCTTGGTCTGTCTCCCAGGCTAGAGTACAATGGCACAATCTCGGCTCACTGCTACTTCCACGTTTCAGGATCTAAGCAATTCTCCTGCCTCAGCTTCCGGAGTTGGGATTATAGGCACATGCCACCACACCCAGCTAATTTTTGTATTTTTAGTATATACGGGGTTTCATCATTTTTCTCATGCTGGTCTTGAATTCCTGACCTCGTCGTGATCCACCCACCTCAGCCTCCCAAAGTGCTGGGTTTACAGGCATAAGCCACCATGCCTGGCCTAAATTTTTTGTTTTTTCAGATGAGGTCCTGCTCTGTTACCCAGGCTGGAGTGCAGTGGCATGATTATAGCTCCTTGCAGCCTCAATCTCTTGGGCTCAAGTGATCCCTCCTGCCTCAACCTCCCAAGTAGATGGGACTACAGGTGCACACAATTGCACATGGCTAATTTTTATCTTTTTTTATAGAGAGAGGGTGTCACTATGTTCTGAGGCTGGCCTCAAACTTTTGGGCTTTAGCGATCCTCCCACCTCAGCCTCCTGAAGTACTGGGATTAAGGGCATGAGCCACTACACCTGGCCCTCATGCAATTTATTGAATACTATACTAACAGTGAAAAACAGAAAGGCTGTATCAGTACAGAAGCACAGTTTCTACTGAACATGATCGTTTTTTGTGCCATTGTAAAATCAAAAAATTGTGTGATGATCTGCACTTGTAACTATTGGTAGGCATAGACACTTTGATTTTAGATCCAGGAACATCTGAACACTCTCTGCTGGGTGGGAGAAGGCCATAGGGGTCAGATCTCTTAGCTTCTAGCAAGAGAAGCCCATTCAGGCTGAGTTTAAAAACTGAAGGTAGGCACTGTGGCTTATACCTGTAATCCTAGTACTTTGGGAGGTCAAGATGGGTGGATCACCTGAGGTCAGGAGTTTGAGACCAGCCTGACCAACATGATGAAACCCTATCCTACTAAAAACACAAAAATTAGCCAGACACGGTGGCACATGTCTGTAGTCTGAGCTACTTGGGAGGCTGAGGCAGGAAAATCACTTGAACATGGAAGGCAGAAGTTGCAATGAGCCGAGACTATGCCACTGCATTCCAACCTGAAAAACTCCATCTCAAGAAAAAAAACAAAAGAAAGAAAAGGAAATGAATTCATGGGCAGGTGAGAAGTATCGAGGAGACACAGAGACTAAAGATGACAGGCAGCCAGGTGGACAGCCACAGCCTCATCAAGCCCAAACATGCAGAGGCTGGGCTAGGGTGGTGATATAGAAATGGCCAGGCATGGCGGCTCATGCCTGTAATTCCAGCACTTTAGGAGGCCTAGGTGAGCGGATCACTTGAGACCAGGAATTGAAGACCAGCCTGACCAATATGGTGAAACCCCAACTCCACTAAAAATATAAAATTAGCCAGGCATGGTTGCAGGTGCCTGTAACTCTAGTTACTTGGGAGGCTGAGGCAGGAGAACTGCTTGAGCCTGGGAGACAGGTTGCAGTGAGCTGAGATCACACCATTGGACTACAGTCTGATCAACAGAGTGACTCTCTCTCCAAAAAAAAAAAAAGAAAAGACAAGAAATGTAGAGACAATTTCTATGTAGAATTGTGAGTGAGTGTCCCTCCTTTTGGGGGTAATGTCAGGAAATTTCCAGAATCTGGGAGTGGGCACCAAGCATGTGGCTGAGAATCCTGGACAGTAGTAACATCTAGATGTACTTATCAGAGGAATCAGGGATGTGCTTGGCTGGGGTATCAACAAAGCCGTCAATTCCAGCTGGCTGTTCATGATATGAATTCTCCCATCCCAAACTCTAGTTAGAAAGGCAAAGAAGAAAGAAAATCATGCTTCCATTCCCTGAAGGAAAGGGCAAGGAGGCAGGGAGGTGGAAGGAGACTTCCTGGTGCTGCAGCCTGAATCTCTACTCGTGTTCCTGTCTTCCCCACTAGACTCTGTACTTCCAGAAGGGGCTGGAGATCAATGTCAGCCCCTCCCTTTTCTCCAAAAGTATTCCCCAACCCTGATATTTACAGTAATTGCTGCTTTCTGTTCCTCTCTGTTTTTTGAGGCAGGTTCTTGCTCCTCTCTGCCTCCTGAGTAGCCAGGACTATAGGCATGCATCACCATTCCCGGCTAATTAAAAAAACTTTTTTTTTTTTTTTTTCTGTAGAGACAGGGTCTTACTATGTTGCCAGGCTGGTCCCAAACTCCTGGGCACAAGCGATCCTCCCTTCTTGGCCTCCCAAAATGTTTGGCATTACAGGTGTGGGACACCACACCTGGCCTCTTTCTGTTTCTTTAGAGTAGAGCAGCCCTAGTATGCATCTCCAGCCCATAACTGTTCCCCAGAATTGTTATGTCTTTTAAGCCTCTTTCAATCTCTGAGTTTGTTGGTTGGGTGAGTGTTCACACGTGTAATCCGGATGTGATAGGATCATTTAAATTCAGAGGTTTGAGACCAACCTGGATAATACAGGAAGACTCCTGTCTCTACAAAGCCCAATTTTTTTTTTTTTAACTCCAGCCAGGCTGCAGTGCAGTGGTGTGATCTCAGCTCACGGCCACCTTCACCTCCTTGGTTCAAGCCATTTTTCTACCTTATCCTCTCAAGTAGCTGAGATCACAGGCACATGGGACCATGCCCAGGTAATTTTTGTACTTTTAATAGAGCCAGAGTTTCACCATATTGGCCTGGCTGTCCTCAAACTGCTGAACTCAGGTCATCTGCCCACTTCAGTCTCTGAAAGTGCAATGATTGGGATCACAGGTGTGAACAACTGTGCCCAGCCAAAAATAAAATTTTAAAAAAGACACAATCTATAAGTTTCTCCTCTATCTCTTTTCTTTTCTTTTTTTTTTTTTCTGAAAGAGATTCTTGCTCTGTCACCCAGGCCAGAGTGCAATGGCACAATCTCAGCCCACTGCAACCTCTGACTCCCAGGTTTAAGTAATTCTCCTGCTTCAGTCTTCTGAATAGCTGGAATTACAGGCATGTGCTACCACACCTGGCTAATTTTTGTATTTTTTGTAGAGATAAGGTTTCTCCATGTTGGTCAGGCTGGTCTCAAACTCCTGACCTTGTGATCTGCCCACCTTGGCCTCCCAGTGTGCTGGGATGACAGGCCTGAGCCATCTTGCCTGGCCTATCCCTTTTCCTTTCTATGGATTTTGGATGAATCCACATTGTTGGGCCTGTAGAATTTCTCAAAGTCTGGAATTCCCTGGTGAAGGTGAACCCATTCTCTGTCTTTTGTATTTGTGGCATATTTGCAGCTGGATTCATGCTCACCCCATTAGCTTAGAGTTTGATTATGTTGGGAAGATTCAGTGGGTGATGTGATTGATCTCTTATTGGTGATGAATACTATCCTATTGTCTCTCTTATTTTGTTCATTTTTTAAATTAGTTTTTTAGAAATAGAAGTCTCATTTTGTCACCCAGGCTGGAGTGCAGTGACTCCATCATAGCTCACTGAAGCCTCAAATTCCTGGGCTCAAGCGATCTGCACAGCTCAGCTTATTGAGTAGCTGAGACCAGAGACCATACACCACCACACCCAACTTTTTTTCTTTTTTGAGATGAAGTCTCGCTCTGTCGCCCAGGCTGGAGTACAGTGGTGGGATCTCAGCTCATTGCAGACTGCGCCTCCCAGGTTAATGCAATTCTCCTGCCTCAGCACTCTGAGGAGGTGGAATTATAGGCACCTGCCACCACACCCAGTGAATTTTTATATTTTCAGTAGAGATGGGCTTTCACCATGTCGGTCAGGCCGGTCTGGAACTCCTGACCTCAAGTGATCTGCCTGCCACAGCCTCCCCAAGTGCTGAGATTATAGATGTGTGCTACCACACCACAGCTGGCCAATGCCCAGCATTTTCTTTTTTTAGACTGAGTGTTGTTTTGTCACCCAGGCTGGAGCGCAGTGGCGCAATCTCAGCTCGCTGCGATCTCCACCTCCTGGGTTCAAGCGATTCTGCTGTCTCAGCCTCCTGAGTAGCTGGAATTACAGGCACCCACCAACATGGCCAGCTAATGTTTGTATTTTTAGTAGAGATGGGGTTCATCTTATTGGCCAGGCTGGTCTTGAACTGACCTAGTGATCCACCCACCTCAGCCTTCCAAAGTCTTGGGATTCCAGGCGTGAGCCACCACACCTGACACCTAATTCCTATTCACTGGTCATGGATGGGAGCTATGGAATCTTTCCCTAGAATACATGCTGGCCCCATCAGAACATCAGGGTTCAGTCTCCTAAGAGATGTTCTTCTGTTTGTGCTACACACCCAAATAATCCATCACAGTCCACTGTTAGAACATTTTCAGGAATTACAGTGGCTACAATCTAGATGGAAAAACACTGAAGTAGTAGTCAGTAGACCTCAGTGTTTGAGTCGGCCACTAACAACTTAATGTGGCCTTGGGGAAAAAAAAGCTGGAGTGCCCACACTTGTGGTCCCAGCACTTTGGGAGGTCGATGTGGGAGGATTGCTTGAGCCCCGGAGTTTGAGAGCAGCGTTGGTAACATAGCAAGACCCCATCTCTACAAAAAATTTCAAAAAATTTTCCAGGTGTGGCTGTGTCCCCCTGTAGTCCCAGCTACTCGGGAGGCTAAAGTGGGAGGATCACTTGAGTCCCACAGGTCAAGACTGCACTGAGCCAAGATGATGCCACTGCACTTAAGATTGTGTTTTCAAGTGAGACACTGTCTCAGAAAAAAAAAGCTGGAGCTTTTGTTTTCACATTTATAAAAGGTAAATGATATTATCTCCTTCATGGAGTTACTGTGAGGATGGAAATACAATTATTTCTTTTCCCTCTCCTTTTAGAAATATAATGAGATAGGCATAGTGGCCAGGTGAGGTGGCTCATGCCTGTGATCCCAGCAGTTTGGGAGGCTCATGCGGGTGGATCACTTGAGGTCAGAAGTTCAAGAGCAGCCTGGCCAACATGGTGAAACCCAGACTTCACTAAAACTACAAAAATTAGCCCAGTGTGGTGGCCCATGCCTACAATCTCATCTACTCAGGAAGCTGAGGCAGGAGAATTGCTTGAACCCGGGAGGTGGAGGTTTTAGTGAGCCGAGAGCATCCCACTGTACTCCAGCCTGGAAGACAGAGCAAGACTCCATCTCAAAAAAACAAAAAACAAAACAAAACCCAGAGTGGTGGCTCATGCCTGTAATCTCAGCAATTTGGGAGGCTGAGGTGAATTGATCACCTGAGGTCAGGAGTTCAAGACCAGCCTGACCAACATGCAGAAACCCCATCTCTACTAAAAATACAAAACTAGCCAAGGATGGTGGCACATGTCTGTAATCCCAGTTACTTGGGAGGCTGAGGTAGGGGAACTGCTTCAACCTGGGAAGCGGAGGTTGCAGTGAGCCGATATTGCACTCCAGCATGGACAACGAGAAGGAAAGTCCGTCTCAAAAATAAAAATAATAATTAGATAGGCATAGTGCACAACACAATGTCAGGTGACACCTGCACCACAACTTAATACCACTTTGAGTCCGGACAGACAATGTAGGTCTCTATGCCTCAGTTTTTCCACCTGTCAGATAGGAATCATATGAGAATGGACTCCTAAGATGATGCTGAAGGCTAAATAATGTTACCCAGGAACGTGCCTAGACCAGCACCTCCTGCATTTTAAATACTCTTCCCTTTTGGCTGCTGTCATTACTGTTGTTATTTTACTATCTAGAGTGATTTCTAGCCTGCAAAAAAGGATCTGAAGTTTGTGAAGAAGACCGTTACTCCTTACCAACTGATTAATAACACCAATTTTTCTTTTTCTTTTCTTTTTTTCTTTTTTTGGTTTGGGAGAAAGAGGTGGAAAGGGAACTTTCTATATACATTTACACACACACACACACACACACATATATATATGTACATATGTATGTATAAAATCATGTTTTAGGTTTTGGGGTACATGTGAAGAACATGCAATATTTTTATATAGGTATATATGTGGCAATGTGGTTTGCTGCCTTCCGCCCCATCACCTATATCTGGCATTTCTCCCTATGTTATCCCTCCCCAACTCCCCACTCCATGCTGTCCCTCCCCTAGTTACCCCCCACAGACCCCAGGGTATCATGCTTCCCTCCCTGTGCCCATGTGTTCTCATTGTTTAACACACACCTATGAGTGAGAACATTCGGTGGTTGATTTCCTGTTTTTGTGTCAGTTTGGTGAGAATGATGGTTTACAGGTTCATCCATGTCCCTCCAGAGGACACAAACTCATCATTTTCTTATGCCTGCATAGTATTCCATGGTGTATATGTGCCACATTTTCCTTGTCTAGCCTACCATCGATGGGCATTTTGGTTGTTTCCAAGACTTCATTATTGTAAATAGTGCCAAAATTGACATTCGTGTTCATGTGTCCTTATAGTAGAACAATTTATAATCCTTTGGATATATACACAGTAATGGAATTGCTGGGTCAAATGGAATTTCTATTTCTAGGTCCTTGATGAATCACCAGACTCTGCCACAATGGTTGAACTAATTTATACTCCCACCAACCGTGTAAAAGTGTTCCTATTTCTCCACATTTTCTCCAGCATCTGTCGTCTCCAGGTTTTTTAATGATCGCCATTGTAACTGGCGTGAGACGGTATCTCAATGTAGTTTTGATTTGCATTTCTCTAATGACGAGTGATGATGAAGATTTTTCATATGTTTGTTGGCCTCATGTATGCCTTCTTTGTAAAGTGTCTGTTCATATCCTTTGCTCACTTTTGAATGGGCTTGTTTGTTTTTTTCTTGTAAATCTGTTTTAGTTCTTTGTAGATTCCGGTTATTAGCCCTTTCTCAGATGGGTAGATTAAAATTTTTTTTTCCCATTCTGTCGGTTACCAGTTCACTCTAATGATTGTTTCTTTTGCTGTGCAGCAACTGTGGAGTTTGATCAGGTCCCATTTGTCTATTTTGGCATTTGTTGCCAATGCTTTTTGTGTTTTGGTCATGAAGTCCTTGCCTATGGCTATGTCCTGAACAGTTTAGCATAGGTTTTCTTCTAGGATTTTTATGGTGTTAGGTCTTATGTTTAAGTTTTTAATCCATCTGAAGTTAATTTCAGTGTAAGGTGTCAGGAAGGGGTCTCATTTCTGCTTTCTGCAAGGGACCAGCCAGTTTTTTCAATACCATTTATTAAACAGGGAATCCTTTTCCCGTTGCTTATTTTTGTGAGGTTTGTCAAAGATCAGATGGTTGTAGACATGTGGCCTTGCCCCTGAGGCCTCTGTTCTGTTCCATTGGTCTATATCTCTATTTTGGTACCAGTACCATGCTCTTTTGATTACTGTAGGCTTTTAGTATAGTTTGAAGTCAGGTAGTGTGATGCCTCCAGCTTTGTTCTTTTGGCCTAGATTTTACTTGGCTATGTGGGCTCTCTTTTGGTTCCATATGAAGTTTAAGGTGGTTTTTTTCAGTTCTGTGAAGAAGACCATTGGTAGCTTGATGGGGATAGTGTTGAATCTATAGATTACTTTAGGAAGTAATGGCCATTTTCATGATACCGATTCTTCCTAACTACGAACATGGAATGTTTCTCCATCTGTTTGTGTCTTCTCTTATTTCATTGAGCAGTGGTTTGTAGGTCTCCTTGAAGAGGCCCTTTACATTCCTTGTTACTTTTATTCCTAGGCCTTTTATTCTCTTGGTAGCAATTGTGAATGGCAGTTTGTTCTCGATTTGGCTCTCTTTATGTCTGTTATCAGTGTATAGGAATGTTTGTGATTTTTGCAAATTAATTTTGTATCCTGAGACTTTGCTGAAGTTGCTTATCAGTTTCAGGAGATTTTGGGCTGAGACGATGGGGTCTTCTAGATATACCATCATGTCATCTGCAAATAGAGACAATTTGGCTTCCTCATTTCCTATTTGAATACCCTTTATTTCTTTTTCTTGCCTGATTGCTCTGGCTATAACTTCCAGTAGTATATCGAAAAGGAGTTGTGATAGAGGGCATCCTTGTCTACTGCCATATTTCAAAGGCAATGCTTCCAGTTTTTGTGCATTCATTGTGATACTGGCTGTGGGTTTGTCATAAATAGCTTCTATTATTTTGAGATAAGTTCCATCAATACCTGGTTTATTGAAAGTTTTGCCTTCTCTGCATCTATGTAGTTAATACTGTGGTTTTTGTGTTTGGTTCTGTTTATGTGGTGAATTGTTTATAGACTTGTGTATGTTGAACCAGCCTTGCATTCCAGGATGAATTTTCTTTTTTGAGACAGAGTCTCACTCCCGCTCCCAGGCTCAAGTGATTCTCCTGCTCAGTCTCATGAGTAACTGGGATTACAGGCACCCACCACTAGGCCCAAGTAATTTTTTTTTTTTTTTGTAGAGACGATGTTTCACCATTTTGGCCAGGCTGGTCTCAAACTCCTGACCTCAGATGATCCACCCATGTCGGCATCCCAAAGTGCTGGGATTACAGGCATGTGCCACCACTCCCACCATATAACCCCAGTTTCTTTTTACCAACTTTGAGTATGGAACTTGGCATGACTCCCAGATTCCCATAATGCAAATTGTCCTCCCCAATTATAACTGCCAGTTTGTTTTCATTTAAGAAAAACAAAACAAGACAAACAAAAAATGAAATGTTGGTCATTTCTGTGTACAACAAGATAAGAATGTCTGGGCACAGTGGCTGATGCCTGTTATTCCAGCACTTTGAGAGGCTGAGGAGGGCAGATCACTTGAAGCCTGGAGTTCAAGACCAGCCTAACCAACGTGGTGAATTCCCCTCTCTACTAAAAATACAAAAATGAGCACGATGGGGTGGGATGCACCTGTAGTCCCATCTACTCAGGAGGCTGACACAGGAGAATCGCCCAAGCAGGAGGCAGAGGTTGCGATGAGCAGAGATCATGCCACTGCTTTCCAGCCTGGGCAACAAGATCAGAACTCCATCTCAAAAAACAAAAAAAAAATGTAATGTGACTGCTATTTTGTTATTATAATCACAGAGTTTATGTGGAAAAGCTAAGAAATATTAAAAAATACAGAGTTAAAGTTTAAAAAATTTTACCCCACATTGGATCAGCAAACCTTTTTTTTTCTCTTGAGACAGAGTAGGTCTTGCTGTTGCCCAGCTGGTGTGTAGTGTGGCACAATCACAGCTGACTGCAGCCTTGACCTCCCAGGCTCACTCTGTGCTCCTGCCTCCCAAGGATCTGGGACTACAGGTACACAACCCTACACCAAGCTTTTTTTTATTTATTGTTTTTATAGAGGTGAAGTCTCACTGTGTTGCCCAGGCTAATTTGAACTCCTGGCCTCAAGTGATTTTCCCACCTCAGCTTTCCAAAGTGCTGGGATTACAAGCATGACCTTATCTGGAGACCGGGTCTTTACAGAGGTCATCAAGTTAAAATGGGTCATGAAGGTGGGGCCCTGATCCCATATAACGGGCATCCTTACTAAAAGGGAAATTTGTTGACAGTAAAAGAAAAATAAAGAGTAAAATGTTTTTCTCTTGAGACAGTCTTGTTCTGTTACCCAGGCTGGAGTATAGTGTATGATCATAGCTCAATGCAGCATCGATCTCTTGGGTTCAAGTGATCCTCCCACCTTAGCTTCCTGAGTAGCTGGGACTACAGGTGTGTTCCACCATGCCCAGCTAATTTTCTGTATTTTATGTAGATATGGTATCTTATTATGTTTCCCATGCTGGACTTGAACTTCTGGGCTCAAGCAATCCTGCCTCGGTCTCCCAACATGTTGGGATTATATGTGTGAGCCACTGTGCCTGCCCAAAGGTAAGTTTGCACACAGAGACAGACATGCATAGAAGGACAAGTGCCACTATAAGTCAAAGGATGCCTGATCCAGGAGAGAGGCTGGGACAGATTTTTCCCTAGAGCATCCAGGCCAGGCCTGCAGACACCTGACTTAACACTTCCAGCCTCCCAACAGGGAGACAACCTTTTATTTTATTTATTGATTTATTAAGACAGGGTCTTGCTCTGTCACCCAGGCTGGAGCGCAGTGACATAATCTCAGCTCACTGCAGTCTTATTCTCCCTGGCTCAAGAAATCCTCACCCCTCAGCCTCCAGAGTAGCTTGACATCACAGGCACATGCAACCATGCCTGGCTAATTTTTTTTTCTGAGATGGATTCTTGCTCTGTCCTCCAGTGTGGAATAAAGTGGTGTGATCTCAGCTTACTGCAACCTCCACCTTCTGGGTTTAAGCAGTTCTCCCGCCTCAGCCCCCTGAGTAGCTAGGATTACAGATGCACACCACCACATCCCGCTAATATTTGTATTTTTTGTAGAGACAGGGTTTCACCATGTTGGCCACGCTGGTGTCGAACTCCTGACCTCATGATTTGCCTACCTCAGCCTCCCAAAGTGCTAGGATTACTGGTGTGAGCTACTACTCCCAGCCTTGTATTCTTTCATTAGAGATGGGGTTTCATCCTATTGGCCTGGCGAGTCTCGAACTCCTGACCTTAAGACATCCTCTCATCCTCCCCAAAGTACAGGGAGTACAGACATGAGCCATGGCATCTGGTCTGAGAAAACAAATCTGTCTTATTCTAAGCCACTTAGTTTGTGGCACTTTGTTACAGCATCACCAGCAAAGTTATACCCATGGAATAATCCATTTCATTGTTAGAGGACACAGAAGCTCATGCCGTCAGTCATTCAAGAATGTGTAATTAGGTTTTGGCCAGGAACAGAGGCTCATGCCTGTAATCCCAGCACTTTGGAAGTGGCCAGGCATGCTTGCATGTGCCTGAGATGGGAGGGTCCCTCGAATCCCAGAGTTTGAGCCCATCCCGGTCAACATGGTGAGATCCCATCTCCACACACACACACACACACACACAAATATTAGTTGAGCATGGTGGCATGCACCTTTAATGCCAGCTACTCAGGAGGCTGAGGTGGGAGGACTGCTTGAGCCTGGGAGTAAGAGGCTGCAGTGAGTTATGATTGTACCACTGCACTGTAGCCTGGACAACACAGGAAATCTATCTCTATCTCAAAAAAAAAAGGTGGGGGGTTCAATTTTGTGTTTTTGTTGTTTTTTGAGATGGAGTCTCACGCTCTGCCCAGGCTGGAGTGCAATGGTTCAATCTCGGCTCACTGCAATCTCCACCTCCTGTATTGAAGTGATTCTCTGACCTGAGCCTCCCGAGTAGCTGGGATTACAGGTGTGCACCACTACACCAGGCTCATTCTTATATTTTTAGTAGAGATGTGGTTTCACCATGTTGGCCAGGCTGATCTGAAACTCCTGATTTCAGGAGATCCACTCACCTTGGCCTCCCCAAGTGCTAGAATTACAGATGTGGGTTACTGAGTCCAGCCGATGTCGTGTTTTGGCTGGGTTGGGTCTGGCAGTTGTATGGTTAAAAAAACAGGTCTTAATATTTCTAGGTTACCAGTGGCTCGGGCATGCAATGATGGCAATGTGGGTGGTGATATTGGCTTCAAACATGGATGAAAACAAGATCTGGTCTCCTTTTTTCACCCAGATGGTGTCAACCAGCTGACCTAGGAGATAAAAGGACAGGTACATGAGGCCTTGTGTATATCCTGGGAAAGGGGATGCCAACTGCTGGGACACCAGCCACCCTGCCACCACCCAGCCCACCCGGCCACTGGCTCTTCCATGTTCGTTACAGCTTTTGAGAGGTTTGCTATTCAAAGGAGGATGAATTAAGGAAAGTACAGGGTTGGGGCAAAATTCTGTTAAACATGATAAGGAATATGCTTTGGTTCAAGAAAACCCACAGCCAGGCATGGTGGTTCACGTCTGTAATCCTGGCACTTTAGGAAACCGAGGTGGGAGGATCAGTGGAGGTCAGCGGTTCAAGGTCATCATGACCAACATAGTGAAACCCCATCTGTACTAAAAATACAAAAATTAGCCAGGCATGGTGGCATATGCCTGTAGTCCCAGCTACTCGAGAGGCTGAGGCCAGAGAATCCCGGGAGGTGGAGGTTGCAGTGAGTCGAGACCACACCAGTGTACTCCAGCCCGGGTGACAGAGTGAGACTCCTTCTAAAAAATAAAAGGAAAAATAAAATTAGAAAACCCTATCCTTGCGCCAGGCATGGGGGTGCATGCCTGTAATCCCAGGATTTTGGGTGGCTGAGGTGGATAGATCACTTGAGGTCAGGAGTTCAAGATCAGCCTGGCTAACACAGCGAAACTTCATCTCTGCTAAAAATACAAAAATGAACCGGGCACGGTTGCATGTGCCTGTAATCCCAGCTCCTAAGGAGGGTGAGGCAGGAGAATCGCTCAAACTCAGGAGGTGTAAATTGCAGTTAGATGAGATTACACCACTGCACTCCAGGCTGAGGGACAGAGCAAGACTCTCCTGCAAAAAAAAAAAGAAGACCAAGATCTCCGCAGATAACGCACAGTTTCACTTTCCCTGTGCACTTTTCCTGCCTCTCGGTAGACAGCTCCTAACATCACCATGAGATCCTGGTGAAGGAGGGGTAGATACTGAGGTTGCTACAGTTTAATGAAGCATTTCCCCCCCAGAGAGAGATGCTCATCTTTTGTCAGATTCCTTTGAGTGTTTTTCCAAATCCTGCCATGGGTGGTTTTCCCTCAGGGCACTTCTCCATGAAGCCACCAGGTGACGCCATCGCTGCATAAATGAAACAAAATGACCCAACATTAGAAAACGGTGTTCTAGTTTCTTTGAGCTGAGTGGGGTGGATCAAACCTGTATTTCCAGCACTTAGGGAGGCTGAGGTGAGTAGATCACTTGAGGCCAGGAGTTCCAGACCAGCCTGGAAAAAGGATGAAACCCTGTCTGTACTAAAAATACAAAAAATTAGCCAGGCATAGTGATGCACACCTGTCATCCTAGCTCCTCGGGAGACTGAGAAAGTAGAATTGGTTGGGAAGCAGAGTTTGCAGTGAGCCAAGATCGTGCCTCTGCACTCCAGCCTGTGTAACAGAGTGACACTCCATCTCAAAAAAAAAAAAATAGTGTTCCTAAGGACTGAGAGGGGAAACTGAGGCATGCAGACTGGAGTTGGGGCGGGGCTTGGTGAGAGAATGGGTTCAAGTAACCTGTGAAGGACTCTCAGAAAGTCAGAGCAACTTAAAAATCATTTATTCTACCTTCCACTTCCACATTTTCCAGATATAGAAACCAAAGCTGAGTAGAGGGGGAGGTAAGCATACCAAAAGCACCATGTTGGTAGGGAGCAGGGTTGCCAGAGAAAACACAGGACATCCAGTGAAGTGAGAGTTTTGAACTCTCAGTGTATGTCTCAAATAATGCACAAGACTTAAACTAAAACCTTATTTACTTTTTGTCTTCAAAGGTAACTGGGCATCTGTATGATGATTTGCTAAGTCTGACAACCCCCATGAGGGTAAAATGAAGATTAGAAAAAGACTTAAATGTAATAAGCAAACATTCAAAATGAGGGCAACCGTGTTCCCATTTTGTAGACAAGGGAACTACACGTTAGGGATGCGAATCGCTCCAAAGCCAACCTCACAATCATCAGAGTCATGATTTAAACCCAGTCCTGATTCCAGAGGTCTCAACTTCTCTGTTGTGGCCAGGAACTCCCCCCAGTCCTACTCATGTGTCTGCACATTCTGTCTTGAATGTGACTCTCTCCCCATCGTGTAAGGGGGTGATTTTCCTCCCTGACATTGAAGGACTCTGTCTTCAGCAGGTGCCTCCTGACCCAGTAGACTCCCATGAGCTCAGATCCCTGGGACCCGGTGGCTGCCCTCATCACATTCCCCGACTCCGCATCTTAGGACCCAAGTCTGACCCTTTTCAAGATCTGCAGCTGTGTTACAGGAAAGGGGACCCGATCCAGACCCCAAGGGAGGGTTCTCAGATGTCGTGCAAGAAACAATTCAGCATGAGTCTGTAAAGTGAAAGCACAATCGTTTATTTGTTTTGTTGTTTTGTTTTGGTTTGGTTTGGTTTGGTTTGGAGATGGAGTCTCTGTTGCCCAGGCTAGATAGAGGGTAGCAGTGTGATCTTGGCACAGTATGACCTACGCCTCCTGGGTTTAAGAGATTTTCCTGCTTCAGCCTCCTGAGTAGCCGGGATCACAGGTGCATTTCACCACACCTGGCTAATTTTTATATTTCTAGTAGAGACGGGGTTTCACCATGTCGGCCAGGCTGATCTCGAACTCTTGACCACAGGTGATCCACCTGCCTCAGCTTCCCAAAGTGCTGTGATTACAGGTGTGAGCCAAAGAGCAAGTTTTTTAAGAAAATGAAGATAAAATAGCTAATCCATAGAGCATCCCAGAGGGTGCTGGTGCCCATCTTCAGGGTCATTTCTTGATGACATGCTAAATGAGGGGTAGACTATTCATGACTCCCCTTTTATAGATCATATAGGGAAACTTTCTGATGTTGCCATGGCTTTTGTAAACCGTCATGGTGCCAGCGGCAATGTAGCAGTGAGGACGAGCAGAGGTCACTCTGGTCGTCATCTTGGTTTTGGACTGTCTTCTTTACTGCAGCCTGTTTTACCGGCAAGGTCTCTGTTATGTGTATCCCTTGCTGCCCTCTTGTCTCATCCTGTGACTCAGAATGCCTTAATCGTCTGGAAATGCAGCCCAGTAGGTCTCAGCCTCCTTTTACCCAGCTCCTATTGAAGATGGAGCTGCTGTGGTTCACATGCCTCTGGCAGCCGGGCTCCTCGGGATCTCCTGATGTTCTGTCCCCTCTGTCCCCAGCTCCTAGGTTCCCCCACCATCGCTGTCCTTCTGAGCCACCTGCTTCTGAGTTTCTTCATCACCAAGAAGAGGAATCACTGTCAGGTTCGGCTTTTGGGAAAAAGACAGCCCACGCAGGAAGTTGGGAGGAAGACACAGGCCCTGGTGTGGGTGATGCGGAGGGTAGAGCTGAGTGAGAGCCGGCAGGTCTGGCTTTGTTCTAGTCCCCGTGAGTTGCCCATCATGCAGACCCACCCCACTCCTTCCCCATCGCATCGGACAGCGGGTCTTCCCTCCAGTGTTCAGACCCCAGGCCCTGGGTCAGATCAATGCTTTTTTCTCCTGCACCCCATCAGTCAGCAGACTTGCTTGGCGTCATCTTGAAAATGCATCCAGCAGCAAGGCCCTGGGTCACTCTTTACTTCTGCCCCAGCCTCTCTCCACTTCCAGCCACAGGAGACCTGTGTGAGCTGAATCCATCACACCCTCCTCTGCTGAGACCCACAGCGTCCCCATTTTCCTCAGTCTGAGTCAAAGCCCCACAGTGGCCCACCTGAGCTGCCACATCGCCTCCAGCCTCACCTTCCACCCATCTCCCTCCCTTTCCCACCTACCCCATCCTCACACCTGTCTGATGTTCACACATCTCTCCAGTCATCTGCTTTAGCTGTTCCTTCCACCTGGACTACCCTCTCTCCAGAAGACCCTCATCCCCTCCAGCACCACCTGCAGTCATAGCCACCTTTCTCATCATTGTTCAGCAAGGACACGGCCCAGCCATTCCTCTCCTCCCAGCAGCTCCATTCCTTGGTCTGTCCTGGGTTCAGTTTTGCTGTTCCCCAGCACTTCCCACTTCCTAAAGGGCCCTGCAGGCAGCCCCTGGCAGGGGCCGATGGCCTTGATCTCCTTAGACTAGAAGCTCCACAGCAATACAGCACACTCCTTGTGTCAGACTCAGTATGAAGTTAGTGCTCGGCATGCAGAGGGTGCCGGAACAGTGTTTGAGAACTACAGAAGAAGGGAGGGAGGGGAGAAGGGTAGGAGAGAGGAGGGGCAGAAGGGAGGGATGGGGAGAAAGGAGGGAGAGGAGGAGTGAAAAGGAGGGAGGGAAGGAAAGATAGGAAAGGGGAGGACAGATGGAAGGAAAGAGTTGAAAGAGGAAGAGAAGGAAAGAGAAGGAAGAAGGAATGAGGGAGGGAAAAGAGGGCAGAAAGCAAGGTAGGAGAGAAGAATAAAAGAGTAGGGAAGAAAAGAAATGTGGGAGGGAGGGAGGGAGGGAAGGGGGATGGAGGGAAGAAATTTATCTCTTCTCTAGGCCCAGCTTTCCCAATGTCCATCTGTCACTTGGACTGTTTCTCCAGCCTCCTGCATGGCCTCCTCTGGGCACAGTGACTCACGCCTGTAATCCCAGCACTTTGTGAGTTCGAGGCAGGTGGATCACCTGAGTTCAGGAGTTTGAAATCAGGCCGGTCAACATGGCAAAATGCCATCTCTATTAAAAAAATACAAAGATTAGCTGAGTACCATGTTAGGCAGCTATAATCTCAGCTACTCCAGAATCTCAGGCAGGAGAATCAGTTGAACCCAGGAGGCAGAGGTCGCAGTGAGCCGAGATCATGCCATCGCACTCCAGCCCAGTAACAGAGCAAGACTCCATCTCAAAAAATAACAAAAAACTTTCTCCAGGCAGCTGCCTTCTGATGATGCCCCTCAGCCGGTTAAGCACAGACCTCGAACTCCCGCCTGACCCTAAAGTGCCAAGTGACGCTGCCCATGCACTCCTCAGGTCATGCTGAGTGTCCTCTGAGTCATGCCGCTGCCTCTGCCTAGGTTTTGCTGCCCCCTGTCTCAGAGCCTTCACTCCCTCTTCTCGGCTCCATCCCCTCATCCTTTGCCTGCCTAGCACCCACCTCCTGGTCATTTAACATGTATCTCAGGTTATAATCACAGTCCTTTAGCAGGCCAGGGGCGGTGGGTCACTTGAGCCCAAGAGCTTGAGGCCAGCCTGGGCAACAGAGTGAGACCCCACAAGTCCACCAAAAATGTAAAAGGAAGAAAGAAAGATGTAGCCGAGGCATTCATTATCCACCTCCAGGTAGCCTTCCTGATGGCGCCATACCCAGTTGTGCTCAGGGGAAGTCTTTGTTCTCTGGGCATCAGAAGCCACCTCCCTGGGGAGCGGTCCCGGGTCAGCTCCCGCAGGAGCCCAGGCACAGGATGACGGCGGATGGATCAGGACCGAGGGTTAGAGATGCGGAGAGGCAGACAGATTTGGGACGCAGTTGGCGGGATCAGTGGGATCTGCTGCAGGGGTGACTGTCAGGGTGCAGGGGAGAATTCCAGACCAGCCGTGTCTTCATCTCTCTCTTCCCTCCAATCCCAGGAGAGCAAATGAGGCAGAAGGACACGTGGGTGCTAGTCACCAGCTCCATCCTCAGGAATTCGAGGACCATCAAGTTCCACGGCTGGGAGGGAGCCTTTCTCCACAGAGTCCTGGGCATCCAAGGCCAGGAGCTGTGCACACTGTGGACCTCTGGCCTCCTCTTCTCCTTGTCGCTGCTGTCCTTCCAAGCGTCTACATTTCTGGTCACGTCACTCGAGTCTGTATGCCGAGCAGGACCCGGGAAGGAGTGTGGGGCTCAGGAGATGAGGTAGGTGGAGCCTCCCAGATCCTACCACCCCGTCCATCAAAACCCACACATTCTGTATCCTGTTCTCTCAGGATTCCTACTTTCTTCTGCGTGAATGAGTTTATCACATCATTCTGGTGAGGGTGGCAGCGGCCGGTGAGGTCTGCCGTTCTGAGAGTTTCAGGCTTCCACCGATGCGTGGAGGAGGGTTCAGGTGCAGACAGGCCGCAGAGGTAGAATCCAGGGTCTGAGTGGCTTTCCTTCCATTGGCCAGCAAACGTCCACAGCCACCCCGTCAGATCTTTGTTCTGCCATTCTGTCACTTATTTCCGACGGCTATCAGAACACTTTTTCTAAAGCAGAGTTTTCAGAAGAATTTAAACATGTCGATGCATAGGCCAGGCACAGTGACTCACGCCTGCCATCCCAGCTCTTTGGGAGGCTGAGGTGCCTCAAACCCGGTAGGTGAAGATCGCAGTGAGCGGAGATCTTGCCACTTCACTCCAGCTCGGGTGACGGAGCAAGACTTTGTGTCAAAAATAAAACAAAACTAAACAAAAGGACCCCAAAATGGGACCAACACCCAGTGCCCTCCCATGCTGCTCTCCCCAGGAGTCCCCAGGCTCAGCCCTCACGTCTATCAGCTTCACAGAGAGTTCTTTTCTGACCACCTTCACCACCACCTGAGCGCCCCCGCTTATGCTAATGCACTGTAACCTGCACCTGATTTGTCTTTACCTTTTTATTTTTGAAGACAGAGTCTCGCTCTGTTCCCCAGGCTGGAGTGCAGTGACACAACGTCGGCTCACTGCAACCTCCACCTCCCAAGTTCAAGCAATCCTCCCACCTCACCCTCCTCAGTAGCTGGGATTACAGGCACGTGCCATCACGCCTGGGTAATTTTTTTTTTTTTGGTACTTTTAGTAGAGATGGTATTTCACCATGTTGGCCAGGGTGGTCTTAAACTCCTAACCTCAAGCGATCCATCCACCTCAGCCTCTGAAAGTGCTGAGATGACAGGTGGTAGCCACCACACCTTGTCATACATGCTTTAGTTTTTATTCTTCATAGCACTGTCCACCTGATGCGCTGTCTGTGATAATGGTTTGTTTCTGGATCGCCTGTCTCTCATTAGAATGGATGGATCCATTAACAGAGCAGCAACTTTGTTTTGCTCCTTGCTTTTTTCCCAGAGCCTGGAACCCTGCCAGGTATATGATAACCAGGCAATAATTATTCATAGAGTGAATGAATGGAATAATGAATAAATGGCCGGGTGCTGTGGCTCATGCCCATAATCCCATCACTTTGGAAGGCTGAGGTGGGTGATTCGCTTGAGGTCAGGAGTTAGATACCTGCCCCGGACAACATGGTGAAACCCCATCTCTACTAAAAATTAAAAAAGTTAGCTAGGAATGGTGATGCCCGCCCATAATCCCAGCTACTCGGGAGGCTGAGACAGCAGAATCGCTTGCACCCAGGAGTTGAAGGTTACAGTGAGTCGAGATCATGTCACCGCACCGTAGCCTGGCAGAAAGAGAGAGACTGTCTCAGAAATTAATGAAAATACTTTTAAAAAAGAATGAATGAAAGACAAGAAGGCCTAGTTAGAAGGAATAAGTTACAGTAATCCATAGTGCACAAGGGAAATTACAGTTAATGAGAATTTACTTGACTATTTCAAGATAGCTAGAAGAGAAAAATTTTTGTGTTGCCAAAACAAAAGATAAATATTTGAGGTGATGACTGTCTCAGTTACCCTGATTTGATCATTACATATTGTCTACAGTTGGGGTCCGCAACCCTCTCGGCCATGGATCAGTATCAGTCTGTAGCCTTTGTGTGTGTGTGTGTGTGTGTGTGTGTGTGTGTGTGTGTGTGTTTGTTTGTTTCTTTTTTCTTTTTTCTTTTTTTTTGAGACAGAGTCTCACTCTGTGCAGTAGTGCGATCTCAGGTAAATGAAACCTCCATCTTTGAGGTTCAAGCAATTCTCCTGCCTCAGCCTCCTAAGTAGCTGGGATTACAGGCATGTACCATCACATGTGTGTAATTTTTGTATTTTTAGTAGAGATAGGATTTCAGCATGTTTGCCATGCTTGTCCCAAACTCATTAATTCAAGTGATTGGCCCTCCTCATTCTCACAAAGTGCTGGGATTCCAAGTGTGAGTCATTGTACCCGGGATTTTTTTTTTTTTTTTTTTGACAGGGAGTTTTGCTCTTGTTGTCCATTCTGGAATGCAATGGCACGATCTTGGCTCTTTTCAACCTCTGTCTCCTAGATTCAAATGACTTTCCTGCCTCAGACTCCCAAGTAGTTGTGATTACAGGTATGAGCCACCATGCCAGGCTAATTTTTGTATTTCTGGTAGATACAGGGTGTCTATATGTTGGTCATGTTGGTCTCGAAATCCTAACCTCAGGTAATTCACCTTCCTCAGTCTCCCAAAGTTCCGGAATTAGAGCGTGCCCATCTCACCTGTTAGGAACAGGGCAGGCAGAGCAGCAGGTGAGCAGCGGGTGGGCTAGGGAGGTTTTATCCGTGTTCACAGCCACTCCTTTTTGCTGGCATCACCACCTGAGCTCCACCTTCTGTCAGATCAGTGGTGTCGTTACAGTCTCATAGGAATGCAAACTCTACCGTAAGCAGTACATGCGAGGGAGCGGGACCGTGTGCTCCTTACGAGAGTCCGATGCCCGTTGATCTGTCACTGTCTCTCGTTACCCCCAGAGGGGACGATCTAGTTTCAGGAAAACAAGCTCAGGGCTCTCACCGATTCTACATTACAGTGAGTTGTGTAAATATTTCATTATATATTAAAATGTAATAATAACAGAAGTAGGCCGGGCAGAGTGGCTCATGCCAGTTATCCTAGCACTTTGGGAGGCCGAGGCAGTCAGATCATCTGAGGTCAGGGGCTCAAGACCAGCCAGGCCAACACGGTGAAACACCATCTCTGCTAAAGGTACAGAAACTGTCATCGTGGCAGGAACCTGTAATCCCAGCTACTTGGGAGGCTGAGGTAGGAGAAGTGCTCGAACCCAGGAGCAGAGGTCGCAGTGAGCCACAATCATATTTTGGGAGGCCGAAGTGGGTGGATCACCTGAAGTAAGCAGTTCGAGACCAGCCCGGCCCACTGGTGAAACCCCGCCTGTAAAAAAAATACTAAAATTATCTGGGTGCATTGGTAGGAGCCTATAAGCTGAGTTAGTCGGGAGGCTGAGGCAAAAGAATCATTTGAACCCAGGAGGTGGGTGTTGCATTGATTATGTCCCTGCACTCCAGCCTGGGCAACATAGCAATATTCAGTATTTTTAAAATAATAATAATAAAAAAGCAAGCCAGTTACAATGGCTTATACCTATAATCCCAAAACTTTGGGAGGCCAAGGTGGAAAAATCAGTTGAGGCTAGGAGTCCCAGGTAAACCTCGGCAACATAACAGGACCCATCTCTACAACACATTTTTTTAAAAATCAGGCACAGTGGCATGTGCCTGTAGTCTCAGGTACTCAGGAGGCTGAGGGTAGAAGATCGCTAGAGCTCAGGAGGTTGAGGCTGCAGTGAGCCATGCTCGTGCCACTGCACTGCAGCCAGAGTGTCAGAGCGAGACCCTGTGTCTAAAAAAAAAGGATTCAGAGTATAGAAAGGTGTGTATTGTAAGTTCGAGCATGCCACGTCCCAAATTTCCTTCAGAAGTGTTTATGACCGCCCCAAGGACTCTGAATTCATTTCCCAGCGCGGCCCATAAGCACCCTAAACTTTACGGCTTCCACCACAGACATTTATTCTCACAGTTCTAAAGGCCAGAAGTCTAAAATAAATAAAATTTTATTGTTTGTTTATCTTCTCTGTAAAGGCTGAGAGGGTTATGGTTACAATTAGGGTTGGGGTTAGGATTAGGGTTAGGGTTTAGAAATAGGGGTAGGGGTAGAATTGAGGTTAAGGTTAGGGGTTAGAAGTTAGGGTTTGGAATTAGGGTTAGGGTTTAGGGTTGGAGTTGGGGTTAGGGGTCAGGGCTCAAGGGTCAAGAGTCAGGGGTCAGGGGTCAAGGGTCAAAAGTCAAGGGGTAGGGTTAGGTTGAGGGTTGGGGTTGAGGTTAGGGTCGGGGTTAGGGTTAGGGTCAGGGTTAGGGTTGGTGTCCCGGCCTGCGGGACAAACAACAGGGACCCTAGGGAGGGAGTGGGGATTAAGAGAGAGACAGGAGACACGAAGAATGGAGACAAGTCAAGAATCTGATCAAGTCTTGTTTATTAGGCTTAATGCAGCCGCTTATAAACAAGTAAAGGCGGGAAAATCTAAGGGCTAACGTCAGGGGGTAACTATGGTAATGAGACCACCGGCTGGTCTTGCAACTCAGCGGCTGGTCTTGCAACTCAGCGGAAAGTAGGATTTAGATAAAGAGGATGTGGGCTCTCAGGCAACAGAGTCACAGGATGGCTGTTAGGTGCTCAAAATGGATACCGCTCCCCACAGGTCCTCCTTTTTATTTTTATTATTATTATTTTTGGGGGCGGCCGATCGCCTATGGGAACCATGCCTGTCTTAGGTCAAGAGACACACCTGCAGTGATGCTTTTACCCTTACCCGTCATAGGGTGCAGGATTCAAGTCCCGGTCCCTGTCTTAGGTGGGAGCATCTTACCGTCAGGCTCTCAGGTTGCCCGTCATCGGCTAACCGGTCCATCTCACCAGGCAATATCAGAGATGGTAAGTGGTACAAGTCAAGTTTTCACCACAGCCTCGATTCATCTCCATCTCCCTGTCGGCCATTTCCAGCTTATGATAATGAACCTGTAGGGGCTGCATTTTTATGGCATCAATCTGTTGCTTAACAAAAGCCATGACCTTGTTGATGATAAGAGGCCCAACAGCGAGGAGTAGGAGAAAGGCAACAAAAGGACCGAGGAGGGGGAGGAGATAGGGGAGACGTCCATTTAATCCCCCGGACAGGGGGTTGTCATAGAGCGCTGGTCTTCTTTTTGCCAAGTCTTCCTGTAGGCTTTTTATCTCATCTCTAACAACACCAGAACGGTTAGCATAGAAGCAGCACTTCTAGTCTAACGCAAGGCACAGTCCTCCCATCTCAGCGGTGAGCAGATCTAGGTCCCAGCGGTTCTGTAGGACTACTTCGGCTAGGGAGTCAAGTCGGTCTTGAATAACTTGTACGGTGGATGAGAGTAAATCAACATCATTAATTAACTGTAGAGAAAGTTGATGGTAAGAATGTAAAGAATAACCTAAACCTACAGTTCCTGTGGTAAAGGCAGCAGTCATCCCAAGGTAGCTAACAAAGGGAAGAATCAAACTGCCCTTTTGCTTCTACCTGCTACAACATCAAAACTGGGAAGGGGAATAGGGCCGTCCCCCGAAACTATGCTTGCATCAGGAAATAGGGAAGCTACCATGCAGATTCCCGTCCAATTCTTAGGAAGATAAGAGAAAGGCATGTTGTTTCCACAAACAAAACTTTGTCCAGCAGGGGCATACAGGTCAATGGTGGTATTTAAAACCCTAGCACAATTACAAGAGTCTGCGATTGAGCCAACATCAATGTCCTAGGAGGTATTCGTGAAAGGTCTTTGGTAACAAGTGACATCGACACAGAGGCTTGACAAAGGCTGAACTGCAAAAGGGAGACGAAGGGTCCCCTTAGTACTGTAATTGGCAATCGCCGGCAAGGCTAAAGGCATGGGTGTCCCTAGAGGCATGCAGATCCAGCAGTCGTTAGCTAAAGAGGAATTACTGTGTAGGAGGAAACCGTGGACTGCCTTAACAAGGTTTTGGGTTTGGACATCTAGTTCCAATCGGCGAGGTTTAGGTAAGGCTAAGGGGTGATAAGATAAAGTAGGAAACAGCATTTTTAACACTTTCTTAACGTGATGAGACCTCATCTGGTCACGCGGGCCTCCTCCATCGCTGACACCCATGGTGGGGCTGCTTTTCCAACAAATGGGCTGCCCTTTTGGTTCTGGACAAGGGGCTAAAGCATATTTATAGGTAATACCCAGCGGTGAGCTGGAGGCCCAATCGCCCCCAAAAGAGCCGGATCGGGCATAAGCGATCCAGGTTGTATAGTAAGTTTTATTATTCCCAGTGCAGGTGGCATATTGCTTATAGCAGCTGTTATGAATGGACTGGTATATTGTTGCAGAGCAGTTACAGACTGGTTGGGGAGATCCTGGGGGAATTATTGTTATGGGTGGTTTGGCAACACATCTATAGCCTTGCTTTTTGTCACTGCCATAAGTAAGGTATGCCGTTTTGGTTATACAGTCGATTTGGCTAGAAAAGGTTGAGGGTGGGGAGGATATAGTACCTAATTTACATTCACAGGGCTCACCATATATGCTCTTCAAAACCTGCTGTACATCATACCGTGCTCCGAATCCACTGTCAGTCTTGGGTATGAGAGTGGTTATTAGGGATATCAGTACTAAGGTCCACATGCTTCTGAAGAAAAAGGAAAAGGTGGGGATAATCCTCAGGGCTTTGCATATTCCCTGGGAGGGGTTATTATCTTCATACCCTGCTCTTCCTTTACTATCTACTTGTTTTACCAGTCTTTCTGGCAACCATCTGGCAGAATCTGATTCTTTTGCATATACACAAACTGATCCTCTTCCCCAAATTAATACGGGGTCAGGCCCATGCCAAGAGCCAGTCATAGTATCTTTCCACATTACAGATGCAAACTTTGTTTGAGTTTCTGCCTTCCAGTGGTGTTCTGCAGCGGAGTGTCCGTCTTTGTCCAGAGTTAAAAAATTAAGTATAAATAGTGAGTGTGCTATGATGTTTCTGGGGGATCCCTTAATGGGGTACCATACCCCCATTTTTATTTTTTCAAGGGTAATTTTTAAGGTGAGATGGGTTCTCTCAACTATTCCTTGTCCTTGAGGGTTATAAGGGATGCCAGTTACGTGTTGTATGTTTAATTGGGAGCAGAACCAAGCAAAGGCAGTGCTGGTATATCCTGGCCCATTATCATTTTTGATTTTTGTGGACAGCCAAGGGTGGCAAAAGCAGATAGTAGGTGTCCAATGCCATGCTCGGTGGCTTCTCCTGTCTGGAGTGTGGCAAATACATATCCACTAAAAGCATCAACAGATACACGAACATATTTAAGGTTGCCAAATTCTGAAATATGGGTTACATCCATTTGCCAGAGTGCATTGGGGACTAGACCCCTAGGGTTAACTCCCAGATGGGGTACAGGCAGGCGTGTAGCACATTGTGTGCATTCCTTAACTATTTGTCCGGCTCGTTCTCTGGTGATGTGATGTAATAATCTGAGAGAGTGAGCATTAAGGTGATGTAGGCTGTGTGTGTGTTGAGCTTGAGATAACGGATCTTTGGTTTCTGCAGTATACGCATGAAAAATGCGAGCGGCTAAGTCAGCTTGTTGATTACCTTGTGACAGCGGTCCAGGTAATCCCGAGTGGGCCCGTAAGTGCCCAATAAAGAAAGGATGAGTTCTGTTAACGATGAATTGTTGTAATTGTTTAAATAATACTGCAGCCGAAGAGGTATGTTTGATAATCGGAGCTGTCTCTAAACTAGGTACATACTGAGGAATGTATGCACTGTCAGTATAAATGTTCAGGGAGTGATTAGGGAAAGCAGAGAACACTGCTATGACCGCTTGTAATTCAGTAAGCTGAGCTGAGGATGACTGGGTTTGAAACTGTACGGTATGGCCCTGACTGACATAGGCAGCTATACCTGTGGACGAGCCATCAGTGAACACTACGAGTCCATCAGGAAAGGGCTCAGATTTTGTAACCTTTGGGAAAATAAATTCATGTCTGTTTGCAAAGGTAATTAGCTCATCGGGAGGGTAACGGTTATCCAATTGTCCTGAAAAGGAAGCTAATGCTATAGGCCAAGCCTCAGTTGTTTGCATAAGCCATTGAACTTGTTCTTTACTGTATGGTTGGACGATTAAAGATGGTTCATAACCAAAATACTCTCTGCCCATAGCTCGACCTTGGATAATCAGCCTTGCTACCATGAGGTAGTACGGTTCGAGGATTCTTTTTGGTGTGTTAGGGAGATGCACCGACATTACAGGTGCGGTTTGCCAAAACACGGCAGTGGGTGATAATGAGGTCTGACAAATAATAAATTGGAGTGGCTTATTATAGTCTACAAAGGTAATGGTTTGATGATTGATGGCAAGTTCTACAATCTGAATAGCCTGTAAGCCTTCAGAGGTTAGCTCTCAAGGTGATGTAGGGTTTGGGTTTCCATTTAGGATATCATAAAGCGGTTTGAGGTCTGCTTTGCACAGTTTTAAATAAGGTAGAAGCTAATTGATATATCCCAATAATTTTTGGAAATCATTCAGCGTCTTAATTTTGTCTAGCCTAAGTTGTACCTTCTGCGTGGTAACCTGATTTCCTCTTAGATGAAAACCTAAATACGTGTAGGGATCAGTGAGTTGCACCTTTTCAGGAGCTATTAACAGGCCATGTTGTGTAAGAGATGTCTGTAAAGCCTCAAAACAAGATAAAACGTTTTGCCCATCCTTCCCCGCTATAAGAATGTCATCCATGTAATGGATGATATAAATTCCTCTCCAGGTGCTTCTAATAGGTTGAATAGCTGAAGCAAAGAAAGATTGGCACAAGGTCGGACTATGAGCCATGCCCTGAGGTAACACTCTCCAGTGATATCTTTTCATAGGTTCCCTAAAATTGGTAGAGGGCACACTGAAGGCAAAACGTTTTTGATCATCTGGATGTAATGGGATGGTAAAGAAACAGTCTTTCAAATCAATAACTATTTTATAGTAGTCTAAAGGTATGGCAACGGGAGAGGGGATTCCAGGTGGTAGGGCTCCCATGAGGACCATAGACTTATTGACCTCTCTAAGGTCTTGTAACAACCACCATTTTCCTGATTTCTTTCTTATGACAAAGATCGGCGTGTTCCAAGGAGAATTACTAGGCTCTATACGTCCTGCCTGTAACTGTTCCTGTACCAGTTGTTGGGCGGCAGCTAGTTTTTCTGAAGAGAGGGGCCACTGATCAACCCAGACAGGGTCATCAGATCTCCAGGTGATTTTGTTTGCATTGGTTACAGGACAGACCGTGACCCCTGTTAAAAATGGCCAGGCCCAGTTCTGTCTGTCTTTGATTTGGTCTGAATGGTGTCTAGGATTCCGTCTTGATTTTTTCCCAGCCCTGTTCCTGGCACATAGCCATTTTTTAGCATTTGGGCAGTAACAATATCATTAGGACTGCAAATAAGCATTCCTATTTGAGCCAGCAGGTCCCTGCCCCAGAGGTTAAAAGGCAGGCCTGCGACTATATAGGGCCGAATGTGTCCATGATGTCCGTTCTCATCTTTCCAGGTCAGCAATTTACTGCTTCTTTCTGGATTTCTACTTTGACCAATCCCGGTTAGATGAGTGATTGTAGCCTCTGTAGGCCATGTCTGAGGCCACTGGGTTTTGCCGATGATAGTTACATCAGCTCCGGTATCTACTAACCCAGTAAATTTTTTCTCATCTAACCATAATGTCATCATGGGCTTGCCGGAAGATATTATTTCTGCCCAATAAACACCTGAAGAGCCAAAACCGGCAGCGCCCCTATTCCTCTTGACAGCCTTATTCTTGGTTTTGTGAAGGGGTAAAAGTAGGAGCTGCGCAAATCTTTGTCCCGGGGAAACAGGACTTATCACTCGAGGAGAGGATGCCATAACTTTAATTTCTCCCGTATAGTCATTGTCTATCACCCCGGGGAGAACTTGTAAGCCCTGTAGGGTGAGGCTGCTGCACCCTAGAATAAGTGCAGCAGAGCCCTCGGGTAGAGGCCCATAGACTCCCGTAGGCAGGGTCTGAACTCCCATGTCAGGTGTTAATACTGGGTGGGAGGTGGAACAGAGGTCCAATCCCGCACTTCCTGCCATTGCTCGGCAGAGGCTTGAAATGGATTGTTGCTTGGGGGAACAAAGCTGACTGCCCCGTAGATCTGTTTTGGTTTGGGGGCCTGGGGCCGGCCCCTCATCCCATTTCCCTGATGGGGAGAAAGGAGGTTGCCCTGGGCATCTTTCTTAGACTTGCACTCATTAGCCCAATGCTTGCCACGCTTACACCGTGGACATAGGCCAGGGGCTTTTATGTTGAAGGAGGGTTTCTTATCAGCATTGCAATCTTTAGCATAGTGACCACTAGCGCCACATTGAAAGCACTGATTCTTTGACTGATTAGATAGAAACTGCCTCACTGTATAACCTTGCAAGGCGGCAGGCATAGCCAGTCCCTGTTGGTAGGCAGACCCAATGTCTGAACACAGGCGAATATAGCCCGAGAGACGTGTCTTCTTTTTATAAGGAGGAATAGCGGCCTGACAAGCAGCGTTTGCATTTTCAAACGCCAGTTGCTTTACAAAGTCTTGGCCAACCTGTGGATCACCAAAAATCCTCCCCGCTGCTGTAAGGAGACGGTGAATAAATTCTGAAAACGGCTCATCTGGCCCTTGCTTGATAGTAGTAAGAGAGGAGCTGAGATCTCCCTTAGTGGGCATCTTTCTCCAAGCCTTTGTTCCCGCAGCCTGAATTTGAGCATAAAGTCCAGCATCATACTGCATCGGGGCATCACTGGTGGCGTAATTGCCTTCCCCAACTAACATATCAAAGTTCCAATTGTTGTTAGCCTCTGCATTAAGGCGGGCGGTTTCTTTGCAGCACTCATAATACTCAGACTTCCAAAGCAGGAAGCCTCCGCCAGATAAGGTGGCACAGGCTAGAGTTTGCCAATCCCCTGGAGTAAGCCAATTCTCAGCTACTGATTCCAAAATTGCAGTGGTATACGGAGCAGTAGCACCATATTGCACCACAGCAGTCTTCAATTCCTTGGTAATTTTGAAATCAAAACCCACATGGTGTCTCCACGTGGCATTATTTTGATATACAGTTTCGGTGACTGCATAAACATTAGGGTCGCCTGACTCCAATGAAGAGTTAGTTGGGACGGGCTGCCTCAGGGCGGTTCCCAGGCGAGGGTTACCACCAAACAAAGAGGCGGAAGTTTTGTTTCACTCCTAACCTTCCCTATCTTGATTTTCTCTAACTGCTCAATGATATCCTGATGTTGTACTTCGAGCCTTATCTGCTGTTTTAAGAAATTAATCTTATCCTGTAGTTCCTTTTGAGTATCATAAACGGGAAATGTCATTGTAGGTGCCAAGGGCGGAGGCTGCGGCCTCTCGGAGGGCCAGTTACACTTTTAAAATTTGGCTAATTCCTCCTGTACGTCCTGCCAAACTATGCCCTCTTCCATGCCTTCATCTTATGAATTGTTTGCCCTTTCTATAAGCCACCCTGATAAGTGAGCGCGTATCCCACACTTATGACTAATTTTATCCTTTTGTTTAGAGGATTTATCTGCAGTTTCGGCTTAGGGTAGGGGTTAGGGTTCGGGTTAGGGTTCGGGTTAGGGTTCGGGTTAGGGTTCGGGATAGGGTATGGGTTAGGGTTAGGGTTCGGGTTAGGGTTCGGGTTAGGGTTGGGGTTAGGGTTGGGTTAGGGTACGGGTTAGGGTTAGGGTACGGGTTAGGGTACGGGTTAGGGTTAGGGTACGGGTTAGGGTACGGGTTAGGGTTAGGGTACGGGTTAGGGTACGGGTTAGGGTACGGGTTAGGGTTAGGGTTAGGGTTAGGGTACGGGTTAGGGTATGGGTTAGGGTACGGGTTAGGGTACGGGTTAGGGTACGGGTTAGGGTACGGGTTAGGGTTAGGGTACGGGTTAGGGTTAGGGTACGGGTTAGGGTTAGGGTTAGGGTTCGGGTTCGGGTTCGGGTTCGGGGTTAGGGGTTAGGGGTTAGGGTTAGGGTTCGGGTTCCGGTTCGGGTTCGGGTTCGGGTTCGGGTTCGGGTTTTAGGGTTAGGGTTAGGGTTCGGGTTAGGGTTAGGGTTAGGGTTAGGGTTTTAGGGTTAGGGTTAGGGTTTTAGGGTTAGGGTTAGGGTTAGGGGTTAGGGTTAGGGTTAGGGTTAGGGTTAGGGTTCGGGTTCGGGTTCGGGGTAGGGGTAGGGGTAGGGGTAGGGGTAGGGTTAGGGTTAGGGTTAGGGTTAGGGTTAGGGTTAGGGTTAGGGTTAGGGTTAGGGTTAGGGTTAGGGTTAGGGTTAGGGTTAGGGTTAGGGTTAGGGTTAGGGTTAGGGTTAGGGTTAGGGTTAGGGTTAGGGTTAGGGTTAGGGTTAGGGTTAGGGTTAGGGTTAGGGTTAGGGTTAGGGTTAGGGTTAGGGTTAGGGTTAGGGTTAGGGTTAGGGTTAGGGTTAGGGTTAGGGTTAGGGTTAGGGTTAGGGTTAGGGTTAGGGTTAGGGTTAGGGTTAGGGTTAGGGTTAGGGTTAGGGTTAGGGTTAGGGTTAGGGTTAGGGTTAGGGTTAGGGTTAGGGTTAGGGTTAGGGTTAGGGTTAGGGTTAGGGTTAGGGTTAGGGTTAGGGTTAGGGTTAGGGTTAGGGTTAGGGTTAGGGTTAGGGTTAGGGTTAGGGTTAGGGTTAGGGTTAGGGTTAGGGTTAGGGTTAGGGTTAGGGTTAGGGTTAGGGTTAGGGTTAGGGTTAGGGTTAGGGTTAGGGTTAGGGTTAGGGTTAGGGTTAGGGTTAGGGTTAGGGTTAGGGTTAGGGTTAGGGTTAGGGTTAGGGTTAGGGTTAGGGTTAGGGTTAGGGTTAGGGTTAGGGTTAGGGTTAGGGTTAGGGTTAGGGTTAGGGTTAGGGTTAGGGTTAGGGTTAGGGTTAGGGTTAGGGTTAGGGTTAGGGTTAGGGTTAGGGTTAGGGTTAGGGTTAGGGTTAGGGTTAGGGTTAGGGTTAGGGTTAGGGTTTAGGGTTAGGGTTAGGGTTAGGGTTAGGGTTAGGGTTAGGGTTAGGGTTAGGGTTAGGGTTAGGGTTAGGGTTAGGGTTAGGGTTAGGGTTAGGGTTAGGGTTAGGGTTAGGGTTAGGGTTAGGGTTAGGGTTAGGGTTAGGGTTAGGGTTAGGGTTAGGGTTAGGGTTAGGGTTAGGGTTAGGGTTAGGGTTAGGGTTAGGGTTAGGGTTAGGGTTAGGGTTAGGGTTAGGGTTAGGGTTAGGGTTAGGGTTAGGGTTAGGGTTAGGGTTAGGGTTAGGGTTAGGGTTAGGGTTAGGGTTAGGGTTAGGGTTAGGGTTAGGGTTAGGGTTAGGGTTAGGGTTAGGGTTAGGGTTAGGGTTAGGGTTAGGGTTAGGGTTAGGGTTAGGGTTAGGGTTAGGGTTAGGGTTAGGGTTAGGGTTAGGGTTAGGGTTAGGGTTAGGGTTAGGGTTAGGGTTAGGGTTAGGGTTAGGGTTAGGGTTAGGGTTAGGGTTAGGGTTAGGGTTAGGGTTAGGGTTAGGGTTAGGGTTAGGGTTAGGGTTAGGGTTAGGGTTAGGGTTAGGGTTAGGGTTAGGGTTAGGGTTAGGGTTAGGGTTAGGGTTAGGGTTAGGGTTAGGGTTAGGGTTAGGGTTAGGGTTAGGGTTAGGGTTAGGGTTAGGGTTAGGGTTAGGGTTAGGGTTAGGGTTAGGGTTAGGGTTAGGGTTAGGGTTAGGGTTAGGGTTAGGGTTAGGGTTAGGGTTAGGGTTAGGGTTAGGGTTAGGGTTAGGGTTAGGGTTAGGGTTAGGGTTAGGGTTAGGGTTAGGGTTAGGGTTAGGGTTAGGGTTAGGGTTAGGGTTAGGGTTAGGGTTAGGGTTAGGGTTAGGGTTAGGGTTAGGGTTAGGGTTAGGGTTAGGGTTAGGGTTAGGGTTAGGGTTAGGGTTAGGGTTAGGGTTAGGGTTAGGGTTAGGGTTAGGGTTAGGGTTAGGGTTAGGGTTAGGGTTAGGGTTAGGGTTAGGGTTAGGGTTAGGGTTAGGGTTAGGGTTAGGGTTAGGGTTAGGGTTAGGGTTAGGGTTAGGGTTAGGGTTAGGGTTAGGGTTAGGGTTAGGGTTAGGGTTAGGGTTAGGGTTAGGGTTAGGGTTAGGGTTAGGGTTAGGGTTAGGGTTAGGGTTAGGGTTAGGGTTAGGGTTAGGGTTAGGGTTAGGGTTAGGGTTAGGGTTAGGGTTAGGGTTAGGGTTAGGGTTAGGGTTAGGGTTAGGGTTAGGGTTAGGGTTAGGGTTAGGGTTAGGGTTAGGGTTAGGGTTAGGGTTAGGGTTAGGGTTAGGGTTAGGGTTAGGGTTAGGGTTAGGGTTAGGGTTAGGGTTAGGGTTAGGGTTAGGGTTAGGGTTAGGGTTAGGGTTAGGGTTAGGGTTAGGGTTAGGGTTAGGGTTAGGGTTAGGGTTAGGGTTAGGGTTAGGGTTAGGGTTAGGGTTAGGGTTAGGGTTAGGGTTAGGGTTAGGGTTAGGGTTAGGGTTAGGGTTAGGGTTAGGGTTAGGGTTAGGGTTAGGGTTAGGGTTAGGGTTAGGGTTAGGGTTAGGGTTAGGGTTAGGGTTAGGGTTAGGGTTAGGGTTAGGGTTAGGGTTAGGGTTAGGGTTAGGGTTAGGGTTAGGGTTAGGGTTAGGGTTAGGGTTAGGGTTAGGGTTAGGGTTAGGGTTAGGGTTAGGGTTAGGGTTAGGGTTAGGGTTAGGGTTAGGGTTAGGGTTAGGGTTAGGGTTAGGGTTAGGGTTAGGGTTAGGGTTAGGGTTAGGGTTAGGGTTAGGGTTAGGGTTAGGGTTAGGGTTAGGGTTAGGGTTAGGGTTAGGGTTAGGGTTAGGGTTAGGGTTAGGGTTAGGGTTAGGGTTAGGGTTAGGGTTAGGGTTAGGGTTAGGGTTAGGGTTAGGGTTAGGGTTAGGGTTAGGGTTAGGGTTAGGGTTAGGGTTAGGGTTAGGGTTAGGGTTAGGGTTAGGGTTAGGGTTAGGGTTAGGGTTAGGGTTAGGGTTAGGGTTAGGGTTAGGGTTAGGGTTAGGGTTAGGGTTAGGGTTAGGGTTAGGGTTAGGGTTAGGGTTAGGGTTAGGGTTAGGGTTAGGGTTAGGGTTAGGGTTAGGGTTAGGGTTAGGGTTAGGGTTAGGGTTAGGGTTAGGGTTAGGGTTAGGGTTAGGGTTAGGGTTAGGGTTAGGGTTAGGGTTAGGGTTAGGGTTAGGGTTAGGGTTAGGGTTAGGGTTAGGGTTAGGGTTAGGGTTAGGGTTAGGGTTAGGGTTAGGGTTAGGGTTAGGGTTAGGGTTAGGGTTAGGGTTAGGGTTAGGGTTAGGGTTAGGGTTAGGGTTAGGGTTAGGGTTAGGGTTAGGGTTAGGGTTAGGGTTAGGGTTAGGGTTAGGGTTAGGGTTAGGGTTAGGGTTAGGGTTAGGGTTAGGGTTAGGGTTAGGGTTAGGGTTAGGGTTAGGGTTAGGGTTAGGGTTAGGGTTAGGGTTAGGGTTAGGGTTAGGGTTAGGGTTAGGGTTAGGGTTAGGGTTAGGGTTAGGGTTAGGGTTAGGGTTAGGGTTAGGGTTAGGGTTAGGGTTAGGGTTAGGGTTAGGGTTAGGGTTAGGGTTAGGGTTAGGGTTAGGGTTAGGGTTAGGGTTAGGGTTAGGGTTAGGGTTAGGGTTAGGGTTAGGGTTAGGGTTAGGGTTAGGGTTAGGGTTAGGGTTAGGGTTAGGGTTAGGGTTAGGGTTAGGGTTAGGGTTAGGGTTAGGGTTAGGGTTAGGGTTAGGGTTAGGGTTAGGGTTAGGGTTAGGGTTAGGGTTAGGGTTAGGGTTAGGGTTAGGGTTAGGGTTAGGGTTAGGGTTAGGGTTAGGGTTAGGGTTAGGGTTAGGGTTAGGGTTAGGGTTAGGGTTAGGGTTAGGGTTAGGGTTAGGGTTAGGGTTAGGGTTAGGGTTAGGGTTAGGGTTAGGGTTAGGGTTAGGGTTAGGGTTAGGGTTAGGGTTAGGGTTAGGGTTAGGGTTAGGGTTAGGGTTAGGGTTAGGGTTAGGGTTAGGGTTAGGGTTAGGGTTAGGGTTAGGGTTAGGGTTAGGGTTAGGGTTAGGGTTAGGGTTAGGGTTAGGGTTAGGGTTAGGGTTAGGGTTAGGGTTAGGGTTAGGGTTAGGGTTAGGGTTAGGGTTAGGGTTAGGGTTAGGGTTAGGGTTAGGGTTAGGGTTAGGGTTAGGGTTAGGGTTAGGGTTAGGGTTAGGGTTAGGGTTAGGGTTAGGGTTAGGGTTAGGGTTAGGGTTAGGGTTAGGGTTAGGGTTAGGGTTAGGGTTAGGGTTAGGGTTAGGGTTAGGGTTAGGGTTAGGGTTAGGGTTAGGGTTAGGGTTAGGGTTAGGGTTAGGGTTAGGGTTAGGGTTAGGGTTAGGGTTAGGGTTAGGGTTAGGGTTAGGGTTAGGGTTAGGGTTAGGGTTAGGGTTAGGGTTAGGGTTAGGGTTAGGGTTAGGGTTAGGGTTAGGGTTAGGGTTAGGGTTAGGGTTAGGGTTAGGGTTAGGGTTAGGGTTAGGGTTAGGGTTAGGGTTAGGGTTAGGGTTAGGGTTAGGGTTAGGGTTAGGGTTAGGGTTAGGGTTAGGTTAGGGTTAGGGTTAGGGTTAGGGTTAGGTTAGGGGTTAGGGTTAGGGTTAGGGTTAGGGTTAGGGTTAGGGTTAGGGTTAGGGTTAGGGTTAGG